>JAQPZY010001497.1:0-600000 GCA_029931535.1 Margaritifera margaritifera
CGTTAAGAATTACAAACATTCATCTGTACTGTGAAGCCAATCTTTGAAATTTAGCACACTATTGCTCACGAAAGAATCAAGTTGCCCTTCTTTACCCCCATATAACCAACTTTGTTAAGGTGCTTATTTGACATTTAAATAGATCAACAAATCAAAAGAAATTTTAAATCAAGGTATTTGGGATAGCATATAACCAATGCCTGGTTGCTGAGTATGTGCCAATAAAAACCTCTGAACTGGTTCTCATATCTGGCAAATACATGGATTTAAGGAAGCCTGATATTAATTTCCAGAACTAATGTGTATACAGTATCCTTCAATAAGGCATTTATATTATAGTCATAAATTATTTTTACTGTAATAATAAATCAAACTTCAAAACTGAATCTGCACCAGGACCAAATTTTGGTTGAAGACTACTTTGTACTTTCTGCCTTTACAATGTCTATGACATTAGAGCAGTGGTTCCCAAACCCCAGGTCACAACCCTAAACTGGTACTGCATTTTAGGTCGCAAAAGATGGTATTTGGGGTTGCGATAAAAAAAGTTTGGTAACAACTGCATTAGACTATTACATCAGGACTGAGCTAATTTTCCAAGTCATGCTGTGTATCCAAGTTATTGTTGTTGGAGTTTTGAAACTTTTACTATATAAAATTATCAACCACTGCCAATTTTCACAAAATGTTGGACTGAAAAGGTCATTAAAATCTTCTTAATACCCCTAATAGGAAGCTGCTATAACCCCCAACAGTTTGATTTTGTCACATTTGTTTAAAAATCAGTGCCAGCATGATCCTCGAGCTCACAAACCCTCATATGCACATGAACTTTAAACCTGTAGTACCTCAAAGTTAAAGAAAATTGTCATTTGAACAATTTGAACACAAAATTCAATGACCAAATGTTGTTACTGAATCATTATGAATTTTGAATCAATACTGTAATTAAGCAAATGCATCTTATCAGAACCAAATTAATATGATGTAAAAAGGTAGGAGCTGTGAACTTTACATCTGATTTTACATTGTTCCCAGAGTCTAGTGCTTACATTGTTCCCAGTGTGTAGTGCTTTGGACAAGTTTATATGAATGCATCTTTCTTTTATCTGACCATAGATTCACATTCCTTAGATTTTTGACAACTGAAAATGTTCACTCTTAGAATATAATGGAAGCCAGTAATATGAATCAATGTAGAAAAAAAAAACAAATTTTATATATTTAGACATTGGTCTGACCCAAGTGAAAATACATATAGTAAACAAATACAAGATTGAAGTAATTTTTTCCATTCTTGCTATTAAAAATCAACCCAGACAGAATATCAATCACAACTTGAATCTTATGCTCAAGGAGTAAATTACAAGCCCATTTCAACCGATTTCAAATCAAGCATCAATATTTAACATGTATTATCCAGTCGATTGTATAATGTTTCTGTACCTATCAGGCATTATAAAATTAAGATGAAATATGGACTTGGAAAAGAGGGTAGTTGTCAAAATAAATATTTTCCAAGAAGCAAATGCATACCTACTTTGTGTTCTATCTGTAAAGACAATAACCAAACCTTTGTAAAATCAAACAATATAGAGACTGGTCCATACCAGTAACAGTGAAAATCTGACCAAATCCTGCATTACAATTTTCAAAATCAATGTTCATGTGTTTGCAAGATGAAAAATATATTGCAAGACATCTTGATCAATCTAGAGCTCATCGAAGAGGGCTATATTTTCTCAAAGAAAACTAGTTTTCTGAACAGATTGGTTTGGAGGTTTTGGAGTGAACTCCTTGAGCTTGAGAGTCAAAGTATGTATTGAATCCTATCTGAATTATTTTTGTCTTGTCTGCAGTGTACCACAAGCAAGACATGGATTTTTAATGGAGAAAACACAAAAGACAAAATACTTTCATCCAGACATGTTCAACCAATCTTTTTGCCCTTCACAGAGATTTTAAAGCATGTCTATTCTATACTCGAACTTTTAAATTAAGAGAGTTAGAAAACCATTTGCAAAGAAAT
This sequence comes from Margaritifera margaritifera, assembly GCA_029931535.1. Classification (NCBI taxonomy): domain Eukaryota; kingdom Metazoa; phylum Mollusca; class Bivalvia; order Unionida; family Margaritiferidae; genus Margaritifera; species Margaritifera margaritifera. The sequence continues at coordinate 2,030 of JAQPZY010001497.1, forward strand.
GACTAGAGACAGGCTGGCATAGTCTCACTGGTGAATTTATGGTAGGATAGTCAACATTTGTCTCCTACTAATGCTGAACTTCAGTTGCTTTTGCGGCCAGCTTACAGCATTTTCACCAATTTTCAGAAAATTTGGAAATGTCTGACCCAAAGTTAAATGTGGAAAATAGCCCAAACATATGGCATGTATAACCAATTAATAATTGTGCCAAAACTAATGTGCATACAGTATCCTTCAATAATGCATTTATATATTATAATTATTATTTTTAATATAATAATATACAAACTTCAAAACTGAATCTGCACCAGGACCAAATTTTTTAATGGAGTTTACTGTAGTTTTGCTTTTATAATGTCGCTGACATTAGAGTGTATTACATCAGGACTGAGCTACTTATTTGAGTCATGCAGTGTATTAGAGTGATTGATGTTGTAATTGTCAAACTTTTACTATATAAAACTATTAAAGTCCATTTTTTAAAAAAAATGGATTGAAAAAGTCATCAAAATCTTCTTCATACCCCGAAAAGGAAGGTGCAATTACCCCCAACAGTTTGATTTTGTCAGATTTTGTTTTTAAATCAGTGCCAGCCTGATACTCAAGCTCCAAAATGTCAAACTTCATATGCACATGAACTTTAAACCTGTAGTTCCTCAGAGTTCAAGAATATTGACATTTACACAATTTGAGCACAAAATTCAATGACCAAATATTGTTACCCAATCGTTATGAACTTTGAATCAATGGTGTAATTAAGCAAACATGTCTTACATGTATAAGAACTAAATCAACACAATGTAAAAATGTATGGAGTTTATCACTTTCTTGTGAACTTTATCCTTGTCCAATTTAATCCCAACTCTGATTTTAAATTGTGTCAAGAGTGTAAGGCTTTTGACAAGTTTCCATGAATGCATCTTTCTTTGATCTAACCATAGATTTACATTCCTTAGATTTTTTATAACAAACTGAAAATTTTCACTTTTAGAATATAATGGAAGCCAATAATATGAATCAATGTAGAAAAGCCAAATTTTATATATTTAGATATTGGTCTGACACAAGTGAAAATACATATAGTAAACAAATACATCACTGAAGTAATTTTTTCCATTCTTGCTATTAAAAATCAATCCAGACAGGATATCAATAACAACTTGAATCTTGTTCTCAAGAAATGCATTACAAGCCCATTTCAACCAATTTCAAATCAAACATTAATATTTAAAATGTATTATAGAGTTGATTCTACTATGTTTCTGCACCTATCTCGCATTACAAAATTATGATGAAATATTGACTCGGAAAAGAGAATAGTTGTCAAAATATTGTAAAGTTTTCTATGAAGCAAATGTAATGCATACTGACTTTGTGCTCTTTCAGTAAACACAATAACCAAATATTTGTAAAATCAAACAATTTAGAGACTGGTCCACACCAGTAACGGAGAAAATGTGACCAAATTCTGTATTACAATTTTGAAAATCCATGTTCATCTATATTTTCTCCAAAAGAAAAATGTTTTCTGAACAGATATGTTTCGAGGCTTTGAAGATAATTCCTTGTGCGTGAGAGTCAAAGTATGTATTGAATCCTATCTGAATTTTTTGTCTTGTCTGCAGTGTACCACAAGCAAGACAGGGATTTTTAATAGAGAAAACACAAGAGAAAAAATACCTCCATCCAGACATGTTCAACCAATCTGCTTGCCCTTCACAGAGATTTTAAAGCATTAATTGCATTTGTCCGTTCTATACTCAAACTTTTCAAGTTAAGAGAGTTTGAAAACCATTTGCAAAGAAAGGCCTAGAGGCAGGCTGGCATAGTCTCATTGGTGAATGCATTGTAGGATGGTCAAAATTTTTCTCCTACTAATGCTGAACTTCAGTTGCTTTTGCTGCCATTGTTTACAGCATTTTCACCAATTTTCAGAAAATTTGGAAATATCTGACCCAAAGTTAAATGTGGAAAATAGCTCAAACATATGGCATGTATTACTATTTAATAACTGTGCCAAAACTAATGTGCATACAGTATCCTTCAATAATGCATTTATATTATATTAATTATTTTTAATATAATAATTATTTTTAATATAATAATATACTAAATTCAAAACTGAATCTGCAGCAGGACCAAATTTTTGGATGGAGTTTACTGTAGTTTCTGCTTTTACAATTTTGCTGACATTAGAGTATATTACATCAGGACTGAGCTACTTATTTGAGTCATGCAGTGTATTAGAGTGATTGATGTTGTAATTGTCAAACTTTTACTATATAAAACAACTATTAAAGTCTATTTTCAAAAACAAAATTGGATTGAAAAGGTCATCAAAATTTTCTTCATACCCCTAAAAGGAAGCTGTTATGACCCCCAAAAGTTTGATTTTGTCAGATTTAGTTTTTAAATCACAATGCCAACCTGATGCTCAAGGTCCAAAATGTCAAACTTCATATGCACATGAACTTTAAACCTGTAGTTCCTCAGAGTTAAAGAATATTGACATTTGCAAAATTTGTGCACAAAATTCATTGACCAAATATTGTTACCCAATCATTATGAATTTTGAATTAATAGTGTAATTAAGCAAATGTCTCTTATCAGAACAATATCAACACAATGTAAAAATGTATGGAGTTTATCACTTTCTTCTGAACTTTATCCTTGTCCAATTCAATCGCAAATCTGATTTTAAATTGTTTCCAGAGTGTAAGGCTTTGGACAAGTTTCCATGAATGCATCTTTCTTTGATCTGACCGTAGATTCACATTCCTTGGATTTTTGACAACAAACTGAAAATGTTCACTTTTAAAATATAACGGAAGCCAATAATATGAATCAATGTAGTAAAAAGACAATTTAGATATTGGTCTGACCCAAGTGAAAATACATGTACTAGACAAATACAAGACTGAAGTATTTTTTTTTCCATTCTTGCTATTAAAAATCAACCCAGACAGGTTATCAATCACAACTTTAATCTTGTGCTCAAAGAATACATTACAAGTCCATTTCAACCAATTTCAAATCAAACATCAATATTTAAAATGTATTATAGAGTTGATTGTACTATATGTTTCTGTACCTATCATGCATTACAAAATTACGATGAAATATGGACTGCGAAAAGAGAATAGTTGTCAAAATATTCTAAAAAATTTTCCAACAAACATAATGCATACCTACTTTGTGCTCTATCTGTAAACACCATAACCAAACATTTGTAAAATCTATCAATTTAGAGACTGGTCCATACCAGTAACAGTGACAATATGACCAAATTCTGTATTACAATTTTGAGAATCCATGTTCATGTGTTGGCAAGGTGTAGTCTCATTCATGAATTTACTTCAGGATGATCGGATATAATTTTTCTCCTACTAATGCAAAATTTCAGTTTCTTTTGTGGCTTTTTAATGTCATTTTCACTAATTTTCAGAAAATTTGGAAATATCTGACCAAAGTTAAATGTTGAAAATAGATTAAAATTATGGCATGTCTCCTGGCATTTCTGTTGACCTCTTGGATGATCTTGACACATGTGAACAAACCTAAAACTGGACATCTCGCACCAGCATAATGTGACAGAACCAGGACATAAAACCAGTAGATTTACCAATTTTGATTAGCAGATTGGCTTCTAAACCAGCAGAATTTTTTATCTACATAAATTTTACATGTTTTATGGGGATTGAAAAGTAAACAAGTGTATGGTTTGCCATAATACGTATTCTCATTATACTATAATAAAACAGCAAGTTTTGAACATGAATCGTATTCTGATGGAAAATGTTACAAAAATAATACAAGACAGTATATTGCCAATGAAATGAAAAAGCAAGAATTGTATATCTCACAGTTCACTGCAAAGATTTTTTTATAAAATCCACAATCATTTGTTATTTCCCTCTCAAGATCACTGACTACTGACCATTCATGACACTGTGATTGTCAAGTTTCACACTTAACAGGCTATCAATAGTTTTCTGATCCAGAATTCCCCTTGAATCACTTTGCACTTTGTGAAGAATGGAGAACGTCCACTCTGTATCAGCATTCGAAAGTGACAATAATAAAACAAACCATGCTCAATCTTCAAAGAAGTTCAAACTTCAGTTTTTCTGTGGCTGGGTTTTTAATCCTGCTAATTGCTCCCCAATACTCCTCCAAGCTAAATTCACCCCAAGCAGGAAGCTTCTCAGTTCGACTTAATATGTATTCCTCAGCTTCATATTTCTCAGCTGGTGTTTTTATTGCTTTGAGAGAAAGTGCACATTTCACCATTTTGACATAAAGTGAACTAAACAATATATGAACTTCCCTTAAATATTCTTCAAAAAACATCTTGAACACAATAATTAAACAATTAAACAATCAAAATACTTAAATGTTTCTGCTGAAATCATTTTTTGCTTGGTCTCTCCATTTTATCTCACCTCCGCCAAAGGTCATTTGATTTTTATTTGAAGACTCAAAAGCCATCCTGTACCACTTTTCATCCCTTTCTTATAACACCTCATAAAACATCCCCCATCTGGCTTTAAACTGTCCAGATTACAACAATAATGAAATCAATTAACAACCTATTGTGTACATGTGTTGGCCTTCTTAATCCGTCTAGCCACATAATTGCACCGTTCATTGTGCTGTAACATTTACAGTCCCCCAATATACTGGTGCCCACTGGTTTCTGTACGGAGTGGATAGAACTCATAAAAATACCAGGCTTATTACACCTTTTTTTTTAAAGTGGTAGATTTTAACTATAAAATGTATGTGAGTAGGAAACCTTTAAAATGGCATTTATTTCCAACCTCCAATAGAATCAAAGGTATGTACCAGATAAAATGTGGAAAAGTATATAGCCCTAACCAATCTGGAATGGCCATCACACTGAATATGACAAACAAAATATGCCATCAGTTTAATGCCTTGTACATATTTTATAGTAGCAGTAGATCAATTGTCTAGTTTTTAATAGCATTGTTGTTTAAAGACACCACAACGTGTGTAAATTGTACAATATATACATGTAATTGTAGAAGGCCTCATGGAAGATTGGTCAGTTGACCAAATGAGCTTCTTTAATTGTCATGATGATGATGATGATTATTATTATTATTAACCAGAAACTTTATCTAATCTAAACAACCTACTGTAAAGCCCTAACTAAGATAGCCAAGTAGTTGCCACTATTCACAAACCGAAGCACAAACGGTAAGAAAAACCAAATCATGCACCAGAGTTGTCCGCAAATAAAAATGCAAAATCATGAATCAAACAAATAAAACCGTATCCAGTGATTTCCTAATTTACTTGTAAGCTGTAACTTGTCTCTACCCAAGTCTGGATTTCCTTACTGTAAATATAAATATTTGATGGGTTCTGCAGGCCCCTACCTATCTCCAACCCCACCCCACTGCCTCCCAGAACATTACCTCCACCCAGGAGTAACATTTATAGCCATTTTACCGAAAATCCTTAATTTGAATGTCCCTACATTAACCTTAAAATTAACACCCCAGGCATTCCCAAATACCAAATGTTTAATGGGTACTGCAATCCTCTAGTACCCACCTATAACCATACCCACTGCCTCCCAGAACATTTCTTCTGTCCATGAGTAACACTTACCCTCATTTTTTCCCCAACTCCCCAATATTGTATCTACATTACCTTCAAATTAACACTTAAGGCAGTCCCAAATACCATATGTTTAATGGGTACTGCAATCCCCTAGTACCCACCTATAACCACACCCACTAACTCCCAGAACATCCCTCCACTCATGAGTAACCATTACCCCCATTTTACCCAAAATCCCCATTTTCTGTAACTACATTTACCTTCAAATTAACACCCCAGGCAGTCCCAAATGCCAAATGTTTAATTGGTACTGCAATTGCCCTACCAATCTCGAACACCACCACCCACCCACCCCGTCTCCCGGAAATTTACCTCAAGCCATGAGTAACCTTTATCCCCATTTCACCCAAAATCCCCAATTTGTATGTCCCTACATTAACCTTAAAATTAACACCCTGGGCAGTCCCAAATGCCAAATGTTATATGGGTACTGCAATCCCCTAGTACCCACCTATAACCACACCCACCGACTCCCAGGACATTTCCTCGACTCACAAGTAACCTTTACCCCCATTTTACCCAAAACTCCCCAATTTTTGTTTCCGGTATCTACATTTACCTTCAAATAAACACCCTCGGCAGTCCCAAATGCCAAATGTTTAATGGGTACTGCAATCCCCCTACCAATCTGCAACACCACCCTGCCTCCCAGAACATTACCGCCACCCAGGAGTAACCTTTACTCCCATTTTACCCCAAATCTCCAATTTGCATGTACCTACATTAACCTTAAAATTAACACCCCAGGCAGTCCCAAATGCAAAAAGTTGAATGGGTACCGCAATCCCCTAGTACCCACATATAACCCCATCCACTACCTCCTTGAACATCCTCCACTCATGAGTAACCATTACCCCCATTTTACCCAAACTCCCCAATTTCTGTATCTACATTTACCTTCAAATAAACATCCCAGGCAGTTCCAAATGCCAAATGTTTAATTGGTACTGCAATCGCCCTACCAATCTCGAACACCATCCCCTATCTCCCAGAACATTACCTCAAGCCAGGAGTAACCTTTAACCCATTTCAACCAAAATCACCAATTTCTGTTATCTACATTTACCTTCAAATTAACACCCCGGGCAGTCCCAAATCCCAAATGTTTAATTGGTACTGCAATTCCCTACACATCTTTAAAACCGCTCAGTCTCCCAGAACATTTCCTCCACTCGCGAGTAACCCTTACCCCCATTTTTATGTACCTACATTAACCTTAAAATTAACACCCCCGCAGTCCAAAATGCCAAATGTTTAATGGATACTGCATACCCCTAGTAACCACCTATAACTAAACACACCGACTCCCAGAACATTTCCTCCATTCACGAGTAACCTTTACCACATTTTACCCAAAATCCCTAATTTGTATGTCCCTACATTAACCTTAAAAACAACACCCCGGGCAGTCCCAAATGCCAAACGTTTAATGGGTACTGCAATCCCCTAGTACCCAACTATAACCACACACCCTCCCCCCCCCCCAAGAACATTCCCTCCACCCAGGAGCAAACTTTACCCCATTTTACCCAAAATTCCCAATTTGTACATACCTACATTCACCTTAAAATTAACACCCCGGGCAGTCCCAAATGCCAAATGTTTAATGGGTACTGCAACCCCCTAGTACCCAACTATAACCACACCCACCCACTCCCAGAACATTTCCTCCACTCACGAGTATCTCTTATCCCCATTTTACCCCAAATCCCCAATTTGTATGTCCCTACATTAACCTTAAAACTAACACCCCGGGCAGTCCCAAATGCCAAATGTTTAATGGGTACTGCAATCCCCTAGTACCCACCAATAACACCCCCCCCCCCCCGAACATTCCCTCCACCCAGGAGAAGCCTTTACCCCCATTTTACCCCAAATCCCCAGTTTGTATATACCTACATTAACCTTTAAATTAACACCCCAGGCAATCCCAAATACAAAATGTTTAATGGGTACTGCAATCCCCTAGTACCCACCTATATCCAAACACACTGACTCCCAGAACATTTCCTCCATTCACGAGTAACCTTTACCCCCATTTTACCCAAAATCCCCAATTTGTATATACCTACATGTACATTAACCTTAAAATTAACACCCCAGGCAGTACCAAATGCCAAATGTTTAATGGGTACTGCAATCCCCTAGTACCCACCTATATCCAAACACACTGACTCCCAGAACATTTCCTCCATTCACAAGTAACCCTTGCCCCCATTTTACAACAAATCCCCAATTTGTATGTCCCTACATTAACCTTAAAACTAACACCTCGGGCAGTCCCAAATGCCAAACATTTAATGGGTACTGCAATCCCCTAGTACCCAACTATAACCACACACCCTGCCCCCCCTCCCAGAACATTCCCTCCACCCAGGAGCAACCTCTACCCTCAATTTTACCCCAAATCCCCAATTTGTATGTCCTTACATTAACCTTAAAAATAATACCCCAGGCAGTCTCAAATGCCAAATGTTTAATGGGTACTGCAATCCCCTAGTACCCAACTATAACCCCACCGCCAGAACATTCCCTCCGCCCAGGAGCAACCTTTACCCCCATTTTACCCAAAATTCCCAATTTGTATATACCTACATTCACCTTAAAATTAACAACCTGGGCAGTCCCAAATGCCAAATGTTTAATGGGTACTACAATCCCCTAGTACCCACCTATAACCATGCCCACCCACTCCCAGAACATTTCCTCCACTCACGAGTATCCCTTATCCCCATTTTACCCCAAATCCCCAATTTGTATATCCCTACATTAACCTTAAAACTAACACCCCAAGCAGTCCCAAATGCCAAATGTTTAATGGGTACTGCAATCCCTTAGTACCATCCTATAACCACACCCACTGACTCCCAGAACATTTTCTCCACTCACGAGTAACCCTTACCCCCATTTTACCCCAAATCCCCAATTTCTGTATCTATGTTTACCTTCAAATTAACACCCCAGGCAGTCCCAAATGCCAAATGTTTAATTGGTACTGCAATCCCCCTACCAATCTCCAACACCACCCCCTGTCTCCCGGAACATTACCTCAAGCCAGGAGTAACCTTTAACCCCATTTCAACCAAAATCACCAATTTCTGTTATCTACATTTACCTTCAAATTAACACCCCGGGCAGTCCCAAATGCCAATGTTTAATTGGTACTGCAATCCCCCTACCCATCTTTAACACCAATCAGTCTCCCAGAACATTTCCTCCACGTTACCCTTACCCCCATTTTACCCCAAATCCCCAATTTGTATGTCCCTACATTAACCTTAAAACTAACACCCCAGGCAGTCCCAAATGCCAAACGTTTAATGGGTACTGCAATACCCTAGTACCCAACTATAACCACAACCCCTCCCCCCAGAACATTCCCTCCACCCAGGAGCAACCTTTACCCTCATTTTACCCCAAATCCCCAATTTGTATGTCCCTACATTAACCTTAAAATTAACACCCCGGGCAGTCCCAAATGCCAAATGTTCAATGGGTACTGCAATCCCCTAGTACCCAAAAATAACAACAACCTCCCCCAGAACATTCCCTCCGCCCAGGAGAAGCCTTTAACCCCATTTTACCCCAAATCCCCAGTTTGTATATACCTACATTAACCTTTAAATTAACACCCCGGGCAGTCCCAAATACAAAATAATGTTTACTGCAATCCCCTAGTACCCACCTATATCCAAACACACTGACTCCCAGAACATTTCCTCCATTCACGAGTAACCCTTACCCCCATTTTACCCAAAATCCCCAATTTGTATGTCCCTACATTAACCTTAAAACTAACACCCCGGGCAGTCCCAAATGCCAAACGTTTAATGGGTACTGCAATCCCCTAGTACCCACCTATAACCACACACCCTGCCCCCCAGAAATTCCCTCCACCCAGGAGCAACCTTTACCCTCATTTTACCCCAAATCCCCAATTTGTATGTCCCTACATTAACCTTAAAATTAACACCCTGGGCAGTCCCAAATGCCAAATGTTTAATGGGTACTGCAATCCCCTAGTACCCACCTATAACCACCGGCACAGAACATAGCCTCCACCCAGGAGAAACCTTTACCACCATTTTACCCCAAATCCCCAGTTTGTATAAACCTACATTAACCTTTAAATTAACACCCCGGGCAGTCCCAAATACCAAATGTTTAATGGGTACTGCAATCCCCTAGTACCCACCTATAACCACACACACTGACTCCCAGAACATTTCCTCCACTCACGAGTAACCGTTACCCCCATTTTACCCAAAATTCCCCAATTTTTGTTATCTACATTTGCCTTTAAATTAACACCCCGGGCAGTCCCAAATGCCAAATGTTTAATTGGTACTGCAATCCCCCTACCAATCTCCAACACCACCCTGCCTCCCAGAACATTACCTCCACCCAGGAGTAACCTTTACCCCAAATCCCCAATTTGCATGTACCTAAATTAACCTTAAAATTAACACCCCAGACAGTCCCAAATGCCAAATGTTTAATGGGTACTGCAATCCCCTAGTACCCACCTATAACCCCATTACCCCAGAACATTGCCTCCACCCAGGAGCAACCTTTACCCCCATTTTACCCCAAATCCCCAATTTGTATGTACCTACATTAACCTTAAAATTAACACCCCGGGCAGTCCCAAATGCCAAATGTTTAATGGGTACTGCATCCCCCTACCCATTCCTAACCCACACCCCTTGCCTCCCAGAACATTACCTGTACCCCAATTTGTATGTCCTTACATTTTCCTTCAAATTAACACCCTGGCCAGTCCCAAATGTCCAAAGGTTTAATGGGTTCTTATTTAACCTTGCAAGGGACATAGCCCCAAGCTAGGTTATATAAGACAATTTGAGTGTTTGTTCTCTATAACATTTGTATTATTGGCCAATATATTTCCAGACACCTCCCACCATACCCTTCTAATATGTCAATTAATGGTTTGTAACCTGGGCATCAGTCATATTCAAACACCATCAGTTTCCTTTTTATGTTATCTGTGCCAGCTAGTTTGCACATGGCTTTCCCCAGTGTCATCCATCAGTTTGTTTTTAGTGCAAAAGTTGCACCATGTACTGAAGGACTTTTTCAAACATTGTCAGTTGGTATCATGTCTTTGACAACTGAAAGTGCATGCAATGAAGATGTCAGCCGTCACAAATAGCAGAAAAAAACCCCTTTACTTTGTATTTTTTTTTGACCAACATTGACTTGTCACAAGCTGGGAACAACTTTGTCTCGGAAGATTTCCCACTGGCTGAATTAGATTTCAATCTTTGACTTGATGTTTTGAAAACCTGGGTTCTTCATCAGTAAAGGAGGACTGGCCTTCACTCTAATAAACTGTTCGAGCTATAAATGTGCATCGCCAACTGTAATGCAATGCACGTCCACTGTTTTGGACCACCACTTCCACCACCACCCTCTTTCCTACAAATTCATTAAATTGAAGGACACTGGAGTGAATTTGTGCAACAATGATTACATGTGTAAAGCCTTCAAGGATCAGAGCAGTTTGGGTTCAACTTCCCACAACTGTACATTGTTTTAACCGATTTCTGTTTTGGATTTGTTGAAACAAAGATTTGAACTTTTATTGATCAAAAGTATAAAAAAAGATTTGGAATTTATGTTTGTTTCAGAGAATTTAGAAGGTTTATTTCATTTGTTGACAATTTTAAGCATTTCTTTGTCAGATATTTCTCACACTGGACTCATTGCATGCACAAGTACCACTGATTTTTTTCAGTTATTCACACTTCTTGTAGTTTTCTTCCTAATCTTTAGTTCTTAATTTAAAAATATTATAAATGCAACTGAAATGTGGCTTCGTTTTGTTCACAACTTAAACAATTTATGTATTCATTTTAGGAGACCTGAATGCATGTTTGGTAATTCATTTTTTAATACATCGATTGCAATTTTTAATCAATGATAAAAGTTTTTGAATACAAAGTTATCATGAAAAAATACCTAATTTATCGATTTCCTCACCAGTCTTTGGTTATTTAATGCATCTGCTACTCTCTCTCTCTCTAAATGTATTTACCCCAACATGTACACGTAATTGTAGAAGGCCTCATGGAAGATTGGTCTGTTGACCAGATGAGCTTCTTCTTTAAATAAAGAAAGTATTATGATTATTATTATTCCTTTTAATTAGTTATTACAAGGGTGATGTTAGGATTAAGGTTAATTGTTTTCCATTCTTGAAAGTTGTTTACATTTTATCTTCTGGGTGAATTACTGCTTTAGTGTTCATCTGTACTCTCTCATCCCTCCCATCTGTATTTAGTGTCGCTGACCTTGCCAATGTGTATTTAGTGTCGCTGACCTTGCCAATGTGAAAGTACAATTGCACTCTATTGGACAACTGGCAATGAGGGCAGAGCGAAGTACGATTTTTAGGATCCATTGCTGATGTTATTCCGAGTTAAGTGATTTAAAGAAGTTTCATCTTCACAGAAAATTTCAGCAGCCAGTAATACAATTAAAATTATAATTTTCCCAAACATTTTGTATAGTAAATTAGCCTCTTTATTGTTAATACTGGAAATTCAATGCTCATTGGAAATGACCTAGGTAAACTACATTGCATTATATCCTTGCTTACCAATAAAGAACACTTCCATGATAATGTTTTAGTGTTTTCTTTTACAAATAAGGAACACTTACATTATAATGTTTTAGTGTTTTCTTTTACAAATAAAGAATTCTGCTTTTTTGGTGTTTTTAGGCTTGTTTATAAACTATGTTCATCATGTACATGTACTGCCATCTCTGACAAGTGAGAACTGGCCCTAATGATGTAATTACCATATTTTTATGTCCGTAAACTCTGGGCATCATGTACATGTACTGCCATTTCTGACAAGTGAGAACTGGCCCTAATTATATAATTACGATATTTTAATGTCTGCAAACGGTGGGCAAGTCCACAAACCATGACAGATATCATGTTACTTAATGTGTTTAGTCAAGTATTAACAAAATCAATTGATTCAAGTGCATCAAGTCTCAATCATGACTAGAAATTTGTCTATGAGCATGACCCAGATTATAATAATGCATGCACACTGCTGATTGGAGCCAGTTCTAATATTGCTATTGTCCACAATATAAGGATTGTCTTTGACAACAGAATGTATCACCAAAATGATACACATATATTCATATTATCTAACCTCTGAATATTTTAAACATAATTCATATTTTCCATTTGAAAAATGCTTGAAGTGATCACAACACTACAATTCCAAATATAGCAATGATTGCCTTAAATGTAACTGAGCCAAATCACTTAGACTGGTTCAGGAATTTAAGTACAGAACACCATTGCTTCTGATGATACTCTAGGCAGAAAGACCAAACAAACCATGTCCAAAACAAGTTTATCAAGGGGATATCTGCTGCTGAATAAAACAGGTGACAAGAAATGGAGATGTTGGAATTTTAATATGATCCCTGGAGTGGGACCATGGGCTGTATTTTAGTATTTCAAGTTACAGGTGGCGATCTGAAAGTTGGTCTGTGTCATCATCAAGGCCAGGGCTATAACATACGTTTTTGAGTTACACACCCTGGTCTTGCCCAAAGGTTAGCCTGTGGGAATACTGCCCCTATGTCACATTTTGGAAACTCTCGAGATCCCCACCCATCAATCATATATAGGACTAAAGGACACGAGATGAATTCAGACATACTGGTATATCATGCCTCTAAGGTTGGGGACTTTCCCCTGGGTCATGCCTTGAAAACAGTGGAGATCCCACCTACTAACCATATATTGGTTGAAGGACACAAGATGAAATCATGCACATTTCCAGTACAGACCCTGGGGAAGGGGACTTGCACTGGGGCATAACTTTGAAACTGCGGAGATCCCCAGCCTATAACTATATATAGGTTCAAAGGGCAAGAGGAGATAAAATTGGACATATATCCAGCACAGACCCTGGGTTGTGTCCCTTGAGTTGGAACTCTACTCTGGCTCACAACTTGGAAACTGTTCAAGTCCCCACCCTACAACTATATATGCACTTGCACATCCAACACATCCTGGGTCATGTCCCTGGAGTATTAGGGACTTGTCCTTGGCTCACAACTTGGAAACTATCAAGATTTGCACCATATAACCATATATACACTAACTGGATATGAAAAGAGAAATACACATTTACAGCATTGAAACATTTGCGCCTGGATCAGGCCCTATCCCTAGTGGCATAGATTCTAAGCATGGTGATATGCAATGCCATGTTATTTACCTAATTCTAGTTTTTTTTTCTTTCTATATCTCATTTTGGATTACACTAAATTTTATGTTTACCCCAAAAAATCATTGTTACGACTCTATGGTCTTAGAAAAACATAAAGAAAGTGAAACCAACAAATCAAGTGAAAATCAAGAAGCAATTTATTTCTGGACAATTAAAGTGAAAATTCAAAAGACACTTACAGTAATGTGAATTAAAATCCAAATAATCCAATAATCCTAAGTGTCCTAATCATAAGTTCTAAATATAGAATGTTCCAAATGAACAACTATCCAAAATGAAGTACTCCAGAATATCTTTGAATAAGTTTACATAAATCCCAAAATTGTCGAATCAAAAGACTATGAGCACTTTTATAATCGAATGAATATTGTTTAAAAAATTCCTCTCTGAATTTGGAATGATTGTTCACAACTGTAATGGCTCTTTAAAGAAAATTGAAAAACTGCCCACTAAACATGGTATATATAAAGATAGGTCACATGATAGAATGTTCTAGAATATTATGGTGTATGTGACTCTTAATACAACTCCAGAGGGAAATTCTGGTTTTATCTGTAAACAAAATCAACCCTGACCTCAAACTGAATCAACAACTTATTTACCAAAACCGTCCTTGAAATCAAATACTAAGTGAACAACCTAACTCAAGGACAATAAGTAACATGTCAACAGTATACTTAACATTACGGTTTAAGCAAATATTAAAGTCAAGAAACATTTATAATTTTTATATAAACATCATACATAACATCATCCAATGTGAAAACTGTACAAATAACACTGCTCATATGCTCTTGAAGAAAACGTGGAATCAGTCTGTATACCAGTAGATACTTGTATAATTTTGTACAAAATCTTCCAATATTATTCCACTTGGAAGGGTTTAATGAAACCAGCCAATTGGATGATATTTGTAAATTTACACATCGGAACTAGTACATGTGTTGCCACCTTTCTTGAAGGTAAAGTTCACAGATGAAGGTTACATTTACTTTTAGTGTACGGTTTTCAAATCTGAAAAGGTTAGAATTAGTGGGAGGAAAATTGGTCAACTTTTACATATATGTAAGACAAAGAGTGTCAAATTTACCACTTTCATGGTTTTCATTTCAGTGAAAGGTGGACATTACTATATTTGTTTGGAGATGTAACTCACAAACTTTTAAATAAAGTAATAAACCTAAAGCTTGGTATAGCTACATCTCAGGACTTGATGTCACTTGGCACTTTTATGGCATCTTTACGGCCAGGTCTCAAATCATTATCATTTTTTGTGTGTGCAAACCGTCACCCAGAAGCAATCAAGTTATTACAGATAATGGAAAGAAATGTTTCACCCGATCAAATCATAGCTTGGGGTGCATCTTGTACCAATCATGTGTATCAACAGCATGGTCCAATCAGCAAGATCAAAGTCACATGCAAAGCTTAATTACTTGTTGCATTAGGACTAACACTAAAGCCATTGAAGGTACAACTCCTGAATGTGTCATTATTTTCAATGGTTTTTCATCATGGTTAAGATCATAGATCAACATTTTCACATTTTTGAAAGTTAGTCAATCTTGCTTGCCTGAACTTTTCCCTTCATTATTCCATTTATATCTGTTACATGTGTTGCTAGACCACAACCATACTTTTACTTTTTTCCTTACCAAAAGTCACGTTAATCATACAAACGCTTGGCATTGCTTTTAAGTGCATTTAATCATAGTAAATCAGGGTCTAAGCTGGACCCTAATATCTGGATTAATTTACCTCTCCAGCCAGAATCATACCTGCCAACCCCTACAGAGGTACAAGCGTAACCTAAGTGACGAAAAAGCATAATCTGAGCATAAAAAGTGCAATCTATATATTACATGCCATTATTACAATAAACTGTACGAAAAATGTACATTTAGTTTTCCTACTAACCTGGATCTGCGAATGGTTAAAATTCTTATCACAAATGGTCAAAATCTGTGTGAATTAGTACCAGAATACAAACACAAAACATATTGAAAAATTATTTATATACAACACTTTAACTAGTCTAAATGTTGAACTTTCGCTGAATGATTGCAAAGTAAAGTCCACAAATTCTGCAATAAACATGACAATGTGCTCAACCCGAGTGCTGTATTACATCACTCGTATTCTTTTTAAATTTGTAAAGCACTATTGATTTGAAGAAACTGGTATGTTTTCTTGGAAATGTGTCATATACAGCTGCTATAAATAGAAAATAAGTACACGTAGGTCTACAATGGACAAAACATACTCTTGTGCTATTCTTAAGTAGCAGTCTTCTTTTAGAATATTCTCAAATTTATATGACATATTTGATTAAAGAGGTAATAATAAAATTAAAAATGCAACTTATTATTGCTTTATTTTTTATCTTTTAATATACCAAAAAAGCGTATTCAACACACAGGCAAGCATAAGACATAATCAGGTGAAAAAAAGTATAATGATTACACCAAAAGTGTAATGGTTGGCATGTATGTATGGTGTCTGTGCTCAAATTATAACACCTTTTAACCTATTTACTACCAAAAATACACAAATCAGCTGTGTCACATATCAAAACTAGGTTGTTGAGACCTACATTCTGTGATTAGTTGGCCACTCTCAAAGTGCACCTGGAACTAGCAAATGTTTTCAGACAACTTAACTGTTACGGTTCTAAAACCCATGGGACCAGTGGCTACATCTGATTTTTTATATATATTTTTTTAATTGGGACCCCCCCCCCAATGCAGTTTGTACCCCCTTCCAATTTGAAATACAAAAAGCCTGTAGGATGTAATAAAATGCACAAAACTAGTCAATTCATTCATTAATTTATCATTTCTAACCCTATTATTGGCAGAGGGTCCCTAACACTGTCATCTCCTTATTTCTTCCGTTCCATGGTCATGATGCCGTATTCATGTAGATTGGGCTTGTTATGTAGTGCACACATCTTCTCCGCAATGGACATTACTGTGGAATGCCTCTGATTGGCTCACTTGTGTTGGACAGGAATACATATGTAGATGGAGCCTGTTCAGTAGTGGGCACATCTTCTCTGCAATGGACACTGTTCTGAAAAGCAATGGACACTGTTTTGAAAACCTGTTTCGTGGAAAAGGTATTTATAAGAGCTAAAATAAGCAATATATTGTATAGCATACACAACAGATAAGCACAGTTATAATTGAGCTATTGTGTTGTAATTATCATATTGCAAAAAGATCAAACAAGATGCAATGAGGGTTACATTTTGCATACACATGGGGCCTTAAGTACACTGGCAAATAACCCAATGCAATTACCGTATACACTCGATTATAAGTCGACTCGACTACAAGTGAACCCCCCCCCCTTTTTAGGGCTGCAAAAAGTGAATTTCTCTTTGACCTTCCTATAAGTCGGGTTGTATTTTGCAAGTCAGATCCGTCTGAAGGGGTGACTTCTTAGTGAGTCAGAAATGCACTTTGGAAATATAAACAAGAAAAACTGGATAGATAGATAAGAAAAATAAAAACAAAACCAGTGTAAAATACAATTATATTATTGAGTGAAATATGTAACAAATAAATTGACAACTTACAATTTATCCATCTCTGTGTAATAAAGTCAATTGAAATCCATAATGCTTGACACTTTAAATCCATTTATATGATAAATCCATGAATTCAATTATAGGTCACACACCGGTATAAAAATAGAACTTCAGAATGATCCGATTCACAATATCCCGTAATATGTTAATTCCACAAGTCGTACAAATAAACAATGAAAGCTAAGTCCACTTTTTTGTGATTCACGGTATCCTATAAATGTCACTATCTAATGTAATCTGGTACAAAGACCAAGAATTAATCCTCATTGTCTGATAAAGTTCTGAAATTCTACATCGTCTAGTCATTGTAAATCGTCTTCGTCTAGTCATCGTAAATCTCGTCCGACTCTGATTCCTCGGCTTTACTGTCA
This sequence comes from Margaritifera margaritifera, assembly GCA_029931535.1. Taxonomy (NCBI): domain Eukaryota; kingdom Metazoa; phylum Mollusca; class Bivalvia; order Unionida; family Margaritiferidae; genus Margaritifera; species Margaritifera margaritifera. Next base: position 19,933 of record JAQPZY010001497.1, read on the forward strand.
TATGCGGGTGCTTATGCAGAGACTGAGCTTGGGCTCTGTGAGTAACACTTTGATCATAAAGTCAGAAATCTATTAAAGGCTGCAACTGAACACATGTCAATTGTGTGGCAAGATCACAGCGAGTTCAAATAACCACCCTCTGTTACTTGGTACTGAACAAGTATCAAACTAGCGGCTTGATCAAAGGGTTGTCACATGTGAAAACTGTGGTGCCTTTACAAGCAAAGGGATTAAGGTTAAAGTATATGTACAGGAAGTTCTGGAACATCCACTTGGCACTGAACAAGTATAGATTTGCGGCTCGATCAAAAGGATTGTCAACTTGAAAACAAAGCGAGTCCCTTTACAAGCCAAAGGCTTATCGGCCCACGTGCACTGGCAGATAACTTGGGAAATATCAGTTGGGAATTAAATCTGACTTGTGGAAAAGGAAAATACAAATTAAATCAAAACTTTTATTGCATCAAGCACAGTCTTTATTCAGCAAAACACAAATATTAATACAAATACAGGTTGTTCGGACTTGCACGAAAATGGAGGCAATATACTTACGAGTAAACACCTACGGTAAACATTGACGGACACTTCATTTTGCGATAGGTAGTATTTAATTTACCGGTAACATTTTCAAATTATTAAAAGCCAATTACCTGTAGATACATGTATTATGTAATGAATACCATCATGAAATGGATAAACACAGTGCATACCATATATGCATTACTGCATAGGAATAATGGCATGAAAACGTAAAAATATATGAATTGACAGTATTTTTATGTACTGCAAACATCTAGAGTTTCCAACATTACCCCAAGATTTATAATTTTTTTAATGTCACGCTTATAAGACGACCCCTACTCTGCATGAATCGAATTTTAGGTAAAAAAAAGTTGACTTATAAGTGAGTATATACGGTATGTAATGAAGGCCGCCATATTGTTTTTCCTGTCAATAGTCCTCTGACAGTCTTCGGTAACCCAGTGACCATCAAAGTTTCCATGTAGAAAGTACAGTTGTGGCTGATACTGTTCATAGAGAAGAAAATTCCACAACATTTGTGAAATACAGCACAACTCGCTCAATTTTTGTAATTCCCCATTCTTCACGGTGGGGGTGTAGAGATAGTGGAGAGGATTATGAATTTTTTTTATTAAAAAAAACTCTCCATGCACCCTGATGGGAGTTGTAAAGGTATATAGCGGAGAATAGCTCTGCACACCACACTTTCTCACAATCGATGACCACCGCAGAGTGGACGTGGTCTCAATAAAATGAGTGGTTTACTGTTTATGACACCTGCAAGCATGATCTAAAGAGGTTCAGAGAGAGACAAGCACCGATTTATGTAAATTGTCATTTCTTTCAGGTGGTTTGCTTACTTTTTATATTGAAAAAAATGTGATCATTTATTTAATGATAAACATTTACTAGTTCTAACGAAGATAATATATGATACATAATGCCAGATCAAATTTTAGATAATATTAACATGACATTGCCTCACAAACTGTATTAATACTACATTTTGTGCAATGAATCTAATTTTTTTTCCTTTAATACTATGCTATTGGAATCAAGATTCATTCATGTCCTTATTTCTGTTGCAGTTCGCACAATATACTTTTTTTATGATCAAATGAAAATCAGTAAGATTGTAAAATCGCATTCATACTGGACTGAAGTGAAACAAAACCGCAAAAGTTTCGATGGTTACCCCATGCATGAGTGCTCTTTAACATAATGTATGATTTCTTCTGACATCCAATTACTGCATTATAGAGGAGTAATTACAACTTGAGAAGGCATAGTTCTGGCAGTTGCTTCATCAACATACAAAAAAAAAAATTGCTAAAAGCCAAGTGACTATGTACTGTTCCAGAAATATAAAGATGATGACGAAGTGAAGCTCATTCTCATAGTGAATTTCTACATGTTGTGAAAAAAAGAAGATGCATTCAATATGCACTTCATAACAGATCTGTGTGCCTAGGCAGGGGCACTACTTACATGTATGTTAGTCTCAGATATACGTGTCAGAGAGAGAGAGAGAGAGAGAAAGAGATGTAATAATTATCAAAAAGTAGTGTTTTCTTTTTTAAATCACAAATGGTTGCAAAAGTCATCCTAGATACATGTACACTTTTTGATTACTGATGCTCATGTGCAAACTAATAAACACAACAGAACCCATCATCATGGTTTGTTTCTTTGCCACCTATGTGTTAATTTCATGTGCAAACTGACAACTTAAAAAGCACAACAGCAGCTCTTCTAGAATTTGGTTTTCTTTGCCATTATGCTGACAATAAACGGTGTACTTGGGGTTAAGTGAATAGTTTTTTTTTATTGAATAAGCATTTTGTTGAATCATACTGTATAACCCACAGGCTATTCCATTGTTTGATTCTCATAAAAGAAAAATCGGCAATAGAAAGAACTTGTGAACTAGTCAAAACAGCTAGTATCAAATTTGTGCATTTATCTCTGGTCTTCCATTCCTCATGTCAGTCTGAGATCACCTAACAAAAGATTATTTGGTAATGAGGAGAGATAGCTCAAAACCAGATTAGTTGTTTTAAACGGACAATGGTTTTGCTTCAAACTACTTACAAAGATGTAATTCAACCTTTTCTTATCAACAATGAGACCTACAGCACTCAATCATTCAGCTCCCTTTCTATAAAACTACCTTGTATCAAAATTTATTCCTGCCTTTCACAATTCAACAGTGGAACACATTACCAACAGAAATTATAAGTAACACATCTATTCAAATCTCAAAACGAGCTCAGGACTGATCAAATTCCATCGGCCCACATCCCGAAATTATTCATTTGTGAAGTTGAACAAGTAAAAATTTGCAAGACGCTATTCCAGGACAAGTGCTTATTTCCTACTTAAAACAAGTCGGGCAAGTGTTAATTTTCATGCTTTATCTGGCCATTCATGCCCACCACCCCCATCACTCTTCAGGCATACTAAATGCTTGAATCAACCTCTCTCCATTTTATTCATTCATATCCTGCGATATTACAGCAAGTAACCATTGAAAACTGTCGCATGTGTGCACGTTCTATTACTACTTGAATGCATATTGAGCTAAGCGACTGAATTATCAACCAATCAAAATACTTAAAACGAGACAATTCAATTATGGTTAATTTGCAACGTTTTAAATGGCTTTAATTTTGTTTACTCAACCCAGATACTCGCAAGTGGATCACCCTCTGATTTCAACCCAGTGATTCAATGCAATTAAATTAATGAAAGCCATTTTACTGACATTAGTGTCGATTTCCTTTATGAACTGATTAAATAACATTAATGATTCTTTAATATTTAATTGATTATACAGAGGATCAGCTTCCACATGAGATATTCCATTTGAAGCAAAGCAATTATGCTAATTAAGGAGCTGTCTGTATTCATATTTAAACCACAAAATGTATGCTATAACAACTTTAGAAGTAGTTGACGGGCGAGATCATTTTTATTATGTGTTTACTTAATCATTTTTGCAAGGAAGGTTCTAGGGGAAATTCAGAGAAGGAACATCTGCATGAACGTGTCAGGATAAAATGAAAGCTGCCACCAAATAGGAGGTAAATATTTCTCCAAAGAGACGTAAGCTAGTCTCCATGGCAGCAAAACATCTTAAATATGACACTTCTGAGACAGAAATGGAAGGAAAGATGGTTTGCAGTTATCACAAACAATATCCCAAACTGGCACAGGTTTGAAATTCAACAAGTTTTTGTCAATGGAAACTGAACCAATTAAGTTTCATTACAGCTCTGGACCTCACAAGGCCGGTCAGCACAGTATATGACTGACACTATCCAGCATATTAAGAAAGTCTTAAAAGTTAGAATTTGCGACACTCCACAGAAAATGAACATTTTAAAACTAAATGTGAATGAACTGAAAAACAAAATAATGGTTATTTTTATCACAGCCTACACCCTACCCCATTTTGGAAAACCATGGTCTGATATGGAAATGCTCTGTGCACTCCAGAAGAATGGTGTTGAACTTGGGTGTTAACTACAATATTCACTTGACATTCAGGTTGTTTGCAGTACTTGTTATGCGGATTGAAAGAATGTACTGTACCAAATAAACTGCATCTGCATTAAATGAAATTAATACACACAAGTTTATCTCCTACCGAAAATATTTAATTATACTTCATCACTTTCACCCATCCATTTGGTAATATTAAACTTTGATGACCAAACCAATAATCCTAGGTATATTTGTTAAGCTGTTGGTTATAGAATGCAGCTTCATGTGCTTCATCGAGTCTGCATAAAAACAATAGGTCTATGATAAGAGTAAATGCATGTCTAGTTCCTGAGAAAATGTGTTGCATAAATAGTGCCGTGTATATTTCATTGTGTGGGCACATGTTAAGCAAACAATTTAAAAGTGACTGGGTGAATGACAAAATAAATCACTGCGTTTGTCACATTTATTTATTTTAATAATAGAATGAAACCCACTAATACTTGTGTGATTTCTTTTTTCTTTTGTTTAAAAGCAGAATCTCTCTCTCTTATTAAAATTACTACAATTAAACTACATATTTTGTGAAGCACCTAAATAGTCTCAGGATTCTTTGCTTGGAAATTTATCCTTCATCTCTTGAAATACATGTATGTGAATGCGTTTTAGTGGGAGAGTCTTTGAATATTAAACAGCATTGTGTACAACTTGAAAAGAGCATTCTGTACCATGTACTGTAGCAGAGATGAAGGGAAAGTTCCACGTGGTGTAGTGGACGCCCACAATTACATAATTATATTGCTGCGACTTTCCTGTGAATTTATTTGAAAAGATATCATAAAGATGGGTTCATTTTTGAAATCTGCACACTCAAATTATGCAGAAAATGTTCAATTTTTGTATATTCTATAATTCCGAAAAAATCATCCCCTGTTGCTACTATTACCAAAATATATAGCCATTTCTTCAGAGCACCATCTCCCACCCACCAGTAATTAACTGCACATTACCAATTACCAATAGCCCTTAAGCATTTCCAAAGCATAATTTTAACCATTTAACTTTAAAGAAAACTTGCTCAAGGAAACATTCCGTCTGGTACTCATTTTGTTAGAGGATTGGGAAGGGGCACCGACTTTTCCTCACTCCCTTTCAAATCCGCCCTTGCATTACACATACATGTACTTACATGAATGCAAGGCCAGATTAAAAGTGGTGCAGATGCAGCAGTTGCTCCAAGGCCCCCGCGGTGCAAGTATTTATAAATTTATGGTGTTCATTTATTTCGGGGGGGGGGGGTACTTTTAAATTGCTCATTGGCCTTCTACCAGCTTAATCCGGTGTTAAGTGGATGAGAAATGTAACTAGACAACTTTTTTTTAAAAGTCTCTATTCAGGGCCAGTTGAACAGCTCGACAAACTAGGCGGTAGCCTAGGGCGGGAAATTTTTTTGGTGGGGGTGGGCGGCAAAAAAACTGAATGAATAAAAAAAAAAAAAAAGGAAGAAATAGCGTAAATTGGAAGATAATAAGCGACAGAAAACAGAAGGAAACAATAAATGTACAATATTCATTTTCAAAAGTTAATTCTTGGAGAGGGGGATGATGGTGCAAGGCGAGCAAATTGTGCTTTCTCTATTCAAACTGTAAATGCACGTGCAACATCTGTCAAATCTTGCAATTTTAGCTATCCTAAATTTAAGATTCTCATTATCAAAACTTTGCAATGACGTGACAATACGTTCAAATGGCAGCATACAGTTATAAATCAACATATAAATCATTTAAGATACTCACCTGTGACAAAATTTCCCAACGCCTTAACTAAGAATGACTTTCTTCAAAGACTAGCCCCCTGCGCGCGCAGGGCTAACATTTAGCGCGCGAAATGTTTTATTACTAATCACTAAAACACGGACCTTCTTTCAACATGCGACGGAAAACTACCGGGACTGACAAATTAATTTTCGTTTGGGTGGGCTGGGATTTTCTCTCGACCCATGATTTTGGGGGTTTTTTTAATATTTTTTTTGTCACTGCAAGATATTTTTTTATTGCAACTAATATAATGGATATAATATGTTGAAGGGAATAAAAATAGGCCAAAGAAACTATGGCAAAAGTAGAAATCGCTCGGTTACAGTTCTAAATCAAACGATAATGCTAATATTATACTCACTATTGAGGATCGCAACTGTCAGAGACCCTGTGATATTGCCAATCATTTTAATACCTTCTTCATTAATGTTGCATCTACTCTCTTGGAGAAATTGCCACAAACTTCAAAAATATTTACAACAGTTTCAACAATTTTGAAAAAGTTTTACAGGGTAAGAAATCTTCATAATAACACACTCCAATTTTTTTTTTTTTTTTTTTTTTTTTTTTACAAATAATTAAGTAACTTTAATCCATGTAAATGTACATGCCTTTACAATATCCGCAATATATATATATATATATATATATATATATATATATATATATATATATATATATATATATATCTATATATCTATATCTGCAAGCTTGCAATAACATTTAAACAAACCTCCAAAATATTAAACCACTGAAAACCGACTGGGGGATCTTGCCGCTCTCCTTGACCCTATTCGCATCACTTTTAAGGCTCGTCCCGTTGATTTTTTTTATTTTGGCTTCTTGATTCCCCCCCCCCCCCCCTCAGTGTTTTAACGATTTCAGTTACATACAGTGTTACTTGTCTGTATCAAGAGGTATTGTGACTGATTAGACCAACAAGTTGTTTTCCGCCTTTGTTATTTTTATTTTTTTTCCTTTTTTTTCTGACATGACCGGTGAATGACCAGTCACCAGTCATGTCAGGGGGAAAAAAAGTGGCGGAGAACAACTTGTTGGTCTAGTGCCAGATGAACTGAAATTAGCTAGAGTTAGTCCTCTTTACAAAAAGGATAGTGTGGCTGCTCTCAACAACTACAGGCCTGTTAGTATACTCAGTATTGTGTCCAAAATTTTAGAAAGAACAGTCTATGTTCAACTTGAATACCTTTTAGCTAAGAATAACAGTAGTCTAGTGTGCCACTTGAGGGTCTAAGGGAAACGTGTTAAAAGGGGTAAAAAGATTATGGGGTCTATGGGAATTTAACATGGACAAAAATGTCCATAAGTAGTGGAGGATGGCGATCGAGGGGTCTACGGGCGTCCCATATTAAAAAAGGTCGAACATTTATTGGGGTCTACAAGGGAAAATGTGTCCCTATAAATTGTGAGTGACAAAGAGTAGAAAGTTTATGGGGAAAAACGGGAATTTAACATAGGCGCCATCTTGGTTCATAGCTACATTGTAACAGTGTAGCTATAGGCGACGATCAGCACTCGAACGGAAAAACCATATGACTTCATAGGTTTATCATATGGAGTGAGTGTCTGTTTGTAACAATGTAGCAATGGGCGACGGTCTGCACTTGAACATAAATGTCGTATGACATCATTGTTTTCATCATGAGAAATATGTCTGTCAACATGTGGGTGAGGTGTGGGTGTATGTGCTGCGCGCGCGCGTGAGAGAGAGAGAGAGAGAGAGAGAGAGAGAGAGAGAGAGAGAGAGAGAGAGAGAGAGAGAGAGAGAGAGAGAGAAATAATTTTTGAAAGGGACACACAAACAAACAAGTCAACACTAGGTTTCAAAATCAACATTTTCCCCATTAAGTCCCGCTCACTTAAAATGAAGAAGAAGGACTAGGGCTTGTCCCTTCCATTTTCATGTACAAAAGATTAAACAAGAACATATTTACAAGGCTGACATCGTTGTGAAGTCAAACTAGATTTCCAATGGTCTAAGACAGTATCATTTTGCCATGAATGTACACTACGTTTCTGAGCTAAAGAAAAGAGATAGCCATAATGTTCACAAAACATGAATATCTTCTCTTAAATTCCCGTATATGTGTATGATCGTGTTTTCCCCTGTATAACAAAAGTACAGTATAGCTTTAACGGTCCTTTAAACAAACCGTTCTGCACTGATTGACCTAACTTCATTACGTACTAAAGCGATTAGTAGCTAAAGTTTACCGTCCCTTGCACAGGTTGTTTCCCACTGATTGACCTAGCTACGTTACGTTATAAAGGGAGCAGGGGAGCAAATGTGTTGCTTCAAATCATTACCCCGTATAAACATTCTATCAAAAGCGTAACATTTAAATGGGTTTTCTTCAGAAAAAGTATTTTTTTTATTTATTTTTTTTAATCCATTTTGTATCCTCATAATGGACTGACTGACCTAGCTACATTATGTATTAAAAGTGAGCAGTGGTTGAAGTTTACTGCCTCGAAAACATACCATTTCGTACTGATTGACATAGCCACATGAATAGCATCTTTAGCCACTGTGAGCATATTGCACAATGAAATATTGTCAAATGAATAATACAGTAAAAATAAAAACCAAAACATATCGTTTGGCTCAAGCCATGCAGTAAAAAGAAATAAAAATACCCAAGTATCGCTAAGATTTCTATTTCAAGTACACATTTCGCTACTGAAAATTTTCGAGTAGTGTGTTAAAATGGAAACAGATACCATTATGATTTGAATATAAATCATTCTATAGGAAGTTCAAGTGTGTGTGGGTGTGTGTGTTGTGAATCAGTAGTATTACAATGGGGCTTTTAGATTGCGGTTTCTGATATAGGTCAGAGCCTTTTATACCCCATTACTTTACTAATTTTACCCCTCACATCACACACGAGTGTATTATTTACGGGTGCGGTGGGACTGTGTGCGGCGACACCGCTGCTACAGCGACAACAACGCTGCAACCGCAGGTGCAGACAAGTTTGTCTTTATATATGCTGCCAATAGCGGTGTCATTGTGGATATCCTTCGGAAACGTGAACGATTTTGCGTAAGAAAATCTGCTAGCATAAATGATATTGTATTGAGACTACTTTGTGCTGCCGCGAGAAGTTCTGAATCAACACATATTCGTGAATGTAATCGTATCTAAATTATTTTGGCAGCACCACCAGAGACACCGGTTGCAATTGATATAGCTCCGACAACAATTCCGATTGGTGTACCTATGATGGTTGCCGTGGTCACAATCCCAGCAACACCAAGGTCAACTTTTGTTGCTGCGGCGAGTCCACAAATAGCAACTACAATCATACACGCGCGTTTGTTTTTCATGAGTAGCGCGGTTCTCATGATTATTTCATCTCGCAGTTGTTGTTCCGCTTCAATTATTTTTTCGCGTCGGTAGATTTGAGGGGCTATCACAGTTCATCTATTTATATTGTCATCGTGGAGACCAATTGCTTGCCATGATGGCTTTGTTCAGCTGCAGTACGTGCACGCACTTCCAACCAAGCACTTTTCTTCACTTGTTCAACTGTCATGCAATCGTAGAAAATATCTTCCGAGGTAATCTTTTAAGTCTCTGGCGATTGTGCGTTCCTGGGGTTTGGCACCACGTTCATTTTGAAACACACTGATTACGGCTCTGTTTTATGCCTCTAACGATCGTTTTCATCCAAGAACTTTTACGCCGATATGTGCATCCTTGTTAAATAACAGTCGAGATCTTTTTTCTTCTTAGTTTAGTTAATGTTGGTTTAACATAATCGATGGGGAATGTAACCGTGGTGCATTCAGCGGTGAATTTCACTTCATCATTGTAGAAACAGTTTTTGGCTGATTTCACGCCTGATGGTGATGTCTCTTTTTGTCTGGTGTTTCCGCGTGTTAATGCTATGACTACAAGCTGGCCTCGAGTTGGTAGTAGCTATCAATTTCTATTTTACCTTTGCGTAGATTATATTTCAGTGCATATGAGAGTCTGGTAACACCATTCTGAAGCAGATATTCATCAGCAAGTGGAACAAAATTGCTATTAATCTTAACATCCTCTGTCAGCTGGTCCAACACCCCATCCGCAAATTCCGCAACATCGTCATCGCGTTCAAAATCCATTACGTACATGTAATAACAAATCTTAAACACAAACGCCAAAGACGGTTAAGTGCCCTTCCGGATAGATGTTTAGTCCTTGGAACTGAATTTCATCTCTGGCGAATAATGATAATGATACCGAATATATGAAACTTTCTTTAAAATTGTCTTCTGTAATACGTGTCATTAATTTACGATGCAGGAAATTATTTATAACTATTATCATTACACCCAACAGACCTCTATATCCGTTTATAATAAATAAATACGATCCAGACTCATGCACCTTTAAAATATTACGATTAGGTGTATCAAAAGCATCCCCAACAGTAGAAATCGACCATTTGCCATATTTTTCAGATCCTTCCTTGGTTAATATTCCACTGAATCTACCCAATGAATTTACTACGCGTAGTAGTAAGGGCACCTCTGCAATCTTTGCATTCACATGTTGTTTCGCCACAAGCTCAAAAGCATCAATGTAGTCTTTGATAAAGGCCACCGACAATGCAGTGTCTCTGATACCCTGGTTCTCGGTGATTTCAGCCAAGTTCTTGCGACGGCGCCTCGCAGCTTTACAACAACACCCTGAATGTCAACGTTAAACGTTTTAAATTTTACAGTTTGATCTTGGAAAAAACAAGCTCGCACGGGTCAACGTCAACAACAATCCGGCTTTGGTGCAAACCTGGTCAGATCCACATCAGCGCCGCGTCTGATTGAGTAACTCCAGTAAATGTTAATATGCATTTTGTGTACTATTACGCGTACTTTCTAAGTGACAATGTAAAATCAAAAGTGCTTGTGGTGTTGTGAACGCTCGAGTGCACACAGTACTTCAAGAATAAGATGTCCACATATGGGACCATCCAGACGAGTTTGCAACAGCAGCATTGAATAAAACACCGGTAGATGACTCTGTCGTCTGTGTAAATAATCAACAACTTGAAGTGGCGGTGCAAGCCCGTACGAGTCAAAATACAAAAGATGTCGAAGTGTTACCACGTACCAATGAGTCTTTGGTCCTGTTGTCCAATCCAGGTTGATGATGCCAATTTCCCGCATGCGGGGGATCATTGACGCAAGTTCATTCCTCACAAAGACATGTCGGAAATGCTTAACTGACTTTGTCATAGCGAGTAAGTCAAGATTGGTTAGCGGCAACGCCTTTTGCGAGTCGTACCAGGTAGTCGAAGACCTCTGCCTGAGGAAATTATGCGAGTCGTCCCTGGTAGTCGAACGCCTTTTTTATATTTGTTTACGAGACACTATGCGGCCTCCAACCGCCCTTTTTAGAACCATCCCGGATGCAGTTCTAACGGCCCCTGACCCAGTCGCTTTTGCAACCGCATAAGCCACAGCCGCTAACAATGCTGGATGGCCGCGAGGAATGGAAATATTCCACCGATCTTTTGCATTTGTGTCACCTCTGACTTGGATAACTTTAATGTCACTGATGTGTTCTTTTGTTTGGCCGCATTAAGCTGACCAAGTTGTGTCTGGGTTAGCCACACGGGAATAATTCCAGTTAACTTTTCCTGCAAAAGTTTCAGTGTGTCCCCGCAATCGTTTCTTACTGCGCTCTTTATTTTTGCAAGCTGCTTTAGGCTAAGTCCAACATTAACTTCGTGATATGACATGTTTAATCACGTGAAATGACATGTTTAATCACGTGATATGACATGTTTAATCACAAAACCATTTTTTCTATTGACATTAATCCGGTCTCCTGTATCGTCCCACACCCTATTTTGACGCTACCCTCTTTTGACGCAGTGTCATAAACTCCCAGTTTTCGAGAGAACGCATCTTTCAATGACGTCACAACCACAACATTAATGTACACTGATCAACATCGAGTCACACAGACAGAAAAATTTGTAGAAAATCCAATCCTTATCGGTTGTGAAATGAAACAAAGACACATACCATGAAAAAAACGCCATTTCACTAATTCTCTTTTTTTCAACCAGCAAATCCTCATAAAAATCCTTACTAACTATTCTGACGGGGCAAATCAAGTTCCCGCCATAATAGGCATCCAGTCTGCTACTCAACATGTGTTAGCAACATGACTCACAGCTGATAACTGCATCAGTAACACTGTTTAGAAAGGTGTACAATGTTATACAGTTTCATGTGGATGTGTCATAACTGATTTTCAGAGGTGGTTATTTGTTATTATAATTTGTGGAAATTTACAAAAAACATATACTTTTATGATATATTTAATAATTAAATTAGTATCCTTTACATTTTTGCTTATTTAAATCAATTATTAGGATTTTTTATCTGATAATTAAGCAATTTTACTTTAACAGTAAATTTTCAATAATCTTTTAAGACATTCTTGATCTTTAACTTGTTTTGACCAATTTATTTCTTTAAGATTTGTTTGATAATGGCACGAATGATAAATAATGAAAACAAAACCTTCTCCTGTAATTTTATGTCTTCTGTCTTTGATTATTTGCATTCTGGATAAAAATAAGTTGTGAATGATGCAAAACAGTTTAGATGTTCCAAAAACAGTACATTCAAAGATTGAGGTTCTGCATGTTCACAATGCTAATTAAGTATTGGGAAAAAGGTCACATGCTGAATCTAATTATTTTATAATTATAACTACACAATTTTAAAATTAATACCATCATGATTTTTCCAAATTTGATTATTTTTCCTTTCAAGACAAAATCTGTACCAAAACCAGATTAATGATAAATGTAAGAAAAGTTTAGGAATGCCAAGTTAAATTTATGTCTGTAATTTTTCCCATAAACTTGAGTTTTCTATGTCCTATTGATGTGACTCTGCAATATAGTTTTTTTTCCCCGCGCATATGTACAATGGTGTCACTACTAGAATAGACTTCTGTGAAGTGCGTCATTAATGGTGACGTAATACACAAACTTTCCGACGAGGGGTCCTCTGGTTGAAAGCATGCAAGGAAGAGTATTAGGAAATATATCATTGTCATTTTTTATGCATGCTTTGCTAAAATAACTAATGTTTCTATACTAATGAGAGGCATCACTATGAAAGGAGTATATTTCTGAAAAGGTGAAAGTAAGTTCTTAAGTGCGTCAAAATAGGGCAGTCCAGGATACTATTTTGACCTTCTACTGCTAGCATTGCGCACCGAAAGTAGCATAACTTGAATATTCTTTCACAATAATAAAGATAAACAGTAATTTCAACCCAGTTACATCCTAAAAGCTAGTAGTGGCTAACGTTTACTGCCCTGCATACACGCCGTTTCGTTCTGATTCACCTAGCCACGCGAATAGCATCTTTAGCTACTATGAGCATAGTGCACAAAATGAAATATTGTCAAATGAACGCAGTAATTGTTTCCAAAACCTATCGTTTGCCTCAAACAGAGAGAAGGTTACCATTTTTATAAGTTTCTGAAGACAAGTGTAAATTCTTTGATAGAAATGTTCATTGGCATTTTTTATATATTTTTTTTTTCATTTATCAGTTTCAAAAAAGTAGTGTTATATTTCTTGTCGAATGACTAAGATATGTCATGTTTCGCTGCACACGCCAAGAACAGTAAGAAAAACGCTTTATTCTCTCAACCATCTGAAATCGACTGACTGAAAAAATAGGGCATACATTGTTACATTTTTATTTAACTCATGTTTTGGCTCTAGAATGAGAGTGCAGAATAAGACAGGTCATACTGTGAAACTTTTTTTTTTTTTTTTTTTTTTCCTTTGGAAAACGGTAGATCTAATGTTAGAAATGTTTCTCGTGACACATTGCAGTGCCAAAATAAGACAAAACCAAGATATCTGACATGCACAAGCACAACTAAACTCAATATTTTATATAATCCATGAAATTTACCAATTGAAGAAAAATCGTTCTACAATTTTTAGGGGTGCAAGTTTTTGAAAAAATTACAAAAGTAAAGTAACATTTCACGTTATCATGGTGAACAAATTTGGCAACATTTTTGGAGAGATATCTTAAAAACGGGAACAGATACCATTATGATTTCAATCTAAATCATTTTATAAGAAACTTTTGTGTGTGTGTGTGTGTGTGAACCCTGACGCCAGTGGTATCTGGAGGCGAGTTGATCATATTTTAAGATATTATTACCCGCAAGGGGTCACTCTACCGAGCAAATCAAACACCTGCATGATTCTGGCCTTGATAGTCCATGTATTCTCCTATTTCCAAGGACCTCAAGACAACAGTAGTTGTCAACTGAAAGGTTCTTAAATGCGCAAACACTACAAATAATTTTACTCTAATCACCTAATGGCCACACATAATGGAACTCTAATTTTACACTTGCATGGTTTGTCTTATTTCACATTTGAATGATTCACCAGTAAGCCTTTCAAAGCCGAATATTAGCACTTCATGCCATGTAATACAAAACACGACCCAAACACGTAATACAAAGAATTATTCGTATCTCAAATTACTAAACACATATACTTAAAAATATCCAGAGAATTCCCTCTTTTAAGCAATTTGGGAGGGTCCATTCTAAAACTAATCCATGCTGTCAAAGTCTCGTCAATACTGTGCATTATGATGTCTACTCCTAGAAATTTGCTAATTACTTGGGCTGAGAAATATCTTCCCAACACCTACTCCCTATAATCAAACAAATAATCACCAAAATCTAACAAAGCTATAAATGGACACGCAAATACAAATAGCACATACCCTAGGTTTATTACACTATTATTTTGTCCTCTGCTGTTTTCAATGAAAAACATCCATGCAAAGTATTTATTGTTATTTTTATTTCAACCTTAGTTTATGTCAATTTTTTTATTCTTTCTTTTACACAATATTGAATTTATTGATCAGTTTTATTCCCTGTTTGTTCTTTATTTTGGACTTCATCTGTTACATGAATTCTGAACTTTGTTTGCAATCGGCTTTTAAAGGGATACTCTTTAAAATAAGTCAAGATCATCAAATTATCATTAAAAGATATTGATCTACATGACTGCCAAGTTTACCCTAGAATTTATGCACAATTAAATATTGCAATAACATGATCACCTCAATTTTAAAACTTAAAAAGTATCATTCAAGAATAAGTTCAAATGAGGAAGTACGAAGAATTTCACACTGAGTGCCAATAATAATAATAATAATAATAATGATGATAATAATAATAATAACGATGATAATAATAATAATAATTAAACACACAATATTTGAAGGATCTGAGAACTGTTTGTAATATTGATACATTTGAATGAAGCGATATGCCCACTCGAAAAGTAATAATTTGATTTGACGGTACCCCTTGTCATCAGTTGGTGTTTCTTTCTAATCTTATAGAGGAGTTCAAAGACATTAAGTCAATTAAAAGCCTATAAAAAATAAATACACCGTTATGCTTGAGTCACATAACTTCAACAGGAGTGAAGAATATTATAAATCACAAAGTTTGCATTGTAAATTTTCTCTGTAGTTCTAGATCATTTTCCTCTGTGGTGTAAGATGAAAGACGACCTATTCGAACTGCATCAAACCAGAGATTATCTACGATGTTCACACACTGATGAGAAATCCTATGTTCACCCAAGGAGAATAATCCAGAAAAAACTACATATATAGTGAAATGATCAGATGGTTGCAGAAGTTCAATCACCCATAACTGTTAGCATTTTATCACTCACATGTATACACTACCTATTGCATAAAAAAGGTAACTTTTAGTTATTATTTTGTTAATACTAAAGTTTAGTTAAACCTGAAAAGCCGTACAGCTGTGTTTTGCATTTACACCTGCAGCATTTGTATGGGACAGGGCAGCTGGAATTCTGATTATGTTGAGGAAATATATATAAGATAGTTTCTTTTGCTATGTTAATACAAGATATATTTCATTGTGTGGTACAAAAAACGTGATATTTTAAAGAGTGGCGAAACCAAGAGTTAAAATATATCGTTTTTGGTACCACAAGATGAAATATATCTGGTATTTATGCAGGAAAATAAAATTTTCTTTTTATTATATACCAAACTTACTCCAGAATTGAAGCTTAGAAAATTAAGCTCACTCTTCAGCACAACATCCCCCCACCCCTATTTCGTAAATTCTCCTCACTTTCATAGGCTGATCATATAAATATCAGTGACTTAAGATAGCGGTAGGATTGGGATGACCTAATCTGTCGCAGTAAAGTACATTTTTTAACCTTTGTAAACTATCTGATCATATCTGACCACAAGGCGAGTCAGATTCAGTAATGCATCAAAGCGGGTTTATCATTGTTGTCAAGGAAGTAAGGGGAAATAACTTCAAAGAGACACGAACGGCGTCGAGTAAAATTTCTTCAGCAAAAATTAATTTCCGTCTCTGAATTGTAATCGAGTTTCTGTTTATTTTGTTTTAGCTCACAAAGTGATCGTTTTTGTTCCTGCGGGTATAACTTCTGTAGCCACACACAATCAAGCATGATGGGAAATCTTATATGTTCACATGTGAAAATATAACGATATATTTTTCACATGTGAAAATATAGAAATGAAAAAAATATGAAAATTATTTTGTCAATAAGTTTCTATATTTCACGCTTAAGTATAAACTAAATCCTGTTCTATGTTGACAACTGCAAGGAATCCTGCTGCCTTGATGGAATTACAGGCATTTTTTGTCAATGCCAATTACTGCTGGATCTTCTGCTAAACCAATTTGAATATTTTTGCATTGTTTTCCGCTTCAATTCTATTTGATTCCAGTAGAAATCGTCAATATTTTCACCGTGTAAAGAGTTGCTGCTTTCCAGGTGGAAAGTAAAAAATTTCCCCACAGGATTCATGGTTTGGTAATGCTGAATAAATTTGCACTGGAACTCCCCAACAAAGAAGTGTCGTTGGAACTTATTTTGTTTCAGTAACAGCGTACTTTTTTTTATAATTCTATTTACAATGATGAAATTTAAATTTCTTCAATAATTAGAAAAGAGACGGTGTTTCTTAGATTTTAGAAAAGAGACAGTGCTTCTTAGATTTTAGAAAAGAGACAGTGTTTCTTAGATTCTACAATAACTAAGTTGCACTCTAATTGCCTTGCATTAAGAAAATGTGTGTTTTGTGAATGTTGGAGAGCTCTGGTGGTTTAAATATAAGCTGAAACTATTTGATCCACAACTGCTGGAGTGGCACTTTTCTATCCTATCAAACATTTGATTTGCACTCAGTCCTTTGAAATTGTATTAAAAAATTATGAAAATATTATAATATTTAACATATTTAAAAAGGTTATGAAAATATTATAATATTTAACATATTTAAAAAGGTTAAAAGGAAAAGCTCTATATTGGGATACATGTCTCTAGATAAGGTTCATTTCTTTTTCTGATTTTATTAAATTCTTTAATATTTGCATACATGTACCATAATTCATAAAATTGCAACATCCTGTGGATTTGCAAATTTTTATCAATGAACTCCCTACAGAAAAAACAATTGACAAATTAACAATTTCATCACAGTGATGAAGTTGTCACCAATTCATGGGTTTGACAAGAAATTTGATGAAAAAGATATGCAAGAGATACAAAATCTTTTCTACTAAGGTCAGTTAGCATAACCATAGACAACTGTGGCTGTCCAAACATTTTGTCTACATACCGTAATGCATGTGAACAAATTATTAATATATGATATGTATATATATATACAAATATCTGCAAAATTTATTGTCTTGCCTGTGATGTTGTTGCTGCAGTATTACTAATATACTTTCAAACGACCCATGTGAACTTGATCTCTGACCTTTATATACTCCATTACCAGAAATATTTCATATCTTCTGTTAAACATGTGTGCCAGTTCTGATAACAAGCCATATACGGAAACAGAAAAATTGATCCCATTCAAAAAGCTCACTACAATCTTCCTAAAGAAGCTAAACAATAATTCATACCTTGCACCCTTATATCCACCATGCCCAAGTATGCTCCATGCACACTGGTACATCTTGTTTATATCTATGGAAACACGAGAGTTTTTAATCTGGTTATTTCTAATTTTAACCAAATGTAAACTGTGACCTTGACCTTTGACATCGACAGCATTAGTGATATTTTATATCCCATGGGAATCTTCTTTACTATGTCTGATGACAATTCATCCACAGCAGTATAGTATAATACTACTAGATCCACAGCAGTATAGAATACTACTACTAGATCCACAGCAGTATAGTATAATACTACTAGATCCAAAGTACATGTAGTATAGTATAATACTACTAGATCCACAGCAGTATAGAATACTACTACTAGATCCACAGCAGTATAGTATAATATTACTAGATCCACAGCAGTATAGTATAATACTACTAGATCCAAAGTACATGTAGTATAGTATAATATTACTAGATCCACAACAGTATAGTATAATACTACTAGATCCACAGCAGTATAGTATAATACTACTAGATCCACAACAGTATAATATAATACTTAACTAGATCCACGAAGTTTAACCATTTACCACCCATCTATACCTTAAGCAACTGCTTTATGTGCCCTTGACCTTTAACCTCCACAAAAGTAGTGATATTATGTATACCATGGTAAACTTTCATATTATGTCTGATGATGAATCATCCAAAGCAGTAGTAGATAATACTGCCAGATCTAAAAACTATAACTAATGACCACCCAACTTAAATTTAAACAATTGCTTCAAGTGAACATGATCTTTGATCTCCTTGGCATTCAATCTCTAGGAATCTTCATCCTCCACCCCCACCCCTCATGCATTTGTGGGAAAAGTCTGATAATAATCCACCAAGGCAAACACAAGATATTGCCATTTAAAAAGTTTACGCTGAACAGAAGAACGAATAGAAGGACGTACATTGTGACCGCTGTCTCGTCTTTTTCGACATTCTCAGGGAGTGAGAAGTTACACTGAATAGTTTGAAAATTATGTTTCCACGAAAATTAGGTACATATAGCCCGAATTTTGGCAAAAAAAATACAGGAACCAACATTTCAACATAAGGGGAATATAACCAACAGACAATTTGCACTCTCCAAGCTTTATTATTATTATTATTATTGATGTTGTTGTTGTTGTTGGTGTTGTTGCTGTTGTTGTTGTTGTTGTTGTTATTATTATTATTATTATTATTATTATTATTATTATTATTCATGTGTTTGTTTCAATATGACTTTAAAAAAAGAAAGTTTTTTTGTTGCAGGTGCTACAAGAAGCATACCTGGTCAAAAGATGAATCGCATGTTTCAGGCTAGAAAATAGGATTATCTCATAAAAAACAACAATGTTAAAAAAACAACAATGTCTTCCATCAACTTCACTAAACAAATTCAGCTTTATTTGAAAGCTTCATCACCAGTGAAATCTTATGAAATATAAAAACAGTACAATAAGTGATATTGCAAAATGGATGAAACCATAAATCTCACTTTCGTCTATTTTCTCAATCTCGTCAATAGTTCCAGTCGGGCAAACATTGAGAGATGTACATCTCTTCATTGTATGACACTGAGATCATGGTTTTAGTCATCCTCACTGACACTGCAACATGGTTGTACAAAGCTGCCTTGAGTCACAGGCATGGGCATGGAGCTCTTGGGAAGCAGAAGCTTGCACATCCCAACCTGAAAGATACGTATGTAATGAATATATTTAGCAACTAAATAATGAACTGCTTCTAAAAAGAGCAATTAAAATTTGCAACGAAATATGTCACTGAAGCATCTAACAATTAAAATCCTGGAAGCTACTAAACAATAAAACAATAAATCAAATGCAACGAAAAAGTTGTTCTCCAATTATGGTCTGAATCCAATGCTTGTTAACTGAGATCTTTGCCATTACACAGGTGGCATGTGCAATATTATTCCAGAAAAGCATGTAACAAACAATCTTGGTTCCATGCATTCTTCTCTCCATTCGCAACACTTTCATGTCCGCTTTATAACTATGTGGCACTCTGAGTAAAATGGATGAGATCTTGTGCAGCTTTGTGCATCATTACTAAATCTTGTGCAGCTTTGTGCATCATTACTAACTCTTGTACAGCTTTGTGAATCCTTACTAAATCTTGTGCAGCTTTGTGCGTCATTACTAAAAGGTGTGTCTTGTATCTTTTTTATAGGGTCCATCTCCAGGGCAAAGTCAATAGTCAACGTTGCTTATTTCTCAGGTCCACTCTTTAACTGTGAAATGTTTGAGATTGGAATAAGAAATTTGATAATGTCGAATATCATTATCAGTCAGTGTACAGCATACTTTATTTTATGACACTATCTTCATGGTCAAATGTCGATGCTACTTATTTTTCGTGTCTTATACAATTTTTTTTAAAAACCTGATATAGATGCACACAAATCTGATGATATATACTAGCTCTGCCAAAATGTAAATATTTATGTCAACAGAACATGGACATGTCAGGAAAAATGGTGAACATCATTTCTGTACGTGTATTAAATATCAAGCTTGCACTGCCTATTCACGTGCATACATGTACTTCAGACAGAGTCGTGAGCACTTTGCCGGTACGAGAAGACATGGTTAAGGCCTGAATTTACCTTTTTCCTACTTGCATTTGTTTGCAAGTTCAGAAAATAATCAACTTGCAAAATTCAGCTTTTACCTGCAATATTTCGAATGTGGTTACCAATACACTCTAACATGAAGATTTTCAAGGAAAAGAAGAACTATGTTTTTCATCAGTTTCAACTGTCAGTTTTAATATATAGGATGTTTAACCAATCAGCAGAAGCTAGGTTTGTTTCTGATGTGAATGGCTAAATTTCAAAATAGCAAATGAAGAATAAGTCATATGCTGTATTTACAGCTCAGGTTAATATTTCCAACTTCTGTGAGCAATGATCATATAAACTTAATTTTCTTTATTAACACTAAGCATCGAGTAGTTCCTAATATGTTTGAAATTAAAAATTAAGAATTTATATTTAAACAAAAATATGAATTTTAAAGAAAGTTCTGATATGTCTGGATTTGGGCATCATTTGTCATTTCCATACTTGCCATAACACGACGTGTCATGCAAAAAACACGATTTTGGAATAGCCCCCCCCCCCCCCCCCCCGACATGATCGTATTTTGAAAAACACGATTTTCAGCAATCTTAGCAACAACAAAAAATGTACACCCCAAGAAAAACAAAAAAAAAAACAACGTATATTTCTTGATCACTATTATATATGCCCGAAATCTGTGGTATATATAAAGAGTACTGCTCAAAGCTCATGTAAAACTATCCTCCGGGCAGGTTTATACACCTGTTTTAGTGGCAATTAAAAGGTAAGGCGGTCAGAGATAAACAGCCACCTTTCAGAGATTTACTTAATTGGCTCACAATTGCTAGGGTGATGTGTCGTGTCAAATCCTTTTGAGCACTGCTGCGGGAGAGCCCATTAGGCTAATTTACATAGGTAAAGTACATTAAGTGAAACAACCCTAGTTAAAGTTAAGTACATCAAAGAGATGCGTGTTGAAGAACAAACTGATTGCATTGAATGAGAATGTTGAAGCCATCTTTATTAAAGTTTGTGATCAGCGGCACCGTTTCTTTGAGAATGTTGACGCCATCTTTTTTAAAGTTGTGATCAGCGGCAATGTTTCTTTGAAGTCGGATTTTTACTCCATATATAAAATGGAAAAGTGTACAAGTGTGATTCATTTTCGAAGGAAAAATGTCGAAACGTAGTAGCGATTCAGGAAATATGGAGCCATCTCCAAAGCGAGCAAAGCCCAGCAATATAAAATTCCAGAACTCCTGGTTGACGGAGTTTGACTTTGTGAAGCGCAGCATCAAGGGGGAACATTTTATTCTGTGCAAATATTGCAACCACCATGTTGACATTAGTCATTCTGGAGTGTACGACATTCATAGACATAGCAACACCACCCAGCATCGTGACACGGCAAAAATGCAGAGCTCAATACCCAAATTAAAAAGCTTGTTTAAACAGTTGTCGACAGACAATGTAACTAGAGCTGAAGTACTTTTCTGCAATTTCGTTGCTGAGCACAATCTGCCATTTTCAGTAGCAGATCATTTTACAGACCTATGCAGGTGAAATGATTTGACAATGCTAACTCTACCATTTTTTTGTTTGCATGTGTATTAAATGCTTCAGAGAAAACAGATGGTATTTTCTTTTATTCAGATTTGAATTTCCAGTCAACTGCTATAGGCTGATTTGAAAAGATAGCTTATTCTCATTTGGATGACGTTTTTGGGGGGTCACGCACACTGACCCCCCTTGGGACCCCAAAACACACTTTTTGAGTCTCAAAAAAACCCCAACACTGTCTGGGAATATGGCATGTATGCATTTCAGGCTGATACCATTGCTAGCCAGCTCTGGTTTCGAAAAATGGTGATAGAACTATCAATCTGTTTGTCAAATTTGGCATAAAAAAGGTTGTAGAAGATCTGGAGGCCTTCTTTTCTTGTATAAATTCTATTTTTGATGTATGTGTCAAAGTGGTAAACACTGATAATGCTGGTATCTTCTGGCTGCAATAAAATGGTGACACCTTTGGAAGGGATCAGTATCACGATTTGTACAATGTATACACTCCACCAAAATTTTCAAGCTACATGTATTTTCAAAATTAATTTCTAGTTCTTGCATGTGATGTTTCAATATTTACTTCTATAAGGCATGTATTAGTTATTGGATATATAAATGTGAGAACACTGACGAATAAAATTCCAAAGATTGATTCACTGAACATGACACTACTTCCCTTAACCTGATGACTACTGTGTAACAGAGTTAGTCTCAATGAGAATTTGCAGATATCTGTCTGGGGAAAATACGGTAAAAACTGCGCCCTCTTAAGAATAGTTTCCATCAAGCAAATACGATTTGATATCATCCATTGAGTCAAACTGATCTCCAGTAATGTAGGTAAACAACATCACTACCAGCACCGACCTAGTGACCTCAAGATCAACCTGGGTTTTAGTTGTCAGTTCAGTCTTTTTATTGGTGATTTTTGGTTAAAAATGATGAATAGTTAACAACAAGAATGCTAGTGTTGCTAGCTCAAGGTTTATACTTTCTATATATTTCGTTACTTTTTTGTGGATCCTACGAAAAAATGATGTAAAAAAGAGCATGTGATTCTGCAAGAAAGCAGCTAAAACCAACTTGCGGTATCAGTGGCATTTCATGAGAAGCGAAAACGCCATCTGGTGAGCAGTCTGCCTTTGAGGTATTGATATCCTCAAGACTGTGACATCATGGTGTGCATGACGTCAAAAATGACGCTAGCACATAAACAACTAAACTGATCTTTCAGTATTCTTTCGGGCTGACATTTTAGTTTTGTTTCCCTTGACAATTTGAATTGACATGTTTGATTGAATTATTACATTTCCTTGGCTAACACTCGCAGCTCCGTCTAGCGCCACAAAATGTGAGGCGCCTCGTTTTCGTTTCACTTGTTATTTTGCCAGACTATTGTTTGAGTTTGGTTTCCATTCCACAGCGATGAATTTAGCTCAAGTGGGCCCGGTGACCCATACTTTAAAAGACTATAAGACTATCAAAATCTCGTTCTCGCAGACGAAATGAGCCTATTATGGAATTTCCACCATATCATTGTTTTTTTTGGGGGGTGGGGTGGGTAATAATGTTTTTTAAAAAAAATTATTCCATGAAGATCTACTCCCCTTGGGTACTCTTCTTACTGAATTGGAATACACTTTTTTCAAAACAGATTGCTGTCAAAATGTGTTTTATAGATGAAAAAAGATTTTTCTCAATTTACTGAATTCTGAAGATAGTGATTTAGTTTATTTTCTTTAAAATTAATTTAACAGCTAATACTTTTGCCAAGTTGTTGTCTGTTGCTATGTTTTTTTCTCTTACAAAGCTGAGAATTTCAGTGCACACACTAAAAGCAGAAATTGGATTATACAATAATATACATACACTTAGTCACATTTGTGAACGTTTTAATATAGACCTTAATGATGAATTTTATTTTCTCAGTGGATGTTCCATCTTTACCCTACACTGTGGATGTCCCACCTTTACCCTACACTGTGGATGTCCCACCTTTACCCTACACTGTGGATGTCCCACCTTTACCCTACACTGTGGATGTCCCACCTTTACCCTACACTGTGGATGTCCCACCTTTACCCTACACTGTGGATGTCCCACCTTTACCCTACACTGTGGATGTCCCACCTTTACCCTTACATTGTAACATTTTATAGAAGAACATTACTCAAATTTGTCCAGCTTTTCAATCCGTTCAATTTGTAGACAAGTTCTTTATATTGACTATCCAAACTTTATGGAACCACTTAACTGTTAGATAGTTTTGCTATGAATTGTTCAGACAAAGATCAAAGATCAGCCTCTATTCAATAGCATGGCTATCTGTTACACCTGTGTGGTAATCACTAACTGATTTGACATGGCTATCTGTTACACCTGTGTGGTAATCACTAACTGATTTGACATGGCTATCTGTTACACCTGTGTGGTAATCACTAACTGATTTGACATGGCTATCTGTTACACCTGTGTGGTAATCACTAACTGATTTGACATGGCTATCTGTTACACCTGTGTGGTAATCACTAACTGATTTGACATGGCTATCTGTTACACCTGTGTGGTAATCCCTAACTGATTTGACATGGCTATCTGTTACACCTGTGTGGTAATCCCTAACTGATTTGACATGGCTATCTGTTACACCTGTGTGGTAATCACTAACTGATTTGACATGGCTATCTGTTACACCTGTGTGGTAATCACTAACTGATTTGACATGGCTATCTGTTACACCTGTGTGGTAATCACTAACTGATTTGACATGGCTATCTGTTACACCTGTGTGGTAATCACTAACTGATTTGACATGGCTATCTGTTACACCTGTGTGGTAATCACTAACTGATTTGACATGGCTATCTGTTACACCTGTGTGGTAATCACTAACTGATTTGACATGGCTATCTGTTACACCTGTGTGGTAATCACTAACTGATTTGACATGGCTATCTGTTACACCTGTGTGCTAATCCCTAACTGATTTGACATGGCTATCTGTTACACCTGTGTGGTAATCACTAACTGATTTGACATGGCTATCTGTTACACCTGTGTGCTAATCCCTAACTGATTTGACATGGCTATCTGTTACACCAGTGTCCTAATCCTTAACTGATTTGACATGGCTATCTGTTACACCAGTGCCCTAATCCCTAACTGATTTGACATGGCTATCTGTTACACCAGTGTCCTAATCACTAACTGATTTGATACTGCGAATGTACGCAAACAGATAAAATTATTTCATGAGATGTGAATCGAACAAAACTCTCCTAGTTTTCCGTCTAGGGTAGACTATTCAGTTACGTCAACAATGATAGCATTGACATATCATACGTTAATACCAAATATATTTCATCCTGTTGAACAAAAAAAAAAAGAAAAAAAGTTTGATATTTTAACGAGTGGTAAACTCATGAGTTAAAATATATCGTCTTTTGTACTACGAGATGAAATATGTCCAGGATTTACGCAGGAAAAAAAAAATTTCTTGTTATTATACCAAACGTGCTCATGAATCTAAGCGTAGAAAATTAAACTCACTCTTCAGCAACTCCACCCCTACCCCCACCCCACTCTTTTTCTAGGTAGTATGGGGAAATAACTTCATAGAGACACGAATGGTGTTGGTCAAATTTCATCAGCAAAATAAAATTTCCATATCTGAAAGGTAACGCAGTTTCCATTTATTTGTTCTAGCTCACAAAGTGCTAGTTTTCTTAATGCTGGTGTAACTTCTGTAGGCACACACAAGCGTCATATGGTATGATGGACAATATTGTATTTTCACGTGTGAAAATATAAGGTTAATTTTTTCACATGTGAAAATACAGGCATTAAAAGATATGAAAATTATTTCGCTAATAATTTTCGCTATTTTACACCTAAGTATATAAAAATGTGAAAGTATAATGTATCAACCTGAAAAGCATTCATGACGATGATGCAAAAGCGCTTGAACGAATAAAGGATGAACATATTACTGATATCCTGTTGAATTAACACATTTTTCTATATAAGAACCGCCATATGACCAGTTGCTAAATCTGCATGTCGGACATTTGTCATGGGGTTCCCATAATTATTCAATGCAATTGTAAGTTAATCCTATTTTCCTAATTATGTATACACCCTACAGCCCCAATCATAAGACAGTGCAGGTTTGAAATCCTATCCTCTCATTTCTAGACTACTCACAATCATACAAAATCGTACTTTGGCAATGTTATACGGTAAGATTCTATTATAAATGTTTATGAAAATTTTTTAAAACTTTTTTTCTTTTTAGTTGAAAAGGGAAAATGTGATTAATGAATGTATAATACTAAAACTAAAGCAACATCATATCAGGAATGGACATCTACACAATTTCCAGCACACCCATTCATGAAAGATATAAATTCTTTCTTATTATTAATGATAAAAGTCATGTTCTTCCTCAATATCCAGTGGTTACGTTAATATATATATATATACATACACACACACACACACGCCTAGTTATTCAGTGTTTCCGTTTGTTCATAGACTCCACGGGATGTTAAAAGTCGAAACTATAAAACAGGTACGTGTAGTTAGGAGTTGAAACAATGGTTTGTTTTAACGAATTGCACAATGTTGATCCATTTCCACTGAAGGTCCATCTCAGCAGCTATACGATGACATTAGAATTATCTCTGCAGCTTTTTCACCTGTCAGCTGCACACATGCGACAACAGTGTTTACTACATGGCGGTTTTACTTGCACCTTCAAAAAAGTTGCTCACATAAAAGTAAGAGCACATGATCTCCAGCTTTTCTACTGCTATGGATGTCTTAGACTAGTTGTGAACATTACATCCTACAGAGCGTTGCTCTTGGTGACCCATGACTTTAAAAGAGGCACAACAAATGGCAATTTACCGTGAACAAGCAATGTCTGACGCAATCATGATATCACAAAGTGGCGTACGACAGACAGTGGTTCCAACCATTTATACACAGAGTTTGGCCGACGTTTGAACTGTATTGTCTGAATACCTTTAAACGCATGTTGATTGCCTGTTAGCACTCAGATGTTTATAACTGAGTCGAACACTGACTGTTTGCACATGTTAACGTTGGTTGTATCTATTGTGTAAGATTAACAGAAACCGTATATGCATCTGAGTGGATTATGAAGACTCCATCTGATGGTCTGAATACAGAGGCAGGTAGAGGCTTTTCAGAGCTTATACCCATTTTCCAATTTTCATCAAAACTGGATTGAAAATATAGCTTCCTTAGTGGTAAGAACTTGGCCAATTAGATGCAAGATCACCTCGTTAATATCCATAAATCTTGCTCATTATCAGACTTATATTTTATGAATGACTAACTAAACAGTTCAGTAAACTTTCAGCCGACCGTGATGGTAATACTAATGTTGAGTCAAGTGGGTTCAAGACCACGTTTGACCTTGTTCAGCGTTGCTGTGATCTAATAGTCGCACTCCCTTAACCGAGGGTTAGATGTATCCAATGGTCCCTTCTGCATACGAATGGGGCGCCATTGAGGATATGCCTGTGTGGAGACCTTAAGAAATCTTGCCCACATCGTCATTCTATCAGAATCAAACAAAATATGGTACTATCTGCAATCTATTATTTAAATAGGACAATTTCTGCAACTTATACTCTGAATCGGGGATGTTTGTTTTTAAGATTATTCAACAATCATTCTGAAAAGGAATATTTAATTGTATTGCCTGAGTAATAATGATCTCATTACGTGTAGAATAAGCCTTTTTCTTGACAAAGAAAGTTTTAAATTGTATTAAGTTATACATTTGGTTCTAAGATGTAAAGATATGTATTGTCTGTACTGTTATACTGTTGTGGGTTTAATGCCATAATGAAGGCCAGTATATTTGGTGGAGGAACAGCCTGGAAAAAACCATCAACCCACGGGAAGCTAATGGTAAGCTTTCTCACATACCCACGTTGTCTAGCCAAGACTCGAACCCATGCGGACAGAGGTGATCAGTGATCTGTAAAGGCGAGCACTTTAGACCACTCGACCACCCAGTGCCCCTTATGTATTGTCAATTAGATTATAATCGGTTCATATTCAAGCAAGATTATTGAGCATGTCAGAGAATAGTCCTGGTGTCCTGGATTATTGAGCATGTCAGAGAATAGTCCTGGTGTCCTAGATTTGTATTAAAAAAATGGAAAATCCATGTTTTGTCATTTCTTTTTAAATAAACTTGTCGTTTGACATACAGCCTTTGTCATTTAACTAATCTATTCCCGCTCGGTTCATCCATGTGACAGCTGATCTCCATCTTTTGATGCATTGATTCTATGTTTACAAACAGGCTGACCTATAAGACAATAAAATGTCTACATTGATTGGGCTGGTTTGTAACTGGGCTATGACCTATTCTGCAACACATGGTATTAACAGTGGTTAAAAAGAATATTTCTTACCCCGCTTTCTTGATGGATCTCCCCTTGATTAAGTCCAGCCTGGTCCTGACCTAAATCCACTGATTCCTCCTTGAAGTGTTCCATCAGCATTTCAAGCTTAGGCAAGCTGTGTTCAATGGATGTATCTTCATCTGTGAGAAAAGTGTATAATCTGTCAGGAATTATTACTACAATATTTGTATATGCAGAAAAATATAATTTAACAAAAATAGCTAATCGTGTGGCACTATAACCAATAAGCTCGCTCAAATGGGCCTGGGGTTGGTCACCTGGCAAAACCCTGACAAAATTAATTCTAACAAAGTTTCCTATCAACCTGATCAAGTGCTTTTTGAGAGAAGTTTTTGTTTTTCTTGTTGTTACAATGGCTATTCTGAATGTAGATTGACATCATTTGCACATGTCAGAAGATAACATCTGGTAAAAAGAATTGTGTAGGCAGTTCGTGGATAATAAATTTGGAGCCATTTTTCCTAATCACAGCCATATTGACATCAAACAAGATCTGCTTGTACAAACTTGAAAGCCATTGTCCCCCAATCAGGTGTGTAAATATGGGTCTTATTATGCAACATTCAATGTTGTTGTTGTAGTAAATTGCTTTAATTTTGTAACACACAGACACACACACAGAGTTGATTTTTTACAATTTCATCAAAATGCGTGTCTCTAATTATACCTCATGACATCACTATTATGTAATTTCGTCAAATAAAATCGTTTATTCTCGTGCGGTAAATAGATTAGTAAATCTGTGCTCATTCCAAATGAAATTTACGAAACTCATTGAACAATATCAATCTTTTGTTGGCACAAGCTCACAAATGATATAAATTATTCGAATTGTTTTCTAAATTTAATTTATAATGAAACACTCATATAAAATCCTCTGTATATACGCGAGGCTTAAATTACTAGCAGATTTTTCTCTGTTCTTTTTCATAATTTTATTTGCTGAATCACTGAAAATAATTCACTAGTTAATCATTTTCTGTCATAGATATGTATGCTCCATCGGGAAGTACTTAAAGAGAGGGGTATTGCATCAGTGATATTGTATGATGGCATAACACTCTTTTTTTTTTTCTTTTCTTCTTTTCTTCTTGTCTTTTTTCTCTTATTTTTGTGTTGCTTTTTATCATTTCATCCACACTATAAAGTCATGGTATACTGATACTGTTATAAAAAAATCACAAACAGAAGTCCGATGTCGACCAGCGAAGCTGGTTTCCACATTGTATGTGCAATAGGATCCCCCCCTCCCAACTCCGTCAGTGTTACTCTATCAGACTTCTGGCACTCCTTTTATGGAAGTACCTTAATTTTGTTTGGGAAAATTTTATATTAATTTAATGTAAATCACTCTGTCGAACACTATCAGAGTGCTTTTTTAGTTGACCCACAGGGACGAGCGATGCTCCGACGGGCAATGCGATATACCTGTTTTCATTTTTCAAATGGAAGTCAGAATAGTTTCTGATATCATTATTCATTCGGTTGTTTTGAATGAAAGTGTGGTTCAAAATCACACATAGATATATAAATATATACAAACGCGTACAAAATGACTGAGCGAAGAGATGTGTAAAATGACTGAGCGACGAGACGTGCAAAATTACTGAGCAAAGAGATGTGTAAAATGACTTTGCGAAGAGAGGTGTAAAATGACTGAGCGAAGAGAGGTGTAAAATGACTGAGTAAAGAGAGGTGTAAAATGACAGCGGCAAGAGGTGTAAAATGACTAAGCGACAAGAGGTGTAAGACGACTGAGCGAAGAGAGGTGTAAAATGACTGGGCGAAGAGACGTCTAAAATGACTGAGCGAAGAGACGTGTAAAATGACATTGTGAGGCAAAAAATATGTCTGCATGATTTCAAAACATTTATTCGAAACAAGATAATCGAGCGAAGGAGGTCGAATTGTCATTTCCACTCAAAACGGAACAGACATTACAGAACATTTCCGAAGTATTACTACGTTTAAATTGGCAAAACAATTGAATGTTTACACTCTGTCGTTGAAACTTTTCAGCTTAAAGAAGCAATTCATTTATAAAAGTAACTTGAAAAACAATATTTTCACCTAATCAAATTTAGAACGTGCACGTGCTGCATTGTAAAAGAATCCTCATTATGTCTCACATTGTCAGTCAGTAGACTGTATGCACCTAACACTAAATAAATAGAGTTAGTTGCGCCCCCAAGACTTTTTTCTCTCTCATTGGTTTCCTGTCTAATTAATTAGCCAAATTTGAGTAAAAACATCTCTTTTGTTGTTATGACTCTATGGTATAAGAAAAATGTAACAGAAAGAAAGTGAAACCAACAAATCAAGTAAAAAATCAACAAGCAATTTATTACTAGATAATTAAAATGAAAAATCAAAAAGTCACTTACAGTAATGTGTTTTGAAATCCTAATAATCCAATAAGAATGATTGTTCTAATCACAAGTCCTAAATATAGAATGTTCCAAATTCATGGCTGTGTCCTTGAATGTTATGATGTGCTAATGGTCTCCAAAGTCATGATGTACTAGTAATCTTTGATGTGCTGATGTCAAAATGAAGTATTCCAAAATATCTGAATATAAGTTCACATAAATTCCAAAATCATCAATTAAAAATCCAAAATCCAAAGTTTATGACCACTGTTATAATCCAATGAATATTTAAAATAATTCCTCTCTTAGAATTTGGAATGAATTTTCACAACTGTAATAGCTCTTTACAAGACTGATGGTAATGTCAAAACTGAAAAAATGTCCACCAAACATGGTATGTATAAAGATTGGTCACATGACAGAATGTTCTAGAATGTGTGTCATCTTAATGGAATTTTACTTGTAAACAAAATTCAACCTTGACCTTCAAATTGAGAAAACATATTGATCAAAACAACCTAATTCAAGGACACTAGTTAAACATGTTTTTTCTGATAAACATAAAGATTTAAGCAAATATTAAAGTGAAGAAACATTTATAATTTCCTAAAATATTTATAATATTATATAAACATCATACATAACATTGTAAACAAAACAGCACAATATAGCAGTCAAAATTCAATTAAGTCTTAACTGCTTTTACAAATATAATCTTAAACTTTATTGATATGCACATGAAAGAGTTACAAACTTGTTCATGAAGCTTTTCACTGCAGTTTTCGTACTACTTATTGCTGCGTAATCATTTGCTCAGCATGGGAACATTCTACAAAACCTTTCTATTTTCTTGACTTTGAAACAGTGAAGTGTAATTTATGTTTCTCATGACATATATAATGAACAGAAAAATACAGGTTGGCATGACGATTATGTTAATAATTCACCACTGTCCTCAGTATGTCCTAGGGAAAGACAATTAGTTTCTATTTTCTCAGCATGATATAGCCAATAATGTGATAAAAGTGCCATTAAAACCAACAAAACAAACAATCGCCAGTGGCGTCCAAGATATAGAATCTCACTCTCGTTCCCTGCGCTGATTAGTGACTTATACGATCTTAGGTTCTTGAGAATCATAATTTTTATGCAAACATTTCTTATCCTCTATGTATTTTGCAAGACGCATTTCCTGTCTGCTAAAGCAAAGTTTCTGGCTTGATATTTGACTAAGTTTGCTTTTGCATTAAGGTTAGGTTATTTCACGTAATTTGGAGTAAAGGAATTTTATCCATCTCTCTGGATATCTCAACTAAATGTTTGGCTCTTCATATGGAATTATTCGTATCTCAGTGTACACTTTTGGGATTCTGGTATGAACAGTTCTGCATTCCAAGTCTATTCACTGTAAATATATTTATTTCCTGATTTCATTCGTGTAAATTGTGGCCCTTGACTAATGCAAGTTAGAGACAGTCTGGGATGACACTGGTCCGTGTGGCTTATTTAAAGCTGGGAACAAACTGGTTTCAACATTTTCCACAAAATCATGTCTGAAGTTTTCTGTCTTTTTCAAATAACAATAAAATTACCATTTTGAATATAGTTTCTTGTCGCTTGGCATTGCTGGCACAAGCTTTTGGAATTAAAATGTGAAAATATCTTGTTTAACCAAACAATAGTAAGTGAAGGTAACTTCTTCTGTATTTTCTGTGATTTTTTAACCAGTCTCACTGCTGGACAATCACTGATTCTCCTCAAAGTTGTAACAGCAATTAAGGACATGGCCTTTAAGGTCACAAGTTTAAGGGATGGTGAAATTGAAATTGGAAGATCCCATTCAGGCAATAATTTTATTTTGGGAGGCCTAGAATTAAAGACACCTTTGATAATCCTGATGATGTATGACTGTTGACCCATAGGTATATTCTGAACCGGTGGGTAGCACCAACGACATCAAAGAACATCAGTCCACTATGGTTCTGTACTGCAGAGCACTGGTAACCAGATTTGAAAGAAAATCTGCCACCTATATTTGAGTTACAGAATTGGGATAAAATTTCCATGTACTGCTTCAATTTAAATTTTAAATACAGGTGTAGTCTTTTTGTGTTCCTATCTTCCATGAGGCAGTAAGCAACCTTCTAGTCTGATCAGAAAAGCCTTTCTCTTTGAAACCTCTGTAGAGAGTAGCCAAGCGGTTAGGTTGAACACTGAGATGATAAATCACGGTGTTGGGTTGAACACTGAGATGATAAATCACGGTGTTGGGTTGAACACTGAGATGATAAATCATGGTGTTGGGTTGAACACCGAGATGATAAATCACGGTGTTGGGTTGAACACCGAGATGATAAATCCTGGTGTTGGGTTGAACACCGAGATGATAAATCATGGTGTTAGGTTGAACATTGAGATGATAAATCACGGTGTTGGGTTGAGACAGACTTTGAAACTTCACTGGGCATTAGTTGTACTCTTGAAGTACGTTTCTTCTACCTCGTGGTGGAGTTGGTAGATGCCATATTATACTTCTCAGCACTCGACTTGGAACAGATGCTCTTTCGTCGTTCGTGACCGCTTGCAAGGCCGCTTCGGTCATACTTACACAAATGCAAAATATCTTACAATAAAAAAGCAACTCAAGCACGGAATAATGGTGTACAAACTGTACAAACTCAGCAACAACAACAACAACAACCCACCTCCCTGTACCGAACATGTGAACACTTGTTTTTCATGCCTGGAAGAGAAACGGGTATGATCATGATCAATATGATCCATGTTATTCAACGGTATGAATCTTTCAAGAGCTTGCAAATTGTGACTCTAAACGAGGAAGATTACCTATAGGTATGTTTTCTGACTGGTACATGTAAATATAAAGAATGAAATAAAATTAGCTTTAGCCGACTCTCTGCCGCATGTAAAACTTTTGTTACACTTTTGTAAGTGTTTTATGATGGCTGATTGGCTAAATGGCTAACGTGCATTAAAACCCATAGTGCACATATACTAAATAATTTGTACATGCAAGAAAATTGTGTTCTATTGATAAAAACAAAATGTTAAATGAGTCTAAATTCACCCTCATGATTCAAACAAGCAAATATTTGGTAAAATACTGACTTTCAATGCAAAAATACAACTTTTCTCAGTGACGTCCACCATTTTCCCTGTTGAGGACACAAAACCTTGTGATATTAACATGTAACTTTGACCCTCAAGATGGGATTATGAATACTGGACAAACTACATGCCTGCAAAAAGCGTCCAAAAGTTTTGGTCCCTCATTTGAAACGGGCTTATGACTCATAATTAGAACTTGAAAAGAAAAGAGTTTTGTTGCAAAAAAAATATCTTCAATTATGTCGTTTGATGTACAGTTGAACGTTGGCTTTTGCTCACAAATTATAAAGATTCAATCATCTTTTATTTTTATAGAAATTAAAGGTTAAATTTGTTGTTCTAAAGAGAGATTATCGTCAAAATATGTAAAGCAAAACATAGGCTTTTGTGTGGAAATGAAAAGCAATGCCAAATCTAATTTTAGTAAAATCTAATTTTAGTCACACTGACCTTGATCTTTGGGTTACTAAACCTAAAGCCAATATTTTTTGTTGTCCTATGATTAAGAGAAAGATAAGATTCACACTATAACTTTAGTTATATTTTCCAGTAATAGAATGTAGTTACAAGATCTATTTTAGTAACAGTGACCTTGACCTTCAAGCTACTGACCCCACATATATGCTTCTTTTCAACACATGTACCAAGTTTAATTGAAATCTGGTCCCTATAATTGAAGTTATTGCACAAGAAACCAAAACCTGACGGACATCAGCTCGCATACCTGGACGTACTGCAGTAAATTAGATACCCAGTTTCTGATTCAATACATGTATGTTGCTGATGGCAGTCATCTTTGAATAGTATCACAATACCATATATTCAGGCTCGTAAAAGTCAGTGTTAAGTAGTAGTAGTAGTAGTAATAATAATAATAAGAAGAAGAAGAAGAAGAAGACAAGAATATATTTGTTTAACTGGAAACAAAGTATCTGTAGAAGATATTTGGGGTTGAATTATCTGTACTTTCATTACTGGAAATTACCAGGATTTAATAAATAATTATGTAGCTTATCTTTACAAAGCTTTTAGTAGGTTCCTTTGTAAACATTATCATGCAGAGAAGTGATCTTCAAGACAAAATGATGGTTCCTCTGACGGCGTATAAAAAAACATTAAAGAAGATAAAATGAACAGTTTTTTTTTATGATACCTAAGTTGAGGTACTATAATAAGTTCATAAAAATATTAATGTTATTTCTCCTTTATCTAAAACCATGCTTCAGAAGATATTAATGTTATTTCTCCTTTATCTAAAACCATGCTTCAGAAGATATTAATGTTATTTCTCCTTTATCTAAAACCATGCTTCAGAAGATATTAATGTTATTTCTCCTTTATCTAAAACCATGCTTCAGAAGATATTAATGTTATTTCTCCTTTATCTAAAACCATGCTTCAGAAGATATTAATGTTATTTCTCCTTTATCTAAAACCATGCTTCAGAAGATATTAATGTTATTTCTCCTTTATCTAAAACCATGCTTCAGAAGATATTAATGTTATTTCTCCTTTATCTAAAACCATGCTTCAGAAGATATTAATGTTATTTCTCCTTTATCTAAAACCATGCTTCAGAAGATATTAATGTTATTTCTCCTTTATCTAAAACCATGCTTCAGAAGATATTAATGTTATTTCTCCTTTATCTAAAACCATGCTTCAGAAGATATTAATGTTATTTCTCCTT
This sequence comes from Margaritifera margaritifera, assembly GCA_029931535.1. Lineage (NCBI taxonomy): Eukaryota > Metazoa > Mollusca > Bivalvia > Unionida > Margaritiferidae > Margaritifera > Margaritifera margaritifera. Next base: position 55,603 of record JAQPZY010001497.1, read on the forward strand.
TATCTAAAACCATGCTTCAGAAGATATTAATGTTATTTCTCCTTTATCTAAAACCATGCTTCAGAAGATATTAATGTTATTTCTCCTTTATCTAAAACCATGCTTCAGAAGATATTATTATTGTCCATCCCTAAAAGCTATATTTTACTTGGTAAAGTCACAGGCTTTGAGTATCCTTGGACCGACATTTGAAGCATAATTCATGCATCAGTAATCACATTAAATGCATGTAGTTCAATCGGTAAATACATTAAATCCATTCAGTCCAGTTGGTAATTAAATTAAATGCATGCAGTCTAAGCCCTATGCTCTTTATACGTACAGTTCACAGTTAACATGTTGAGGCTGACCTATCACAATATATAATATATCGTCATTAATATAGAAAGTTTACCACTTAATAAACCTATTTATTCCTGCCTCCTACTGCACTGGTCAGATAGGGCCTTCTGTGTATGCTAGCATGTATATAGCATGGACAAATATGTGTGGTCATAAGCTAAACACAAATACTTAACCAATATTAGTAAAGCATAAAATGTAGGTCAATGTGACCTTCTTTGGCTCTAAGCATGTAGTACTCAAAGATATTCATCCAATTATCAAGTTTCATGATTCTAATATAAACAGCATCCAATAAATGAACTTTAAACACAATATTTCAATAATGATACTGAAACATAAAATTTATGTCACTGAGACCTTTTTTGCAATAAGCATGTAGTACTTATTAAGACTCATCTCTTTAACATGATTCTAGGTAGGATAGTATGCATATAGCATGCCGCACACTTACATGGTTATGAGCTAAGTGCAAACTATTAACCAAAGCCAGTAAAGATCAAACATGGGTACAAATAAAGAGATGCATATAGTCATCAATTTTATGATTGAAGCACGAACATTGCGTGAGTAATGAACACAAACACCAACTTTTACCTAAGTTCGTGAAACACAAAATATGGGCCATAATGATATATTTCTGCAATGAGGTTGTAGTGTCCATCAAGCTGAGTTTCCTCACCAAGTTTCATAATTCTAGATAGGATAGTATATGCATTGCATGCAGAACACCTCGTAAGCTAAAATGTAAAAACGTAAACTAAGCCAGTAAAATGTGAAATGTAAGTTACAGTGACATTCTTATTTATGTAAGGGTGCGGTACTAACAGAGATGTATACAATCATCTAATTTAATGATTCGAGCATGAACTGTTAAAATGCAAAATCTAAGTCAGTGAAGTGTGAAATATGGGCCACAGTGACCTACTTTTATAATGGTCATGTCGTGCTCAACCAAATGCATCCCCTTGCCAAGTTTCATGATTGCAGTTATAACAGTATGTAAACAGGGTGCAAACACAAACTATGCGATGATGATCTAAACGCAAAAGCTTAACCTAAGCCAGTAAAATGTGAAATGTAGTTTACAGTGACCTTTTTGGTCGTAAGGGTGTGATGCTAATAGAGATGCATACAATCATCTAGTTTGATGATCCTACAATGCTTGAGAAATACAACACAAAACTAAATTAAAGTCAACCAAGCTTGAAATGTGGGTGACAGTGATCTACTTTTGTGATGATGATGTAGTACTCATAATGATTCATCCCCACACCAAATTTCATGATACTATGTTGAAAAACAATTATGTGGGCATGAGCTAAACGCATAAACCTCACCTAAGCCAGTAAAATGTGAAATGTATTTCACAGTAACATTCTTTTGTAGCAAAAGTGTGATGCTAATAGAAATGCATACAGTCATCTAGTTTCATAATTGTAGCATCAACAGAGCTTGGAAAAATAAACTTAAAACACAAAATCAAAGTCAGTTAAGCGTGAAATATGGGTCACATTGACCAACTTTTGTGACGAGGATGTAGTAACCGTCAAGATACATCTGCCATACAATGTATCATAATTCCAGTTATAACAGTATGTGCACAGGGTCCATCAAGCTGAACTAAATGCAAAAACTTAACAATTAATGTAAAAATAATGTAGACATAAGTACAAAGTCAACCCACTTGGCCCTCTCCCCATGGAGTAAATGCTATTGAACCTACTACAAACTGTTGCCTATGGCTACAGAAGAAATAATGCTTGGGATGCACTGAGACTGTATACAGGTATATGTATATGCTTTTATCTGTGCCGATGCCGACGCCAACATTAGTGCCATAGTACACCCCTACTTCACAAAGGTTAGTTATAAATGACGTCCATGGCACGGTTTTAATGGACACACATATGATTTTACTGCAAAAGCTAACTCAGTTCTAACCACGACAAGGGATATCACTCCAACAAATCTTTTGAAAGTTGTATGACAATCGAAATAGATCACCTTTGATTGAATGTAAACATATTCAGAAAATTTAATTTTGTGTACGGGAATTTACAACTGCTCTGTAAAGGGAGGAGGAGCAATGAATTAATTTATCAGTCTAGTACAATTAGGAGGCATCTTATTGCTACTGTAGATGTCAAAGCTCTGGTTGAAAAGTTATCACATAAACAATTTTTTCATGTGCATCCTTTTTTGAAGAGGTCGAAACAATCTTTTTTTAATATTCCCTGTACACAGGTCTCTTTGGGTCGGGGAAACATAAAACAGACTATCTTTCAGTGGTTATAGTTATGGTTTGAGTTTAGTTGACCCTACAACACAAAAAGATTGATAAGATGAACCACAGAATGGGGAATAACCATTTTGAAGAAAGGAAATAAAAGATAGAGATTAAGATGAATGAAAGACAGTTATACTGGATATTACACTCTGTATAACCTTGATGAGTCATTACTTGTTATATGGACAAGAAACATTTTACTTAAAAACATATCAAATGTACATGAAGACATAAGTTTTGTATACTTTAAAGCACATCATCAATGTCTTGATTTCCTTTTCAAGGGTGTCAAAGGGAGACAACTATTGCTTTCGTATATTATCATATTAAAAGTGAGCTTTAATTCAACAGCAAACGCACTAAATGCAAAAGAGCATTGCATTTTCTGTAAATAATAATAAAACCACAGCTAAAATAAATTTAAAAATAGAGTTGCAGAGTATTTGGAAGACAATTTTATTTCTTATTTTGCTTCCTTCATAGAAAAACTGTGCAGATATACCCACTGTGATGACGGGATAGCATCAATGACAGTTATTTATGTCTGCCTCAGTACGAAAATATAATAAATTGTAAGGCTGAAAATTTTCTGTCAGAGTAAAGAATCTGTTACTGGATTACAACATAAAAGGGCTTTCAAACATGGCAATTTAGCAGCAGGTTAAAAATAATGGATTTTCACATCCATTCATAAAAAGCATTAGCATTTCATTCCGTTTTCATTAATTGAGATGCGGCTTGCATTCGCACTCTCAGTTTTCTTCAAAATGCATTCATCGTTTCGTTTGCGTTCATTCTGCATTTTGTTTGCATTCATTCTGCTTTCTGTTTGCATTCATTCTTCATTCGCTTTGCATTCCGTTTTCATTTCACTCATAAAGCTACCAGTCTTGGGATCTGATGTGATAAATTGCACATACCTCGGTCATTTTCCACATCAAATGGTCCCGAAACAGGTCCTACTAGCTGGACAGCAGCATTATCTGTTGCTGGTGACCTGAACTATGAAACGCAATACAAATATTAGTAACAAATAAAAAATAGATGGGAAACAATTATTTTAGGTACACTACTATAAATATCATTTGGTTGTCGGAATATACTAGTTTACATGATCATAAATCAGTGCCATTTGTCCAACATCGCAACCTCTTTGTTAGGAAAAGAAAATATATAATGGTTAGAGTCATTCTCGAATACCAGTACACCAATTCCTAAGGCTTGGATAGTACAGCGTTAATGTGCTTATTTAGTTCCTTTGCTGTCCCTGGTTCAAACTCCGGTTCTGATACATTTGGTGCCGTTGGACTCCTCTAATTTATCACGTTTATTCCAACTCAACAATCAGCTTACGCCTATCAACATCCAAGCTGTTGATAATAATAATAATAATAATAATAATAATAATTCTTGATTTAAAGACGGTAGCTGGATTAATAGCAACTAATCTATCCTGGGGCCCTCGTGTATGCTGATGCACAAATAAGCATATAATCCATTCGGCTAAAACACGGTATTGGTGCTGATAAAGGAATTTTCATGTTATATGCATGAAATAGAAAAATTAAACAAGATATGAACCAATTTTAAAGATTGGTAAGCCTGGCATATACCTCTCTTACTTTCCTGAAAATTTCAAGAGGTTAGTGTAACCCATTGTTGAGATATGCATGGAAACAAGCTCTAAAAATGGCCATTTTTGAGCGTTATGTAGTCTCACTCGAAAAAAGCTTGAATATAAAATAGAGAATTCTCTAAATATCATACTGAAATTATGCATTTATTGGTCTGGTTTTATGCGGAATTCTATCCTGCAAATATTGCTTCTTGAATTAAAGAAATCGGTAAAATATTATGGATTTTATAAGCAAAATACCGTCAGTAGAAGTTTTGTTTCAACACTGAAATTCAAACACTAATCTGTTGTTATATGCCAACATTTTGTACAAAATAACATTCATTATAACTTTTATTGACATCTAGAACTCGACTTTATATTATAATAAGTAGTAAAACCATTTAAATCACATGGCTAGCCAAGATATTCGATTGAGAGCTTGTTCTTTGTCAAACTTTCCAGTTCTAAATTTTGTAGTGTCTGTAACCTTTACAAGTTTATATGGCAATAATTTTGTTGTTTCATTATGGAAAAGTATAAATCCTACAAAGGCTCATGTGTATCCATGTGATGTCCAAGTTGGCCAAAATTGGTGGTGCTGTATTGTACCATTAAAAAACAGCAACTCAATAAAAAAAGTTACAGACACTACACAAACAGGTATAAAAATGAAAGATAAAAGTATTGTTCTACTTGTCATTAAAACATTGTTTTTCTCAATAGAAAGTTCCATCTTATGTGATGTAATGTTGCATCATCTATTTACCTCTGCAGCCAAGAGCAAAAAAGTGATGCAATAACTCTCTTGATTGAATATTGCATCATTCTTGCAGCACTGTCTGTTTGAGTAATTTACTACAAGACAATGTAACCTGAATTTCTTATCCTAGAAGAAGCTGCCTAATTACTTTTTCTGTTCTTTACCATGGTACATCCCTAAGACATGGGAAGACGACAAAAGCAAACCTCTGGGAACAACTCTGGTAAGTTTGTATTGAATGGTAAACCACACTCTTAAATTGTAGTGTCTGTAACCAATATCCCCTTTTTATACTGTCTATGACTTTATCCCTGTTTTTTTTTAAAAAATGAAGCCAAATTATGTTTCCTATTACAGTATTGATGTGTAAGGCTAAATTTTGACATATTGTCTGTCTGCAATTTGTAATATTTTGGTATATTTATAGTTTCTTTCATCTAGATTTCTGATAACAGGCAACATTTTCAGTGATTTCTTACAATATGCAATTGAAACTGAGTATTTTTGCATTCCATATCATTAGACTAGTAAATTCAAACAGAAATATTATGAGAATTCAATGAGCTCAGACTTAGTATTGGATACATTGCTGATATTGTCAAATGGTTACAGACACTACTAGACATGTGAATTGACCCGACTGTTGTTTACATTATTAAGGAAAGTGTGCAATCATTGTAAATGCTAGAACATTGAATAATCATCAGGTTTTATGCTATTTCTTTTTCAATCAGATACTTTTCTTTAAGAATCTACAGGTTATTCCAGTTTGCTTATGTATGAAAGCATATTGCGTACTCATTACAAGTATGTTTTGTAAAGTCTAAATTTCATCCGTATACATAGAGGAACAAAAATGAGAATGAAGTTGTTTGCTTTTAGGAAGCAAAGATAAGCCAGAAGAAGATGAACAGAAGATTAAAGCTAGAAGGGAGAAGACGAGGCTAAAGGTACAAGCCTGGAGAAAAAAACAGAGGGTTAGGGTTAGAAACAGAGAAACTGAAAATGGAAAATACAGATAATGAAGCTAAAACAGTTTCGAGAAGGGAGTTCATCCTTGTTAAAGATGTTGAGAGAAATAGAGAAGAAACTGATGTGCAAACACTGCAAGGTACAAGAAAATTACATGCTGTAAAGTCAGGAAGCAATGATTATGAACTGAGCATAAGAAATCTGAGCTGTTATTGTGAGCAATGCATGAAGGTTGACGGGAGATGCAACTTCAGCGAAAATGTTAATGCCTGGGAAATGAGAAAGTTAGTACTCAATAAAGATAATTTAAGTCAGAAAGGAAAACAACTTAAAGACAAGAATCCATCAACAATAGAAAATAATGACAAGAAAAGAAAACAAGGAAGTAACCAGAAAGATCATAACTCAGCAACAAGCGAAAAGCCTAATAAGAAACGGAAGTCAACAGAAAGACAAAACATTGTGACAAAGAAGATCAAAGTTGACAAAAAAGCACCAACCAACACAGAGAAACCAATAGAGAAATACCACCCTGGAGAATTTGTTGCTGTAGGACTTAAGCCAAAGAAGGGACCTCTAGATGTATACTTAGCAGAAGTAATAGACATTCTTCATAACGAAGTTAGACTTAAATACATGAGAAAGTCTGGCAACATGTATGTTTGGCCTGAAAAAGATGATTATTCACAAGAGGCTCTAGATGCTATCTTGTACAGGGTAAAAGCTCCACAAATAGTCAATGAAAGGGGTCATTTCAAGTTTAATGCAGCTGAATTGTCTAAGCTCAAGTCAAATCTGGAAAAAAATCATAAGCACTTCTATTTGAAATGACAATATAAAGTCAAGGTTTAATGTGTAGTGTCTGTAACCTTAAGATCAATCACATATGGGTCTGTGTTTGAGTCAGCACCTTGGGTTGAACAATACTTTAGTGACTATGATTTATTGAACATTCATTATACTTCAATATTTTACTCTTACAAACACTATTTAGTATTAAACTTTCAAGTGCTATTTACCAGTTCATAATTTTAACACAAGTATTGGACATATACCTGTTACAATGTGGTTTTATCATTTTATTAACTAATCAACATTCATTTAATGAATAATTCTAGTCAATGTGTTCATGTTGAATTATTTTTGAAGTGAATTTTATGGAGATATGTATGGTTCTGCAGCTGTATTGAAATGCTATAGTTTTGTAGTGTCTGTAACCAATTTTATGGACAATGTACTTCTGACTCTTATGGAAGTTTGCAATACTTTTGGCCAGTATTAATGATTTTGTTTGTTTAAATATTCTTCTTGGTGTTAGATAAATGCCTAAATAAGATTATTCTATGTCTTTTATGTTTGTTATGCAAAAGTTTCATGGTTAGGTTTTTTTTCTTAGTGATACCTTTGTCATAGATGTTTTGATTTTGTTATTAAGTTGTTTACCACTTCCAGTTATGTTGTTTACTTTAAATGTTGATATCCTGTTACTGATGTTACTGTGAAAAAAAATAAAGTTTTAAAGTTTTCATGCTGTTTTTCTTGCATGTTATACACCAAGTGTAGTGTCTGTAACTGTTGTTATACCAATGAATTGAAATAATGGTTAAACAAAATCGCATGCATGTTCAAGCTAAATCTAACTTGATCTGACTAGGGGACACCCTAGGGTATATAATGAGCTTCATTGAAATGTTCTATCAAACATTTCAATTTTTTAAGTGAGTGAGACTACTCTCAGCACCAATACCGTGTTTTAGCCGATTGTATTGTCATTGTTACCATCATTACACATTATAAAAATCTGAGCTAAGTTTATCTTTAAGAATATATATATATATATATATATATATATATATATATATATATATATATATATATATATATATATATATATATATATATATATATATATATATATATATATATATATATCTGGAATAAGGTCAAAACACTTTAGTCCTCTGCATGATAGGCACGATACAGCCTTCTTTTATTTTTTTACCCAACTTTGTTGGGCTGATGGCAGCATAACATAGATATATAGTTTGCCTGTTTTAGACCGTTTTTTAATTTTTTCTTCTTTCTTTCTTCTATTGTTTATCCTTTGTTTGTTTATTTCCCCATCATTGAAACATGTAGGAGTCAAGATATTCTCTTGGCTTTTGTGTTTACTGTTTGTTTTGTGGATGCAAATTGTTTCTTCCCCTGAGGAAGAACTTGTTTAACTCGAAACGTTTGTATTTGCGCCCTTATCAATTGTTGTGTTATTATATATATATATATATATATATATATATATATATATATATATATATATATATATATATATATATATATATATATATGTATCATTACTTGAGGCCAATAAAATTGCATCATCAATAAGTATATCAGTGTTAGCATTATCAGGACAGAAAGGATGATCATTTGTAAAACAAAAAGTAGAACATATGAAGATGAGCAGATGACCTAGCTTTGAACTCTGTGGAATACCAACATCTGATTGTTATTGATTCAGACTATGCATTTCTTATATAAACTGTCTGTAATCTGTTTTCTAAATATGACCCGAAACAAGTTAAATGCACTGTAGCTTTGACAATAGGATTTACTGGAACGAAAGCTTTTATATAATCAAAAAATATTACACCAGTTAAGTTTTCATTATTCATTTCCTTACGCCAGGAGTCAAGTTAGTTAAGGTTGTAACACACTGTTTAATTTATTAAGACTTTTCATGAGCTCGAAGTAAAAACAAACAAACACAAAACACACACAAAAAACCAACATTATTTTGCTTTACTTTATGTTACATTTGAATCCTCAAGACATGTTGGTATTCCACGCTAGGACAAAGCAACATTTCCCAACAGGTCAGGCATGGACACCACATCGGCATGATTTATCTTTCTCCTCGGAGAACAAGGTAACCCGCATAAATGCTTAAGATTCACACAAAAATTCTGATGTGAACATTTAAAGATTTACACTAATGTTTACACATTGTGAGCATGACTTTTATTGACTTTCTTTTTCTCAAGTGAAGTCATCAAACACCAAGATATACACTTTTAGTAAAAGGAAGATGACAGTTGCAAAAACTTCAACTTGAAATCATGTACATAACTGACACCTGGTTGAAAAGTGAACACTACAACATTATCTTAAAATGAATTTTAACAATATGAATTAAGATTTTATAAACAAATGTGTGGGGAGCGCAGCTTTGATATTAGAAATCCATACAACGATCGCTTCGTGACATGAAGTCATAACTAACATTAGATGTATCTCTTGCGTCATCTTAGAACGGTTCACCAAGCACAGATGCCTCGTAAATTATGATTATCAGTCAGCAGTCATCGTAACAAAATGGCGGCATTATGTAGTTCAGTGAACACAACCTATGTAATATAACATATAACTCACATAATCACATCCGATGTGTTATTCTGTTCACAGAAAAAAAAAAAAAAGACTAAAAAAGCCTGAGGTATTCCGAAAATGCCGTGGACTGAAAACAGCACTTGACGTGATTGAAATTTGTTGTACTGCACAATTGCGTGTTCCTAACCCATTTACCAGAGCGTGCGTAACGAGCTTTTTAATTATTGCGTGGATGTAATTAGAGATAAGCTTGACAACACAATTTCAATTGACTCGTCGTCACCATACAGTTGCGATACAGAATTTCAGCAGCAACCGTTAGCAGCATTTGAACCTGTCGCTATGGATTTAGTACGTACAATCATGATGAAGAGTGCCCCAAAGGCATGTGAACTTGATCAGATTCCAACATCACTGCTGCTTGAGTGCTTATATCCAATATTGCCTTCACTAACTGATGTTATTAATACTTCTCTCACATCTGGGGAATTCCCATCATTTTTCAAAACTGCCATTGTAAAGCCTCTGCTGAAGAAACCAACACTTGACCATAACGATTTTAAGAACTACCGCCCAGTTTCTAACCTCCCATTCATGTCAAAAATCTTAGAAAAAGTTGTTCTATCCCAACTTGTATCTCATCTGAATTCAAACAGTCTTTTTAGCAATGTACAGTCTGCATATTGTCCTTGCCACAGTACCGAAACTACCCTTCTGAAAGTAGTTAACGACCTTCTCTCTGCTTTGGATAGTGGAAAGATTACAGTCCTCACCCTCCTTGACTTGTCTGCAGCATTTGACACAATAGACCATGATATATTACTTCACCGTCTCCAGCATGTATTTGGCATTCACGATACAGCCTTACTATGGTTCAAGTCCTACTTGGTCAACAGGACACAAATTGCGTCCACAAATGGAAAACACTCCAGCCCAGTTGATCTATGTTTTGGTGTTCCACAGGGTTCTGTTCTTAGAGCTTCTAAAGATAAGGCTCTATACAAAGTCCTTATTATTATTATTATTATTATTATTATTATTATTATTATTATTATTATTATTATTATTATTATGTAATACATTCAAATTCTACACCACTAGCAGTTTGAAACCATTGCACTGGAAATGCCCAAAGTTGTTGCCAATATTTTCTGTTGTTTTTCCGCATGTTCTATCAAGGAAAAGAAGTGTTCATAACGTTCATCACACATTATTATCTCGGTCATGTGACCTGCTTGTCGTTAAACATCTCCAAGAATTTTCCTCTTATGTTTAATTCAATACCTATATCAATAAATGGTGCATGCAACTGAGAAACATTATTTTATTCGTCTATGACATCATAAGACATCAGAAAGTACAAAGTTCGCGCCTATATATTGTACCTATTTTATATTGTTGAAGGTTTTTATCTAGCATGCGACAGAATAAAAGCTAAGGAAATTTGATTGCGATGTGTGACGTCACATGGTGTCACTAAGTAAACAATGTACACATATGGGAAACAGCGACCTATGTAATATCGCGCTTTAAAAATATTCAGCAATGCAACACATTAGACAATTCCTTTCCACAGACTAGGGACGCGAACGTATCTCATTACGTCACATGACCATGACATTACGAGAAATCAGCCAGCACACATAATTGAAAGATAGATCCTAGGTTGGACAGATTTCATATTATTCCAAGTTGTTTTTCTCCAGTTTTTTTAAATTTTTTTTATTGGAGAAGCCCGAGTGTGATCTGGTTTTTATCTAAGCTTATTTCAAGGCAAAGTCGTTTTCGGTAAATAAAATGTAGATTGCATCATCGCATTCCTCCTTATATATTTTAAGCATGATTTCAAGATCTATTTGGAGTTTCAGAGGTGTTGCGGTTTTAAAAAGTATTACCTCGCTCCTTTCTCTGTCTCCCCCGCCAAACATTTGATCAGATGGGAAGGAATCTACTTCAGTTCCTGAGCCTGCAAATTCATGAAGATGATCAGTTTAAGAATGATGAAAAACACTAATTTACAAATTGCTATAAAAAATATCTAGTCCCAACACTGGTTGTTTTAAAGTCAAAGTTGCATCTTACCAAGAAATAAAATGTTCTAACAGTTCTCAGAGGATGATGATGATTATGATGATGATGACAACGACGACGACTACATTATCATTATAATTCGTACCGGAGTTTGATATTCCAAAGTTTGCAAGAACACTTAGGAAGAGTTTGAACCTAACGGCAAAAAACTAATGGTTGTAATTCTTTTTCTAGTGTTGCAACAAATTGTTTCAACATATCGAACTGTACACGATTGCTTGTTTAAATGAATTGCCATTTAAAGAACCTATTCAGTACAATTCTTACAATAAACTGTCTGCAGTGAGCAAGAACGTGCGCTGTGCAGTATACTATGAAAGTATATGCAATCGGAGTCGAAATGAGTCATTATTTGGTAACTTCTTTAACTTTATTTTCTTCATTATCAACTGAAATCAACCACGTGTGTGTATGTATGCGTATGAGTGTGTGAGTGCAGAATATCTTGTGAATCGTCTGATGGAATCACATGAACATTGATACATATATTGAGGATGATACAAGGAAGGTTGATACAACATTGATAAATATATTGAGGATGATACAAGGAAGGTTGATACAACGTTGATACATATCTTGAGGATATTACAAGGAAGGTTGATACAACGTTGATACATATCTTGAGGATGATACAAGGAAGGTTGATACAACGTTGATACATATATTGAGGATGATACAAGGAGGAGTGAGTAGATTGTTTAGAGTGTGTTCAATAACAAATGTATGCTGCAGTATTATTCAAATGACTATCACTCTTATTGGTATTTATATTATCCTTTATTTTTGTTTTATTTTATTTTATTATTTTAATTGTGTTATTAATAGCAATGCATGCATACATATGTGTTGTTTCAAAACAACACTTTACTTAAAATACCAATATATAGGCAGTATAGTCATAGGACCTTATACAAAATATAGTAACTCACTATAAGTGGAGGATAATCTGAGACCAGTTTTGTATATTTGGATTCAACATTTCCAATTTCGAATTTCTCTCCGTTTGTAGCAAATTACCATTTTAGTGTACGCAATTTCAACCAATGACAGCTGGTGATTCCATCATTCAGCATTGACCTGGTCTAGCCAGTCATAAATTTCCGTCTGATGCCTGGAGGATTGATGCCGGCACGGGATGCCTTTCAACTTTCTCTGTGTCGTGTTGAGTACAAATTGCATAACTTTATTGTCATTTGCAAGTTTTTCTATGGATCTCGTGATTTTCACTCATAGCAGTATTCGCCTTATGCCAGCAAAGACTATATCCAGAAACCTTTCATTTTTGTAAAGGAAATAGAGTTTCTAAAATGCTGCGTTACATTTTTGCGTTAGTATATTTCGTAGCCTGATTGATAAGTCACCAAGCCCTTTCTTTGTAGCAACAGTTGTCTGCAGACAATTGTGTTTTATTTCCAGTTTCCAATGGTCTGGACCTTTTAACTCTCTGCAACACATGGACATCGAAGTCATTCAGCGCATGCATTACTACAACACCCCTGTGGTCACCTATAGATGTGTTGTTTATATTTATCACCTGAGTATAGATATTATGTACGCACTATACTACAGAGATCCTGTCATCATGAATCAAACTCAAGTCTTCTGTTTCACAGTCAGGCACACATACAACACAACTACCACCAGACTCAAGAATCCAAACTAGCTACGCTGGATAGTAGGTGGCTCGTATACTCGGCTACTATATGAATCCTTTAAACTTTTAAAGGATAGGATGACACCATAGCCACTGTGAAGGATCGAATTCATGTTTTGCAGTGCGTCACAGTCAGGCACATATACCATGAGACTAAAGGATCCAGACTAGCCAGTCTAGTACACTCATGAAACGGGATATGTATCTGGTTATAAAGTGACAAAACTGACAATAAACTGGCAACAAACAGGCAACAAACATTGGCACTAAAATATATGTAGCTGTCACTACACTTGATATAATCTGACATGAAAGTCTAAAAAATTGACAATAAACTGGCAACAAACAGGCAAAAACATTGGCACTAAAATATATGTAGCTGTCATTACACTAGATATAATCTGACATGAAAGTCTACAAAACTGACAATAAACTGACAACAAACAGGCAAAAACATTGACACTAAAATATACGTAGCTGCAAACAGGCTGCGGTCACAACACTAGTATATTCTGACATGAAAGTCTACAAAACTGAAAATAAACTGACAACAAATAGGCAAAAACATTGGCACTAAAATATACGTAGATGTCACTACACTAGATATAATCTGACATGAAAGTCTAAAAAACTGACGATAAACTAACAACAAACAGGCAAAAACATTGGAACTAAAATATACATAGATGTCACTACACTAGATATAATCTGACATGAAAGTCTACAAAACTGACAATAAACTGACTTTGTTGTCATATTCTGGCATCACATTAGCAATCAACTGACAACACAGAACTTCAAATTCTATACACTATATCTAACAATAAAAACTGGCAAAACAGAACTTAGACACTTACAGACGAACTGCACGTGAAAATAAAATGGTAACAGAAATCTTTCAGAATTTTACGAATCAACCGCGTCTGACAATAAACTGAGAAAACAGAGCTTCAAATACCTAGTAAGAAACTTTTAGTCTGACAATTAATGCATTGATAAGATTTATGACAAGAAAACCTACAAAACCCAGTCTGCTGTGGGATGTACAGAGTCTTGTCAGTGTATTCTTAGCTTGTTGTCAGCTGAACATATTAGTGTCGGTGTGTTGGGATGTATGGTCATTATCTGGTAAGGCAATGGCAATACAAACTGGAAAAATGTTTTTGTAGTGTGTTATCACCTACTACATATATGGCCTGTGTGATGTCGGTTCTTGTTGCCAGTGTGGTACTTGTTTCTATTTTCTTCCAGATCACAGTAGTTGACAACAGACTGGTACATGCAACACGTTTGGCAAAACAAGATGGCAATTACCTGCATGTAGAGCTCGCCCATGAGCTATATTCTAAATATGTGGTTAATCTCATGTATGAAAAGACGGACGGATGGACGTACGGACACTCATACATACGCCATAGTGATCAATATATTAAGCTTCCGCCAAGACGGGCTCAATATTTGGCCAAATAAACATACTTTTAGCAGAATGGTGTTGAACTCACCCAAGTACATATAAGTTGCACGACACTGTAGCTAAACAGAGGACTTGAAAATGTCAGTAGTCTGAGAAGCATGAAATATATGTCATAGCGACCTGCTTTTGGTGGAATGGTGTTGTACCCACCAAGACATAACGACTTGTCAATTTTCATGACTCTGTGGTCAATAATACCCAAGAAACTGACCAAATCGCAAAACTTAAACAAACTCACTGAAGCATGAAGTATAAGTCAAACTAACCTGCTTTTGACGATTTTGTATTATATCCACAAGATATTCTCCTCGAACCAAGTTACATGACTCTTTAGCTAATGTTGATAGGAAACTGAGATAACGCGAAATGTAACCAAAGTCAGGAAAGCATGAAATGTAGATCACACTGACCTACTTTGGTAAAGTGGTGTTGTACACACATCAAGATGTATCCACGTACCAAGCGACATGTCTGCAGTCAACTGTACTTTAAAAACTGACCACATTAATGATGCATAAGCAAAGTTTTAAAAACATAACGTTAACATCAAGATTAATCTAAAGTTCAATGTGCTATCGCTGTGAATAAAGGGAACAATTCTCACTTTAAGAGATGACATACGATTCAGGATGATGAAAGATTATATTAAGTTCATACTGAAGCTATATAAGATGGTGGAATTAAATGGCACTGAAGTAAAATGCAAGTAAACACTTTAACATTGACGTTAATCTAGCATGTGGACGGACAGACGGATGGACACGCACGCGGACGCCAAAGTGATCACTATGTGGAGGTTCCGACAGAACGGACATGACACAAATTTAGACTGACTTTACACTCCTAAGATATATGACTACAAACTAAAAATACCTACAAAATGCAATTTATTGGCAGATGTCCAAACTGTAGTTCACAGTCAGGCACACATACCAACAAGTCTAGCTAGTCTGGATCTTTTAGGAATGCGCCTGACTGCGATGCAGAAGACCTCAGTTTAAATCCCTACAACAGCTATACTCTAAAGCTCTTCCTGTTTCGATTTTAAAGGGAATGAACTGCTATTGAGTAGAAGTGCTTAATTCGTCTCTGCTGATTCGTGATTTTATAGTAAGGATAAATGATGTGTGTGTGTGTGTGTGTGTGTGTGTGTGTGTGTGTGTGTGTGTGTGTGTGTGTGTGTGTGTGTGTGTGTATGTTACAGACAGAGACAGAGAGTCTACCTTCAGAATCTATAGATAGATGACTATCTATGCTCAAATTGGAGGCTGAGCCCTGGACTGTATTTAAACTGTCCGCATACAATCCAGGATAAATGTGTATGTTTTCTTCAGTGCCTTCCAAAAATAACAAAAATGATTAAAATTATTATCTATGCATACCAAGCAAATTCAGCGAAATTTTGTTCCACTCCTACTGTGATGAACTGACCAAAAATATACCATGAAAAAATATGGCTGTGATCCTTGTGACAGAGCTATCAAACTACAAGGCAGACATGGAAAGAAACCAGGTTTCATGTCTCTATCTCTGTGGACATTAGAGTAAAGGTACATAAAAAGAGAACCAAAATTATCAATGACCTTGACCTTAAAGATAACACCTTAACTGTGATACATCAAATGTTACCAAATAGAGAAACATAAGTGTACTATGGCTCATCCCTGAACCTAAAACAGCTTTTAAGATGTGAAGCAGAAATAAAGGAAACCATAACATATATGCCTGTGACCGTAAGCTTGATTATAGGACCCGACATTTGGATTGCATCACATCTTCTAGTTTCAGTATACAAGTTCACCAAATGTCATTAATTTATCGCAAACAACTCGTAAGTTATATACAGAAAAAAAAAATGATTCTAAAACCTAAAACATTGATCTGTGACCTTGACCCTGAAGACAAATATCAATGTCGTACATGACAAATACAGCACGTTTCATCCATTAAACTCAAGTTTCTCTAATTTTATAGAATGGGCTGGAAAGTATGAAGGAAAGCAAAATATTCACCCGTGACCTTGACTTTGAAAATGGTATATGACTTACCTGCTAATGATGATTGATAAGTATGCCATGTTTCATCTCTTCATCTTATACAACCCTTTTATTAATACGTGGAAAGGAAAGTGCAATGGAAAACTTAAAATACTGAACCATGACCATAGTATTGAAAATACGCCCCCCCCCCCATCTCAATGAAGTCATCAAGTCACTTTAAAATGATAATACGAGTTTCATCCCTAGAACTGAAAGGGCTCTACAGCTATAGAGCGGAACGAAAAGTGAGACGGAAAACTTAAAATATTAACCTATGACCTTGACCATAGGACTACCGATGTAGTTCACAACTCACCATCTAATTATGATACATAAGGATACCCAGTTTCATCCATTAATCTCTATCAGGCTTCAAATTATAAAATGGAATGGAAAACACACAATATTAAGTCGTGATCTTGGCCATGAAGATATGTCCAGCAATGTGGTACGCAACACAACTTTTAATGATGTCAAGTTTCATTCCTTAATCTCAAATGGTTTAAAAGTTATAGAGTGGAAAGGAAAGTGAGGGAAATTTTTTTAAAAATAAAAATGAGTGGTAACCTTGTCCTTGAAGGCAGGCCCACAAATGCTGTACGCAACACACCTTCTAATGGTCATGCATAGTATACAGAGTTTCATTCCTTAATCTCAAATGGCCTGAAAGTTATTGAGTGGTAAGGAAAGTATGACAGAAAAAAATGTAAAATATTGTGCCATGACCTTAACCTTGAAGATAAGACCAGCATAAAAGGTTTAGATGCAAGGATACTCTCTGTACATTTTGGTCAAATTCTGTCAAATGTTTCTGAGAAGCATTCACTTGAAGGTTTTCTATTTTAAGTGACGGTAGCCATATTTGATAACAGATCGATATCTTTTGTACAAAGTTATGAGTTTTGAAGATAGGATCCGTTGTATAAATTGGTCAAATTCAAATTTCAAATTTTCAACCAGCTTTTGTTGAAAAGAAACGTGTTACGAATGAATACATAGTTAGAATAATGTACTCTGACATCTACACATAATCGTCAACAATATCTGATAAAATAATCAAAATTATGGTTATCATAATGCATATGTGTATAACCTGGACACAGCAGAACAAAGTATTTAAAAACGCATTTCATAAGAAAAAAAATAAAATAAATAATAATAATAATAATAATAATAGTAATAATGTCAAGATTATACAAGTTTATATTATCATAACCACATTTGTAATATCAATTTACTAGAAAGTGTGTGCTATCTTATGAAAGGGACTGTAGATTTTTCCAATTAAGTATTCATTCAAGAGGAATAAAGAGTACAACATAAACTGATGTATGCAGTATAAATGATCTTATTATTTTTGTTCAACAGTCACACTATTCTCATGTATTGTATAATTGGTCTGCAAACTATTCTCATGTATTGTATAATTGGTCTGCACACTATTCTCATGTATTGTATAATTGGTCTGCAAACTATTCTCATGTATTGTATAATTGGTCTGCAAACTATTCTCATGTATTGTATAATTGGTCTGCACACTATTCTCATGTATTGTATAATTGGTCTGCACACTATTCTCCCATATTGTATAATTGGTCTGCACACTATTCTCATGTATTGTATAATTGGTCTGCATTTTCAGGAGCAGTATCCCTGAATGTATTTGAATTCCCTTATAACGTAGATAATTAACAACTTCGGTTGATTCACAAAGATAAAAT
The DNA here is from genome assembly GCA_029931535.1 of Margaritifera margaritifera. Lineage (NCBI taxonomy): Eukaryota > Metazoa > Mollusca > Bivalvia > Unionida > Margaritiferidae > Margaritifera > Margaritifera margaritifera. Next base: position 73,951 of record JAQPZY010001497.1, read on the forward strand.
TGACAAGTTGCCCATTTTCCAATTATAAAAGTCTATGCTTGAAAGCAATAATCGGCTACTTACGATGGTCAGAAGGTCAGTGTTTAGCATCTGGTCAGCAAATTTTAACGGTTTGCAAAGGACAAACATCAGCAGACCAGACACCGTTAAATAACAAGATTCATTTGCACATCTTTAGAAAGCCTTCAGTGGCGAGGGTGATTCCTATTTAATTTAATCTAATTCTTTTGATCAATTATTGAGAAAACGTTGCAAAGTTTTTTTCTTACTTGAGTAATAGTGGTCGTATTTAATATCAAATCATCATCATTTGTACAAACTTGAAAGCCCTTGGTGCTATAATTCTTCCTACCGAGTTTTATTTAATTTTTATCAATAGTTTTGAAAAAACTCGTTTTAAGGTACTTCTATTTTTAGTCAGAGCGGCCATATTTGGAGGTAGCTCGGCATAATTCGTAAACACTTTAAAGGTCTACATGCTAGTATGCTCTGTGCCAATAAATTGTTGAAACTGGTCCGCTGGTTTTTGAGATGAAAATGAACATAGCATGTGTGGGCGAAAGATCTGGAACTCGGAAAATACACTCATTTAAAGACATATTCATAGACGGACAGTTACAGGCTGTTTGTAATAAAACAAAACAAAACAAAGCAAAAAAATAATACAAATATTTTTAAAATATAATTACCATTTATGTTACATTATTGCTTTATTATATACTCTTATCTTGTCTTATATTTGATAAGTAGATAGAATATTACAGAGGTAGAAAGGTTGCTCCGTACGCCGGGATACGGGTAGCGTGGTTGGCAGGTATGTGGGGCAGTTGGTAGGTAGATAGGTAGAACGGTAAATTTGTTAAAGTTTGTACATACCAAGCACTCTTTCAAGAACGTGAAAACTCTCCATGTACCCAAGCTGATACAAGCTATCCCTCAGTCTTCGTATTGTCCATCCTTGGTCAGAAAGAATGTCCATTGCTTTCTTCCCCGGTTTATTTTCGAAGTCTGGAATAAACGTGGATATAATTCACAATTTCATATATTTAAACATCTGAAAAATTAACTCTGAAAACTAAATATCTGTTTAGCGCCATTTTTCCCCAGTAGCAACGGTATAAGAAAAGGTAATTGAATGAAAGTCTAAGCAACATAGGCACTTTGGGACGGAGATTAAACTCTCATTGAATTGGATTGAATGATTTGTTTCCTCATGTCGTTCTTTTTACTCGGTTGCAGTAAATCTAAAGCATCGGATGCATCACTAGTAAAGTTATCCTTCTTAATCTCCAAGCAATGGCTCATAGAAAGCATTTGTACTCAGTAACACACCAATAAGCCAGTTTGAAATGTCCAGGTAAAGGTCAATATGTATATACAAAATAAGATGTGAAACAAAGTCCCGGAATATGCTGCCAGCTGTGTCTATTTTTTTCCCAAACTACACAATGCAGACAAATACAATACGCAGACCTAAATAAAGTTTTTTAAATTTATCTTTCAACATACCATAGTTACAAGTAATGTGCACATTTTGGGTTCAATATGAGTATTCCCCGACTGAAACACAATAGTCAAGTTACAATGTCATGCAGTCAAGGCGGCGTTTTCATTGGTCAGTAACAAAAATCATTCAGTTTCATTTCGTTAAAGTAAACTACGGTGAAAATACATCCAAATCTAATGTGTTAAATTGATATATGAATAATTGTGGATACATTTAAAAGATAGGAGTACTCTTTGTGTTAAACTGATATATGAATAATTGTGGATACATTTAAAAGATAGGAGTACTCTTTGTGTTAAACTGATATATGAATAATTGTGGATACATTTAAAAGATAGGAGTACTCTTTGTGTTAAACTGATATATGAATAATTGTGGATACATTTAAAAGATAGGAGTACTCTTTGTGTTAAACTGATATATGAATAATTGTGGATACATTTAAAAGATAGGAGTACTCTTTGTGTTAAATTGATATATGAATAATTGTGGATACATTTAAAAGATAGGAGTACTCTTTGTGTTAAATTGATATATGAATAATTGTGGATACATTTAAAAGATAGGAGTACTCTTTGTTCATTATATAGATTTACTCATTTCAGACAGTTAACTTTTAGTACATTAGTTTTATTGACCAATCAAATCCCTGGTCTGGATTGCATGACCGTTTGATCTCTAATTTTGTGACCCCGTTTCACTCAAAACTGTACACTCATCGTCTGCATTCAAAAGAACAGCAAGGGGAAACAACTCATATTAATTCTATTCAGTAGAGTTTACTATCCGTCCCCAGGGACCTGCATCAAGAACAAGCCTTTCTCCAGTCAAATGTAAATTATGTGTGTAAATTCCAGGTTTCTGATTGCTTGGAAATGTATGCTACACTCTAAGAATCTGTTACCTCAATAGCAATACATCTTGTTCAAGAACTTTAAATAGTCCAAGAAGTTATAAAAAATCTCTCTCTCTCTCTCTCTCTCTCTCCTCTCTCTCTCTCTCTCTCTCTCTCTCTCTCTCTCTCTCTCTCTCTCTCTCTCTCTCTCTCTCTCTCTCTCTCTCTCTCTCTCTCACACACACACAAACACACACACTCACTCACTCAAATTTCCGGCAACCCAAAAATTCTGCCCCAGATATCCAAATGATATAAAACATTCAATAACATGAAAAAACATGCTTTAAGCCAAAATACACGTTCTTCCATCTTTAGGTACATACTTCACTTTACCTGACAGTAAAGCAGTATACAACACTCCCTCACTATAGGACACTTCGTTATAACACTTTTCCTGTTATAAGGAGGTGTGGTCATGAATCCCATAGATTGTGTGTGTATACATATATATATATAATGTATCTCATATAAGGTGGTCATTCTGTGGCTTCTATGGACAGCGTTATAATGAGGTAATGATGTATCATGCTTTTATTATTGGCGAACTTTGGTTTCTATCCGCTTGTATGGCATTTAAGTAGTAAAACAAATAAAGATACATTAGAAAAACTCCAGGGCTCAAAGACTTGTATAGAATGATTTAGGCATCATTTATTATTATGAACTACATATACTTAAACAAAATCACCTATTAGTACCGACTGAGTCAGATGGCACTAGAACACATAAAATAATATATGATTTTGCTCCAGCTCATTGAAAGATTTTGTACTCATAAATATTTTTTCAGATGCAAAAGTTTGCTTGATAATTATTTATTATTTTGAAAGTTGAATGCTGCAAATGCAGTGCTTGTCAAATTATTTAATGGAAAACCATGAGCTTGGTGTCTGTTCAGCTGATACTGTGTATACAATCACATCTGTTATCTTTTTACTCACTAGTTCACTGCTGCCATTTACTTTTCAAGTATCAATTGGATTTTGCTGACAATATTTACTCAGTCAGCATTTTTCAGTTAAAATATCCCAATTCCCAGGTAGTCAGCTTTCTGATTTGAAATGTCAGTTAATTATAGCAGTACATTTCGGTGGAATTTATTTTAAGATGCGTCACTGTTTTAATTTATGAGTGAATCAAATTCATTTATGTTTCTTAGAAGTACAAATATTGTATATTGATTGCGATAGTAAGGTATGTCACTTTGACTTTGATTTGCTATGCTTTAATGTAAACAAGAAATCCGCCAGTGACGGATGGATTGTAAATCATGACTCCATTTTATTCATCGGTTACCAATCTTCGTAGATTTTTTGTTTCCTTTGAAGCACGGATTTTGAGACCCAACAAAAAATTATCGATTTGTTAAGAGAGTAGGTTCCAGATATGTATCAATGAATTACAATACCAACCAAAATGTAACTTGCTACATAGCTACGAAATTCTATACTCACGATTTGAAATGAATTTACTGTATACGAATTATGGAAAAATATCTGCATCACCAGGTTTAGCAAATTTGAATAATTTTCGTGTTTAATTTTCAATATTGTGTAATTCTCTAATTATTTAATTTCATTGCAGCTCTCTTCGCTCATGACTGATCTTAAGTTCCAGAAGTTGACATTTTTACAAATTGCAACTAATACGTAATGGATGAAACAAAGAAATGAAGCCTTCAGAAGACAACAAACCTCGCATGCACTGACATGAAATTAAATATATATTGGCTTAAACATAGAAGGTGTACATTTGTTCACGCCAAATTAACGCATTGCAGCCGACGTAACTATGCCAATAGGGGTGAGAAGCACATCGCAGAACAAGCGACGTGATTTTGTTATAATTCCAGTATTACCCCCAAACGCTTCCTCTACGATTATCAAATGTTACATGCATGTGATGTACACTAGTATACAAAGCTGTAGTTTCTTCCTGGAACAAAAACCTTACAATATACTTCTGTAACAAGGTCTGAAAAATGTGTTGGTTGGTAGCTTGGTCTCCGGTAAGTCCACATTAAAGTCTCTCAGAAGAACTGCTGGCTGTGTCTTTGGTGAGCGGTCAGTGGTACGACTGAGAAGTATCATTATCATCATTGTCATCGCCATAATTGTTATTTCTGCTATTAGGAGTTATATGATATAACATAAATTAATGCACACGGCTGTAAAAATTACACGCACATTATACGATCTTATTAATATACATTACAAACTAAAACACCGACAAAAACACATCAAAAATAAAAGGAAAAAACATGTAAAAACCAGTAAGATAATATCACGTGGGGGATATACCGTACCAGTAATACCAGATGAGGAATGATTCCAGCCATTCAGTGAGTTGGACAATGCGATGTGGTCATCCCTAATCGGATAAGTGGTCATATTAAGTACATACTACTCAACTGCACAATCTAACTTGGATGCGTACATCCATTCTGATATTATGAATTATCCTTCTTACCAAGCCTAGGATGCTAATACAAAGAAATAGTAACTATTATATCACAACTACGTAGAATTTACATCACAGTACAATAATTACACACAACAAACTCAGATCTTTGACATTGCAAAAATCTTCTTGATTGTCAAATCATTGCACATTAAAATTGCATACCTTCATCATATTTGCATGCAGGCATATAATTAATTTCCAACAGGTTTTGCTCGTCTAAAATAATACTAGCACACTCATGAGTAGGTTTATATTACATCTTTCTAAGGAACCTTCGTTCTTCATCATCATTTTTTTTTCTACTTAGGTCAAAGGGCAAGTTATGTGATATTGTGGTCACTCCACTCTGCAGTCATCAAATGTTGCATAAATGTGATCTATACAATTACGAAAATCTATAGTTTCTTCATAGAACAACAAATTCAAATTATATTTCTGCAACAAGGTCTAAAGAAACGTTTTGGTTTCTAGTTTGGTCTCCAGTAAGTCCAAATTAAAGTTTCCCATAAGAACTGGTTGTCTGGCAGTAACACGATTGAGTAAAAGCAGTTATGATATTGATCTGCTGGACTTTTTGAATAATATCAGTATACTCTTGGTCAGGCCACCTGTTACACAAATCTGAAATGTTTTTCATGGCAATATTCTTTACAATTCAGAATTAGGTCTTTCAAATACAGCATAATACTCCTATAAGGTCTACTGTTTCCCTTTCCAGGACTGTTATATTTACGAAACCTGCAATTACATAATGTTCAATATTATCTTCTTCTTTTAGCTATTTCTTTAATATGATCAGTAATTCACCGAACTTCACATTATAGTTTTTACAAATATCTATAATATGTCTATGCAAAGAACTTAATATGTCTATATTATTCATTAATATGTCTATATTATTCTAAGCTATCTTCATATTACTTTATACATTTCACAAGAGCATTGTAAAACAATTGAATGTTCTGTGTTACGACTAGGGGTAAATGTAACAAAAGAAAAGACTCAAACAAGCTTTCAAGATTTAAATACAAATATATCATTTCCTAAAATATTAAAATATTTCAACAAACAATCAAAGTGAAAGAATTAAAAATAACTTACAGTAAAGAATATCCTTAAAAGTTGTAAATTGTTCTAAATTTCACTGGTCCGGAAGTTAATCCAAATATTCAGAATTAAGTATGTTCCGAATGAAGTAACCTTCACTGTACTAATGTGCTAATAAGAATCAAGTATATCCAAGTTATACATTCCAAATAGTCCTTGCGAATATAGAATATCACAAGTTCTAGAAATGTTTCTGATAATTCCAAGGAGCTGTATAATTATTAAGGTTTAAGAAACAGTACTATCCAAAATGTACTATAATTAATCCAAAATGTATTGTAATAAATATCTCTGAAGCAGAATATTCACACACAAAAAGAACCAAATATGTTAATGACCTCTCGGCTGTCAAACTATGCTAGGAATGCCTAAACACAGGATTATTTCCTATTTTATAATCTCTTACAACGCAGAATCGAAATAAAAACCCATTTAATCCTTCTAGAACTAACCGTCTCCGAACCAATCAGAAATTAGGTTATGCGTGACACCGCTAAAGTAATTGTACTCTGACATTTTTATCAATAACAAAGTATTGACTATTAACTGAATCATAGAATCTAGGTCAGATGTTCAACAAATTCTCAAGCTCTAGGTCACGTGATATGATTCATGTTTAACCAAGTCCTTACGCACTCAGTGAAATATCGATCCAATTTACCGTATGTGTACTCACGGCAAGACGACAGCTGTTAGACTAAGAACAGAGATCATAAACTAATAAACTATAACATTATTAAAAGAAAAATGATATATAATTCCGTAACACCTGTCACTCTTTAATCTGCTCTGTGGCCACTAGCGGATCCACCGTGATGTTATATGGATAGAAATATGAGTAACATGGCCAAATGCGGCATGTATAATATATGGACATGGAACATGCTTTCCTGAAAAAGATACAACTGCCTCTGTCAACGAACTTCCTTGCGACTTGTAAATGGTATAAATGCTCATGTTTCTAAAAGAAACTACTGTGGCACTACTTTAAGAGCTCTATTCCTATGAACTTGTTACTATTTACCTTCTATTATTAGGGGTGTCCACGTTGGGGTAATACCTTTATGGCATAAACTTCTCTTCATTGTTCTACACTGGACCAACATCATCATCAACGCATATCGCATTTTGAAGTACAATATCAAAGTGCATGATTTTGCACTTAGCCCCATTTGTCAGGCCACCACTAGTATCGAAGTTGTGCACTAGCATGTATTGTTCGCCTAATTTAACGTAGAGGCCTTGCTGGAGGTTCTGGTTTTCTGATTTGGAAAGTCTCTGATAAGATTTCAGCGTTGCTTCTTTTGCTGTAACAGGTGAATACCCATGACAGATTCTTTGGCTTGTACTATGCATCCTTCAGTTCGTAATATCTCAAGAACCATAGAAAAGTGTTCGTCAACTTTCTCATCTTAAGTGAAAGAATCATGAGTACTATGGGAGTAGTCAAGATTAGACTTGGTGATTAGTCTTCTGTATCATACTCAGAGGTTTTGCCTTCTCTAATTCGATTTCATGCAGCTGCGAATAACGCATCTTCTTTTGTCACATTTGTTATGTATGATGTTAATATAATATTATAAATATTTTAGGAAATTATAAATGTTTCTTGACTTTAATATTTGCTTAAAAACCTTAATGTTAAGTATAGTGTTGTCATGTTTAGATATTGTCCTTGAATTAGATTGTTTACTTAATATTTGAGTTCAAGGACGGTTTGGGTAAACCTGTTGTTGAGTCAGTTTGAGGTCAGGGTTGATTATGTTTACAGATAAAACCAGAATTTCCTTAGAGTTATGTGTTAAAAGTCACACACACACCATTTCATGTTCTAGAACATTCTGTCATGGTACTTGTCTTATATTTATACAGCGTTTAGTAAACAAGATTACATTCTAATGTTAAATCTTGTGTTGAAAACATTTATGTTTTCTTATGATCCGTCTTTTGGAATCATCAGATTGTTTGGAATTATAGTTGTGCTGTAATCCTGTAACCTTGTAGTACAGTAATGCTGTATTGCTGTATTGCTTGTAGTACAGTAATGCTGTATTGCTGTATACATAATTCGAAAGGAATTATTTACTGGAACATTCATTGGAGCTGCCTAAAGTGCTGACATCAGCCTTTGGATTTAAATACATAACTTTTGGATACCTGTGAACATTCTCAAAGATGGTGGGGATTACATTATTGGGGTACATCAGGACACTCCTTCAGAACATTCATTCATTCAGAACATTCATTCACTCGGAACATTCTTCATTCAGAACATTCTATATTTAGAACTTTTGATTAGGACACTTTATGAATTATTTGGATTTTAATTCAAGTGTCTTTTGAATTTTCACCTTAATTGTTTAAAAATAAATTGCTTGTTGATTTTTGATGACATTGTTGGTTTCACTTTCTTTCTGTTACATTTTTCTTAGACCATAAAGTCGTAACACAATATTTGAGCAAGTTTAAAGAAGGTCACGTGTTCAAACCAGTGTTTGGCTGCAAATACACTGAATATGAAGTATCAGGGACTTAAAAAATATCCATGTGTCTATGACAAGTCGTAAGTCCCGAGCAAGCAACAACTTCATGCCTGCAACTGACTTGCCCTCAATTTGTCTGAGTCTCTGGTCATCCATTACCAGAATGTATATCTTCGCAAACTGAGTTCTAACTGTATTAAATCAACTATTGCCAAAGTGTTCATAGTTTGGCCGGAGAACGGTTAGAAGGCATAGCAAAATGAGAATGCAGTATCGAACCCTTGATGTTGTAGGCTGTTTTCCCAAAAAGTGATGAAAATATCAACAATTACCTTTTTTTCATTCTACACTGATATTGGGTCATAAAACCTCAGACGTGTCTGATGTATGACTTTCAAAAGGTAGCTTTTTTAACACCTGCTCCACCTCACAGAAATGTATGAAATGGAATTTTTGAGGTTTCGCTGTGTATTAAACATGGAAGAAAAGTGTACTTTGTTTGTTTGTTACGCTTTTAAGCTGAGGCACAACACTCTTCTGAAAACATTCTATTAGGCATGATAATTTGCTGATTCGTGTTGCTACAACAACCAATTATCAAACAGAATCGTTGTTGGCATTCTGATCATTGAAGGGTTGCATGGGATTAAGCATATCAGTCTTCGAAATTAAGCAGTGTTCCTCTGAGTGCCACATTATCCACAGCATGGAGAACCTCCTCTTCTGCAATTCCTCCATAGCTGCATCAATTTATGTGCCCCATTTGTCACACAATTTGCTGTGGCAACTGTTCATATTTTTCATGATAAGATTCATCTGTTTCCATTAAGAAACTATAATCTCTTCGGGAAAAAAAACAGAACAATAACAAAAAACTAAACAAGACTAACTGTTCTTTAGAAACAGTTCTGTTTCTCGTTTTGGATCTCATTCTTGAATCTAATAACATACCTCCATTTGGTAGAAGTATGTGACTATCTCCAGATATGTTCTCAACGGAATTGTCTGAAATATATTTTATCTGCATTTTCATTCAACTGACTGCGCTTCTTAGATCTTCTGTTATAATATGCAGTACATTTTGCTAGGTTCAAAGTCTACAGTTGTTGTTGTTGTTTTGTGCTGTTGGCACGCATCTTAAGCAGACCATCCGTACAGTCATCTGGTAAACTTTATAACACTTACATCCGTACAGTCATCTGGTAAACTTTATAACGCTTACATCCGTACAGTCATCTGGTAAACTTTATAACACTTACATAAGTTTTAATATTGACCTATGTTATTTAGGTGAGGAGATGTTGATAAAGATGACATCCTATGAAGCTTGTGTGAGAGGCATTTAAAGTTAGTATGTATATGGCTTTCAAAGCTAATAATTCCCAGCGAATAAGGCACTTCTTGGTCATAATCATTTACCTATTCTTTGACACAATCGTGTCCTCTCTTCACTTCCTCTACTGCCTCTTGCGATATAAAGCTGACTCTCTCCCCTCTGAGGTTATGTTATGTAATTAGCAACATATGGATATATAATATATGGATCAAGCACAAGATGTATGTTTGTGTTTGCCTGCCTGATAGAAAGAATATCAGTATTGTATGCATTTATTATTACTTCTGATGACTATCTTTTGATAAATATATATTTTGTTCCTAATAATTCACCAGGCTGCATTGATATATCAATCTTTTGTCAATTCACACGTTTCCTTGAAAGTTTCAAATGAAAGCTTGGAGCAGATGGTATCTTCAGTACAGGCCGGACTTTACTAAATATTTGCTTATGTGCCTGCAAGTCTGCAGACGTATTAGATAGAACAGATTCTAGAACGCGTGTCCTGCTCATTAATGCTACTAGAATCGAAAACGACACAACTTCGGTCCCATTTTCTTTCCAGATCTGGAATGTTTATGCCTGTAATGGTATGAAGTCACAAACATAATCAGTTGGTGTCGAACTGCATGAAATGTACTTATTAATAGATTAAATTATGTCCTCCTCTGGTGAATAGAGTATGCAATGCGGATGTAGTGATCCACGCTACTGATAATCCACACGATTATATTGGTTCAGAACTTTACAAACAGAGACAAGTAATAGGTTGTGGAAAATGATGCAAAATGATGCAGCGATGAGCTGAAACTAAGAATGACCTTCATCATGTCTGAGAATGTTTTGACATGCTTCCGATTTCTTTAATACTCCTGATATGATATATTGTCTTCATTTAATTTCTCTTAAAACCCTTATTGTCATATCCCTTATTTGAACCATCACAAGTTTATACAACTTGAAAGAGATATTTGGAACGCTCGTTGTGAATTTCTGTCACTACACTTTAACTCTCATTTGCACACCGTTCTATATGCAGCGGATACAATCCTTTCATCATCTTGTGGTGGATGTTTTCCTTCAAGCAGAACCGAAAAGATGTTTCTCTTCAGCGTTTTTGGCAACATGCTTTCATCTGGCGCTATTTTCCAAGCATATCTTCGATTATTAGTGACGCAATTTGGCTGAAGTATTTGTTACCACTTCCATACCACTCATTATAGACAAAAATGACTCGACATAAAACATAATAAAATTTTGCATGGATGAATTCACAAAGTATCACAGCACAAATAACTGCATATCGCCTAAGCTTTTCACACAAATGAAAGAAACAATTTTCTGGTCCACATTATGTCACTGGATTTCTCTAATCGTATATTACCGCACAAATATAATACGATAAGTCGCTTGGATTTCTCTAATTGTATATTACCGTACAAATATACCGGTAATACGATAAGTCGCTTAGGGGGCGCTCTACAGATAATACATGCTTCTGAGAGAGTGACAGGTATAAGATGAAGTATTTTGCATTTGCAACATGCACAATGGAGAGAATGTTGGCATACCTCTATGTTACTTTCATGTACTGTGGCTGAAATTTCTTTACATATTGTACTTGTGGACACTGGACATGATCTAAGCACACAGCAGACAAAATGGCAGCTTTAAAGTACTCGAAAAATCAGCCTGAAGTAGTCAAAAGTGCACTATTTTCAGGAGTTATTAAAATAGGGAAACGAATTTTGCCAGAGCAGACAATACCAGCCTCTTAAAGTACTATGAATAAATTACAAAATATCTAAAAAGTAAAAAAAGTTATCGTCTCTTTTTTTTTATTATTTACCTTTGAAGTCCAGGAAGTGAAAATGACTAAGCGGAGCTAGCAGTTTTTTGAGAGGTGCACATCTTAAGTAAGACCAAGCTGTATACTCTATAGCCCAAATTTCACCCATCAATCATACACCAAAATAAAGGGAATTCAAAGTTCTTTCAACAATGCCTAAGATATACAAGGTCTTTTTTAAAAATAGCCAGAACAGCCAGTGAGGAAACCCTGGGTAATTCTTTTTCTTTAAATTTCTAAACCTATGCAAAGTACGAAACTGGAGAGCGCCACCTTAGTTGCAATTTTATAATAAATATTACTTTTAATATGAGATTGTGATAATACTGTGTCTACACCACGTATGCATTTAAGATTATCTAGTATCAAATATTAGAAAAGGTATTATTGATAACATTTTCCCACGAAAACTTGATCTTATAAACGTACAGAAAACATGAATATGCGAATGTTCTCGCTCAACATTTTCATGATTCATAACTTTCCAAACAAAATTTCAGAAATGGGTTGAAACCATCGCATTTTGTGCAGAAAAATATAAGAAGATCGAGTTTTTTGTACTCTTTGGGAAAAACGGGTTGATATATACCCTGATGTCACGAAAATATGAAGAAAAGTTATCAGTGGTTTGGTGCTTAAAATATAGAATTGTGGTATAAACTCATCACGTATTTTATATAGAATTTTAGCGATATTCTTCTTTCTTACTTACCATTAAGCTTTCTACATATTATTTAAGCTATTATGGGTGGATCGGTATCCTTTATGTACTCGGTGATATTTTACGTGCGGCTCATTTAAAAAAGAAAAAAAAGAAATGATGAGACATATACTTTTACACATTAGTTTTTTTCTATTTATGTAGGGAAACAAAACTAAATTTTTTTTTTTTTTTTTTTTTTTTTTTTTTTTGCAAATGGAGTGGTATTTGACTTCTCGAGAGACATAAGTGGTAGGCTCGAAGAGCGATCTCACCCGTCTTAACAGGTCATTTTATAAGCATACATCTAAATCTAATGTGAGCCAGGTATACACCCCGATGTGTGATGCACTGAATGTTGCCATTTGAAGGAATACTGTGTTGATCGCATGCAATAGTTGCCAAAATCATACCAAAATCTTCGTTATTTCTATATGCTAACGGATCTATGTAAAGATAGCATCGGCTTGGCCTGGCTGTATATGCACAGAGAATTTGCGGATATCAGTCTGGGGGAAAGAAACAAAAAACGGACAAAACTGAGCCCCCCCCCCCCCCCCTGCGGATGATTTACACGAAGCGGATACATATTGATTTCGTTCCTTAAAAGTGGAGAGAACAGTAGTTCAGTGGGATACTATTGGAACAATGGAAATTTAACATTATGCCGCCAGTTTTATAATGTATAGGGACAAGGGGAATTGTCATGTTTAAAATGTCCATATGCTTAACATACTGTGTGGTTAAATGGACAATGGGAATTTAAAATTAGGCCACCATTTTTATGATTTATATGGTCAAGTAGAAATGTAATGTTAAAAATGTTCATAGGTGTAACATGTGGAAGGTTCTTGGGGTCAGCAATTTCTATCTGAAAAAAATGCCGAGTGATGCCCTTACGTTCCTATTGCCCTATAACTTCCCTATTATCCTTTTATAGACAAAACTTATACCCCGTACCACCCTTATAATTGCTATAGCCCTAACAGGGAAGTGCAAGGAGAGAAAAAAAGGGTAAAAATATACACACACTAAACACGCCAACATAATCATAGACTATCATACATGATATGAAAGAAGAGAAAAGAGTGGGGAATTTAACATCGGAATGGCTGTCTGTGGTCTAACTGGACATATAATGTTAAAAATGTACATAGGTTACATTATGGGACTCTTTGGGAACAAGAGGGGGGTATAAAATAGAATTGAAATCCCTTATAAGCAAAACTAACTTACATATCCCCTATAACTTCCCTATTATCCTCAAAGTAAAACCCCTATAACGTCCCTACCATCCCCCTTTTAAACAAAAATTCCATCCCCCACCACCCTCATAATCCCTATAACCCCGGCAATACATCAAAGTTGTGCATCGTATATTGACTGCTAGTAATTGTCAAGAAAATATTTTTTCTGTCCGGAAAAGTGCTGAGTGACTCTCGTACCATGGAAATGAAATGTTACGTAAGATTTTGTTAAGCAATGGTTGTGACTGTTTTACCGTTACAATACTTAAACTTACAAAATAAAACAGATATAATTCTTAGACGATCTGATTGAAGATTTTCTTTTCCACTCAATCATTTTTTCCCTACTCCTACTGATTGCCAACATGATTTCCATGATGTGCGGCTTTCATTTCTTGAACTTTGGATAACTTTTTTGTGCCAATTTTTTTTTAATGTTTTCTCTCTCTCTCTCTCTCTCTCTCTCTCTCTCTCTCTCTCTCTCTCTCTCTCTCTCTCTCTCTGCAATTGGACAGTTAAGAAAAGCACATTTAGAATCTACTTCCTGAACTGAAAGAATGCATTTACGGAGACTTTATACAGATTCAAGTGAAACGCGATGAACATCTCCATGCGAAATGGCATTGACTTGTTAATAAATTGGTATCTGAATGCTATAAAAAGATTGATTACTTTGAAAATGTTAAAATGGTCAGACATTGATAAACTGAGAACCACGTTGTAAAGCTTGCCTTGCCACGATATATGTCACAAGTGTTTCACCAAATTCCATGGCAGAAGAAGAAGAAACAGAAAAAGAAACCATTCCAGGAAACAATTCAAAGCAATACAAGCAAAAGAAACAGCAGAAGAACCCATTCAAGAGAAAACAAATTCAAAAAGAAAGACAGTAAAAGAAGCAAAATGGATTTTTGTGATGTGTTTTCACTTCCATTGTGAATCATATTTAAGATATACAAAAAACATACGGAGGAATTTAAGTTTTGAAAACAAAGATGACGCACTTGAAAACATCAGTTTCAACTGCCTTAAACCTTTTCCACATCCAAGTCCTACTCTTGCTGTAGTGGCAGTAATAATTGCTGCTGTTGCTGGCAGAGAGAGAGAGAGAGAGAGAGAGAGAGAGCTGACAGGCTTTGGCACAAAAAGCATATCCAAAGTTTAAGGAATGAAAGCCGCACATCATGGAAATCATGTACATACTCAGTAGGAGAAGAAAACAAAAACGGTTGAGCAAAAATAATATTTTCCCATCAGCTCGTCCAAGAAATATGTATGTTATAATTTTAAGTATAAGAATTGTAAAGGTAAAAAGTCACAACTATTTCTATCATTTCATTTTCATAGAGCTAGAGACACTCGGTATTTTAACGGATAGAAACATATTATTTTCTTAACAAGTACAAGAACCCCATGTACGATGAATATCTTCGATGTAGTTGTATTTGCCGTGTTCAAACTCGAACAAATAATGTCACAGCCTCACAGTAAAAGAAATCTTAGCTTCAAGCCACATTCTGGCTTAGTTTGACAATGTGGCAAATTTAACACTTGCCTCTCTTCATAGGTAACATTTCATTCAACGTATTAAATCTAGAGCGAGACAAAAACATTTGTAATGAAATAAACCGACATTGGGTGAGAAAGGTCAGTCAGTGTATTAAATCTAGGACGGGAAGAGCCAAAACCGTAAATATGTAACAAAATGCATCTCTGCATAGCTCACATTTCAGCACTTCACTGCTAGTAGCTCACATTTCAGCACTACACTGCTAGGGTTAGAGGAATCATAAGTGTGGCAGGGGTTGTTAGTTTTCTCTATAGGGGATGATAGGGAAGTTACAGGGGGATGGAGGTTTACTTTGTTTACAAGGTGATAATTGGGAAGTTATAGGGGGATAGGGAAGTTAGTTTTGTTTATAAGGGATTTACATTATATTTTATACCCTCCTTTTACATCCGACTCTGTTTGGTCAGTAGATGAGTGGGTGTTGGTCAATCCAAACTGTGTGCTGGATAGTAGCTAACTGGGTATTAGTGAATACAACGGCGTTGTATGAATAGTAGATAACTAGGTAATGGATAGTAAATGTGGGGGTAACGGATAGTACATGACTGGGTGTTGGTCAGTCAAAGGGTATGTTAAACCTATTGACATATTCAATATTACATTTCCCATAAAGGCCCATAATGTTAAACCTATTGACATTTTTAACATTAAATTTCCAGTAAGACCCCAGATAATCATTCCCATGTTAAATTCCCTACACTTTTCTCTTCTTTCACTCCATCTATGGTAGTGTATAAGCATGTGTGTGTATCTGTGAGCACTCCTACCCTTTTCTCCTCTTTAAGTCCATGTATGATAGTATATATCTATGTTTGCATGTATAGTGTGTGTATATTTCTGCACTTTTTTCTCATTTTGCGCTTCACTGGTAGGGTTATGGAATTATAAGGGTGGTAGGGAGTGTTTTGTCTATAAGAGGATTATAGGGAAAATATACGGGAGTAGGGAAGTAAGGGCATCACTCGGCATTTTTACTGACAGAAACAATTGACCCCAGGAAACCTCCATATGTTAAACATATGGACATTTTTAACATGACCTTTCCCCTTGTCCCTATAAATCCTAAAACAACGGCGGTTTATTGTTAAATTCTCATTGTCTCTATAACCACCCATTATGTTAAACATATGGACATTTTTAACATTAAATTTCCCCTTGTCCCTATAAATCCTAAAAGTGGCGGCCTAATGTTAAATTCCCCTTGTCCCCAATATCCCACTATACTACTGAGATCATCGAGATTATAACGTCATACCGTTCGTGGCTTCGAAAACGATGTCAAGCTTATATACCCACAAAATTGTTCTTACAATATTTTCCCCAAGCAATATAAGTGTTATTTGTATTTATTTATTTATCTATTTATCGTTTTGTACCTTAAAGGTGTTAACTGATTTGGCTTGTTTGTATCATTATATTTGATTTACCTTAAACAACGGTAACAGCGCGGTCTTGCGCCACAAAATTTAAGACGCCTCGTTTTCATTTCCCTTTTTTTTTTTTTTTTTTTTGTTTTTTCCCCCCCCCCCCCCCCCCCCCCACCCCCCTTGGCCCTGGTTTGGCTGCATAGCAATGAAAACCGAAGCGGTCTGGGTGGATCTAGGCTAGTGTAAAGACGTGACCAAGGTATTCATGTCAGGAGCTAAATCCTTGGGGTTATGTGTTTTATAGAAAATGGAGGACAGAAAGGTGTTTCTCGACTTAGAATTTAAAACTGGCGGCTACAATGAGGACCAAAAATTGCACAATATCCAAACTTTCTATAAAAAAGCGTGATTTTTGATACGCAGTTGATTTTGCACTGAGCTTGCTGATTACATTTTTGGTACATGACTCGGACCATTAACTTTTGATCGAACAGTGTACCAGTCACAGTGTGGAAACATTTTATACTGTACTTGCTACTTTGAGAATGGGTCACTGACTCTAATATTGCTGTATAATTTTTGTTCTTTTAATTCTCCGAGACTTTTATGAATTCTTTCAACGTCTACATTGAGTCTATATGTACACTTAAACAATTTCGATCTCTTTATCCGGCAGGCCAAAATTAACCTGTGCTTATCCAGTGCAACACCGTTTATCAAGGCAACTTTTACTAGTACCCCGTGTTATGGACATTTATCATTTTACCAGTATCCAGTTTTAGGAACATTTATCTCAAGGAAAAAAAAAAGAAAAAAAAAAATGGCATAAAACTGGCGTAGAAAGTTTGCGCAAACTTCTATTAAGAAGTGCACGTGTTTTGTCCTGGGCCTTCTAGTGCACATGATAGTTATTTTTCCCAGACGTTAACATTGATATCTACCAATAATAAATTAGTGGTCTGAGCCGTCAATGTATGTATATGTATGTATGTATACCACTTGCTGCATAATATGTAATGTATATATGTGTAGTTTAATTGTTCTGTATAGTAGTTTATTATATATCTAACTATAGTATCTTTCATTTATATCATGTGACCCGCTAATATAATTACACACTGTACAGATTCTGGATCTAAATAACATTCATAGGCTATACTGGATGCCAAAAATGCATACTGGATCGTGAAAACCTATAGTGTACAAAGGGATATAAACGCCGTTGTCTGATTCCAATAGTTATTTCCCTTGCTATATATGATACATTGCCACATTTATACCTGACTAGGTTCTCTGAATGATTTTGGATTTATATTGTTTCGATTTTTTAAATTATTTATGTAAAAATAGTCCCTTTCTCCAAAATCTTAACAAAAGTTCTTTTTTAAGCATATTTCTTATGATTTTATCATGAAGACAAATAGAGTGTATATCCAATGTACGGTTTTCTCGAGAGCCCTCGGCAGCTTGTAACCCTAATTGCATCTTACTAACATTTTCATGAAAATGATTCGTTTCTTTACAATATTTAAATTTTTAAACTAACCTTCCACATTTTCGTGCAAATACTATCGTATGCATTTCCACTCCAAATGAGCTACTTTGCTAATGTTAATGTCGCGACGTGTTGAAGAAAAAGGTATTTTGACGCGAACTGCTTGAAGAAACTGTATGAAGACGTACCAAATTAGAAGATCTTGGACTTTTTTTAGGAGAACGTGGTTTATACATGAAATTTTAATCACATTTTAAGAATTTTACATGTATTAACTTTATCTGTTATTTTATATATATTTTACAGAATTGTAACATCTTTACCTTTTTATATTTTATCTCGTGGTACTTAATTTACACTTTTTGTAAGGGTTTAACTCCCTAAATTGGCGCCCAAGCTATTTTTTTTACATTATTTAACTATACCTTTTGTTCGCACTAAATAGCCACTTTTGTGCTGAGGTGGCGCAAAATACCACTACATACATAGTCCAGGTTATATTGCATAACGGTACCAATTGTTTTTCCATAGATTTTAAAGTTAATGTTTGGTGAAATAAATATACCTTTTCTTCTACTTTAGCATGCGTGTCACACACTGTCATAGAGAGCAATATTAGGTCAATTTGACAGTGACAGAACCAGGTACTCCATTGCATTTAACAGAGATAACTCTGCGGGAACTAGACAGGGGTAAGAGTTATCCAGTCACAACAGACACATTTTCAGTGATGTGTATCACATTTGTAAAAAATCATAAAAAATACAAAACATGATCTACATATGAATTAACATAACTCACATATTGCTAAGAGACTCAACTTTTTTTTAAAGCCAGACAGAAACTACAACTCTTACATAATACCCCAATCACAGCTAGTTTTGTTGTTTATTTCTGAATACAATCCCTACACCTTAAGCTCCGCCCCCTCCCCCCCCCCCCCCCCGGGCTTGCGCAATTGGTACTGTGATACCATATGGACGTTCATTGATAACAGTGAACCCTCACGCACTTCTATTTTTAGGTGAATGAATCAGCTTGTGCGGGTATGTTTCATTCTATTCTGTCGGCTTCAGATATTTCCCTAAGAAACCCATTATCAGCATTTGCATTTGGATGAAGCTAGTTAAGGTTTGGTATTGTGCGAGTTAACGCCATTTTTCAGCACATGACAGGCTATACATCGAATGCTTTCGCACATACCCACGTTGGTCGAGCCGAGACTCGAACTCACGTGGATTGAGGTAAAATGTGTGATCTGTAAAGGCTAGCGCCTTAGACCACTCGGCCACCTGGGGCCCCAATAAAGCTAGTTAAGATTACGAGGAGGTAATTTGGGTTCCAAAGTCATGGTGGAATGGAAATTGAGACGAAGGTATGTGCATGGAGAAGACATAGAAGGTTGGTTTAAAAATTCGAATTATTTGAAAGAAACGAATCGTTTTCATACAAATTTTAGAAATATTGTGCTTTTCTATGTCAGATACGCAATATCTGTGAATGCCGCAAGTGTTTATAAATAATTCAAAACATAGAATGTTTAATAAATATGCATAATTTTTCCTTCTAGTTTTGATAACAGATATCAGTAAGTGTCAAATTTGATTGCAGAATAGATGTTTTGTTTATTAAAGTATCTGTAAACGTTATTAGTTCAGGGTCGATAATAAATAAATGTAGGAAATAAGCACGTTAAAATATCAGCTTGGCAACGACAACAACAAAAGCTATTACTACAATTGCCATACAATAACTTAAAGAAAAACAGCAGCAACTAATAATAATAATAATAATAATAACAATAGCTACATTAGCACTTGACCTAAAACGAACATTGTAGTCCCCCCCCCCCCCCCAAACTCGGCCAATTGCATATCGTTTCACAAAAGATTATGTTCGTCCATGTGTAGTAAGAAAGATAAAACTGCGTTAAGAATTAAAACATAAAGCTTGCCTTCAAGGTAATTTGACACAGCTATCTCCATTTTTCTTGTAACTTTGCCCTCAGAATGGAGAAGTTTTCTCCAAGCTCCATCCTTACGTAGAAGCAGGCTCAATTCTTCGTACAACGCCGCCGGCAAGTCTACTAGCGCTGCATCTGACGAATAGTTCAGATATGTATTTATTTAGAAAAAAATAATATGAAATAAAATGTGATTGAGGTTAAGTAAGGCATTTGATACTATTTTATATACGTTGTAATTGTAATATATGCATGTATTTAAAAAGTACATGTATACTGAAACATGATTAGTACAAACTTGGAAACAACGAATTTACTGTTAGAACGAAGTGTATTTGCATACCGTTGAAACATTTTATATACATTTACTGTTAGTATATTAGGATATAACTAAATACTGATGCAACAAAAGATTTGTTGGGGGTGGGGGAGGCACAGAAGTTATTTATAAACGTGAGATGTGTATATTGGGAGTATTACGCAGTATAAATTTGTTACACCAACCCCATTTTTAATAAATCAAAAATGTACAGCTCACTTGCACAGCACACCAACCAGGTCGTATGGTGGGTATACGAGACCACTAAAATAAAAAAAAAATGAATATTCTCTAGCGCAACCCTACTATCATACTATTTGAAATCTTGCTACTCCAATAAAATGGAGAGTGACAAAACGATACAATTGTGGTAATAAAAACGCTCAAAGTTGATTGATTTAAGAGATTGATGAATAGTAAACCTTCTGTGCTTTGATTTTAGCACAGCGAACAGTAAATTTCATCTCGAGATATTTTACAATGTTAATAAGCAAGGCCGCTTGATCTGGTGTGTCAAGCGGGATTACAGATCAAGTATGTGTGAGAATGTTTAGTGCACGTCAAGACAATACTCGCTATATAGTACCGATTTAAAGCTAAATGCAAAAATGTAAAGTTAAAAAAATTGCACCCAAAAAAAATCAAACCAAAAATTCTCCTTGCTAGCACTGTACAATATATTATATGAGCTTTACTTGTATACGAGCAGATGCCAGTAGTAATAGGGGTCAATATGACCATCGATGGAAATTTTACATGGGGGATGGGTCACTACTGGCCCTATGGATATTGAACATGGATGGTTCAGTATGGCCTTTT
The DNA here is from genome assembly GCA_029931535.1 of Margaritifera margaritifera. Classification (NCBI taxonomy): domain Eukaryota; kingdom Metazoa; phylum Mollusca; class Bivalvia; order Unionida; family Margaritiferidae; genus Margaritifera; species Margaritifera margaritifera. Next base: position 95,074 of record JAQPZY010001497.1, read on the forward strand.
ATGAGAATTTAACATGTCGGGTCGGTACGGTCCTCCATGGTGGGACGGTACGGACTACAGTGAGAATTTAACATTATGGATCGATATGGCGCTCCATGGGACTTTAACATGGGGGATGGGACACTATGGCCATAAATGGGAATTTTAACATGGGATGGATCACTATGGCGGTTATGGAAACAGAACATGGATGGGTCGGTGGGTTGGTATGGCCCTCTATGGAATTTGAACATGGATGGGACACCATTGCCCTATACGTCAATTTAACACTCATGGGACACTATGGGGATGTATCGAAGAATTTAACATGGATGGATCACTATAGATATGTATGGAAAATTGAACATGAATGGGACACTATGGCTGTCTGTGAGAATTTAATATGGGGAATGAGTCGTTACAGCCAGGTATCGGAATTGAACTCGGGGGGGGGGGGGGGGGGATAGGACACAATGCCCGTCTATGGGAATCTATTATGGATGCGTCATTAGGGCCATAAATTGAACATTAATTGGTCACAATGTGGATGTTTGGAAATTGGATATGGGTGGACAAGCACACAGAAAGGCGGGACAATACACAGCTAATTACAAACACTCACTCTTACAGACAAACACTCACTTACAAACCAAGGTAATGGTGGACAAGGGGTACGATATAATATGGTATGGTAAGTAACACACATACTTACAATACCTACAATCCAACAACGCAATTGAAAACCAGTGTCTAGGGTATTTTTTCATATGGTATGATGACTAACACAAACTCCACAAACAAAACAATGTCTCTCAATGGATCGATGTTTCGCGTGATGAAACAAGTCCATGGACCTTACCCACCTGTCTATAAATTGGAAACTGTTAGCGGAAAAGTTTCAAAAGGAAAAGTTAATTTGGCAAAGTTACATTTTTTTGTTGTTGCCAGAGTTACAGTGTGTGACCAAGAAAGACAACGACGTATATGATATCGAGAGCATTGTTGTGTTACGGCATTATGTATTATCTTTAAAGTATAATAGTTTTTATTTGAGTTTATAATCATTGTATTATAATTCCTTAGTTCAGTAGCCTACGCTATTTTTAAAGTACAATGTACTTCAGCATGTTTACATGAGTCATACTATGTCCTGGGGAAATCAATAATTATGTCGGTCAGCTTAACCCACAATTGTGTATCACGTGGTGCACAGGCAGAATTTATAACCTGAATCCTATGTCAACATCTTGTTGATTTGAAATAAGGTATTTTATTTGTAGTGCAAAGGCACTACAAGCAGTAACATGCGCGACCAAGTTTCTGATTGGTTAAAGAAGGTTGTTGACAGAACTCATTCTAAGTCGCAGTGTTAGAAGTTTAAATTATCTTTTACGCCGTAAGAGACTATATAATGCCAATATAACCACTGAATGGGCATTCTTTGCAGTTCTCCAGAATCATAAGGTTATTGAGGAAGATTATTATCGTTTGTAAAATCAGCTGGTGAAAATATAATATCTACATAGTACAATTTGGATTTAAGTACTATTCTTCAAGGAACTTAACAATATTCTACACAGGAGTTTACCTGGGATTAATAACATTTGGATTTAAAACTGTGTTTCTTGTGGCACATCAACACATTAGTGACTTCATTCGGAATACTTTGGATTAACTTCCGGATCATCAAAATTCAATAGGACATTTAGGATTATTTAGGAATTTCTAAACTGTAAGTTATTTTTAATTCTTTCACTTTGTTTGTTTGAAATATTTAATATTTTAGGAAATTAAATTTATATTTAAGAAATTGTTAAAGTTTGTTTGAGTCGTTCTTTCTTTTGTTACTATTTCTAACCCCTAGACGTAACAGTCGACCAAAGAACACGTTAAGTGGGAAATCGCTAGGAAGTAGTCCTCTGAAATTAGTCGCGCCATATACGAGAATGATCTAGATATGAATAATCATTTTCCTTTCATTTTATAATTTTGTTATTTTGCTCTACCGAGTTCCAGTTCTATGGAAGGGTTTCCCGCTAACAGATTTTATTGTTTCACAGCGAAATAACCCAAATACATGCATTTAGAATCTGCACCCCTTGGGGAGTGAGTTATTTATTTAGTGAGTCAGTTGGTTGCGCGGGACACATTAGAGTGTTGATTTGAACACACACACACACACACACACACACACACACACACACACACACACACACACACACCATGTCGTCTTTTATGATTTTTAAGACGTTGACCCTTTCCATAGTCTACACACAATATATATATATCCCTAGCCATTCAATTGTAACAATGTGTATTGGTTTAAGAGTGTTACTTGGCAAATTCTCATAAAAGGCCATTCTAACTCCATATATTATCTCATAGAGGACCATACTGACTTCATCCATGTTAAATTTCCATAGGACTCCACAGTGGTCCATCTATGTTCAATTTCCATAGGGCCCCATTTTGTCCCATCCCTTAGTTTAAATACCATAGATGGCCCTACGAACGCATCCCCATGGTCAACTGCCATAGAGATATCGTCGCCCATAACTATCGATGACAGTTGGTGTTCAATGAGCTCCAATCAAAGCAAAGCAGCTTCGCTAGTGATTATTTATTTAAATCGATCAGGTTTGGCGATCTTTTAATGCCACAATTATAGCATTTTATGAATCTCCAGCTTATGGTAGTAAGATTTTAAATAGCATGATAATAGGGATGCAAATTGTTGTTTTTTTTTAAATTTAGTATTGTCGAATACCTATACGAGTGGGTTTGTGTGTTTCTTTTCCAAATCACGTGTACTCTTGAATATTGAGCTTAGCAGGAGATAACAAAGAATGCGAGGAAAAAACATTGAAAGAGTAGTTGAGTAAGGGACATTATGATGTACGTATGCTGATTTGTACAAATTATCTGTAGATTCTGTTTTTTTCCGTGCTATGCAATATTGTCGTGAGCATTTCATGCCAGATCTGTCAGCCGCCAGGATCAACGCTGTTAGTTACATTAGGGTTCCCAACCTTTTGTTGCTGTGACCCAAAACTGGTCACCAACAGGACCTCCCGACCCTCAGGCTTATGTTCTGATTACCCTTCGCGACCTACTGAGGACCCCTGCCACACTGATTTGTGTTGCGACCTGAGGTTGGTAACCGCTGGGTTACATGAGGATAACCACCACACTCGTTTGACAAAGCCTTCTACCAACCCGGCCTCTTTCCGAAGAGCTGTCCAACTTGGAAAAAATGTTTCTGGTGTCTCCGTCATGAGAACTTTGTACATTTCATAACTCTTACTCTTGTAAACCCCATTTTACGAACTATTAATAACAGCAGTGTCCATCTTTTTAAATAGTTCACCATACCTATGTCCTATTTAAATAGTTCACCATACCTATGTCCTATTTAAATAGTTCACCATACCTATGTCCTATTTAAACGTTCAATAAACTGAGTGAATAACTTTTAAAGACATTTACCACTAACTAACTTACCCAACGTCAAAATTGGTAGCTCTGTTCCCTGTTGAGAGAAATGAAACATTGCTCTTCTTTAATTTGTAGAGACATTCCCTCAAATTCATAAATTAACAAATCAGTGTAGTGCACAACTATCAAAACTATACTACTTGCATACGATGAAACATTAAAAAAAATATAAACAGTACAATTTAATAAAATTTTCCTTCACTAAATGTTTAGAAATGATTCTTAACATAATAAAGGAAATATAGAAAGTTACAAATATACACCAGACAGAAGTTTGGGAGATTTTGTTTAGTATATTGAGAGTAGTTTTCCCTTTTTTTTCTCCAGTTATCACCAAAAGGACGCATCAGAAGCTTTCCATCTTCCCTAGTCAAGGGTCGTGGATCCATGTTGCTTCAAACTGTACCACTGGTATATATATATATATATATATATATATATATATATATATATATATATATATATATATATATATATATATATATATATATATATATATATATATATATATATATATATATATATATCTGGCGGAAACTGTGTCTCCCGCTCTGCTGTCATATCGGATCCAGTTGAAAGAAACTGATCCAATCATATTGTTCGTTACATTGCCAAAGAATATACTTTTTAAGAAAGCTGGTTCTGTAGGCAAAGAACATATATCATGTAAGTTTCCCCAATTTAAGCCATTCACGCGTACAAGTTATTCTTTCAAGCTAAGGTGCCGTATTGAATACCTTACAGGTCACTTAACGAACTCTCTCGTTGGTCAACTGGTGTCGCTTGCTACAGGCAGTAACTCTTTCAGCGACAAGGTAACACCTGTAAAAACACTGGTCATTTAGCTACTTGGGCGTATCCAGGGGAGGGGGCAAGGGACATAGGCCCCAAATCCACGCAGTGCTGTATTTTTTTTTTCGGGGGCGACGATAATGCTGAGCAAACACAAGCCAGATTTTCTGCATCCTTTTCCCTATACAAAACAAATGCCCCTCTGTTTCATATATTTTTTTTTTTTTTTAAACCTATAAAGCAGACACTAATCTATTGAGCATATGGACTACACCAGGTGAGACCCCGTTTGCGGCAGGTGAAAACATTTGGTTAACTCGAGTCTTACCCTTCACCTTGCCTTAAAATTCTCAAATTCCTTATCATGGAATTTCTCGCAAGTAATACTGGAAAATCTTAGAAATAAATTTCAACGTGCAGTTAGCGATAGCTATTTAGTTCTGAAACAAACGCAACAGACTTGAAGGATTCTTTTCACTATCAAAGTCAAAGACCTAAATGTACAAAAACCGAGTCAATCACCCACTCTAAATAGTCAGATAGCGGTCTTTGATTGGTATAATTCCAGTAATAATGTCATAATAATATTATTGGTTACTTGCTTTTGGTGACAAAGTTACAACAGTCGAACATCATGTCGGAGTAGAGTGGCCCCCAAAGCAAACTTGACAATTAGATATCAACTTCAAACGTGCTAAACAAATGACATTGATTCCTACATCGACATTGACTGCTACATTGACATTGACTGCTACATCGACATTGACTGCTACATCGACATTGACTTTGACTGCTACATTGACACTGACTGCTACATCGACATTGACTGCTACATTGACATTGACTGCTACATTGACACTGACTGCTACATCGACATTGACTGCTACATTGACATTGACTGCTACATTGACATTGACTGCTACATCGACATTGACTGCTACATCGACATTGACTGCTACATTGACATTGACTGCTACATCAACATTGACTGCTACATTGACATTGACTGCTACATTGACATTGACTGCTACAAGTGCTGGCATATTTGTCCCAGATTTATATGTTATCTCAGGGTGTTTTAGTGGAAACTGAATGGAACAGATATTTATCTAGTCAGCATTATGCATCAAGGATGTCATGGCCTTACCAATTTTTTTTTACTATAAATGTATACATCAAAATGTTTAGAAAATGATTCAGTTTTAAAGCAGAGTGCATCAAGATTAGCTAATCCTCTAGAAACAAAAGACGCATGTCACGTCGAGCCGTGTAATGAAAAGTAATACTTGCTTAGAGGCATCTCACTGTGGCAGCGAGTAATATTTTCATTGTCAGTCTCCTGATAATTATTGCAAAATATTGTATTCATAAAAATAAATTGAATAATTAAAAGTTAAGACTTTAATAATTTCGCTGTACCCTAATGAATATATCTGAAAGAGAAAATTATCTAAAATAAATTGGACACAAGGAATATTTTCTTAGAAGATGGACCTCTCCTTTTAATTATTTTACATAATATAAGTTTAGTATCCCAAGCCTCAGATGAAAGCAATATTCAGATGTACGTGTGCATACAACGTAATCTGCACACATTGCCCCCCCCCCCTCATGACTACCTATTTATGTGTTAAGTCATACACATAATGGGAAACTCAGATAGTAGCCATCACTGATTTATATTTAAAACTGCAGTACTTATTCATTGTACCACCTTGTTACTTATATCTGTAAATTGATGATTCTAATGACCCCCACCCTTGGTATCAATTGTCATGTTTGAGGATATAAATATTTGTTAAATAAATATATAGAAAGTTTCAAATATACACCAGACATAGTGGAACATGTTATCCATGGATTCTACTGGAGTATGCGTGATAATATGAAGTGACCTATTGTATAGTGAAAGAATATTATCACACACGTTAGAGAATTTTCAATTCGTCCCCATATGAGAATCGAACCCGGATGGAACCTAGTCGTGTATTTAGGCATTCGAGCGTAGTAGGCACACATTCATGGCGACCCAGTGAGCAACTTTCATCTAAATACACTGTTACTCCGGATTTACAGAAATTAAGACATAATAAAGGAAATATAGAAAGTTACAAATATACACCAGACAGAGTAGAAAGTGCTATAACTGGATCATACAGGAGGATGCTTGATAATATGAAAATAAATTATATATGGAGAAAGAATATTATCATAGAGGTTAGAGAATCGAACCTGTAGCCGCGGGTTACAACACCCATTGCTTTGCCACATCAACCAACAACCATACCCTCTCGACTTGGAGCACATCTCCCCAAAAGGGATGGAGTCTAGTTATGGATATAGGCATTCGTGTGTGTGTGTGTGTGTGTATATATATATATATATATATATATATATATATATATATATATATATATATATATATATATATATATATATATATAACAGAATTTAAACAGTAATGATGGGAAAATGCCTACATATGCATGTCTCCTCCTCGCGGTAGTGGGAGAAACTGTGGGGGACACTTCCCTCCGCTCTACCAGAGTTTCCCTGGATACTCGTGGTTCTTTCTCTGTTTTGGAGGGTTGAACAAACACTCTTGGCTTCTGCTGGTCCGATATGCTAAATATACGTCATGATGTTGTTTAACTGTCTTAAAACATATCTATCTATCTATCTATCTATCTCTCTCTCTCTCTCTCTCTCTCTCTCTCTCTCTCTCTCTCTCTCTCTCTCTCTCTCTCTCTGCATGTATGTATGTATGAATGTGTAAAGAATATTCAAGACTCATAAAAATGTGGTTGTGAAATACAATCGCACGTGACCCATTGATCTACATAAGAATTAATTACTTAACAGATGGCGACAACTAAAAATATTGAAGCGCAAGTGAAAAAGAAAATGAAATTTTCTAGACTAGACTCATTTAAATATATACATTAAAACTCTTTCATCCACCAAATCATGTACAATATAATCGTGTGAAAGAAAGAAAACAAGAATTGTGTGACTCGGGGGAAATTCCTCTAAAAATAAAAATCGGAAATGACTTACGTCCTGCTTGTAAAAGCCATTTCTCAGTCTGAAAAAGGTACCTTGTTTGATTCAATACACCGTAATGATGAGGTTTCAAATCATGTTTATGTGGAAGAACAAGGTGTTAAATACAATAATTATAGAATAGTTTACCATCTACTATAGTTTATTGTCAAGCTCAGTACTGAGAAGGAGGATACGAAAAAAGTAATGGCTATATTTATATATAAGGGACCCCTCTGTAAAATATCCTAGCTGCCCCTACAAATAAAGGATTGGATAATTTTCTGTCCACCCGTAACTCACTGAAGAGCAGATATTAATGAATCGAGTACGTCTCTGGAAAAACCCGAAAACAAACAATCACGTTGCTTTTTTTAGATCCTACGTAAAAAATCTTGAAGTATTACATATGCGCTACTATTAAACTTACAAACAGATTGTGTAAAAAGGAGGGGTATATGAAAATAAATAGGAAAAGAGCAATTATTAGTCAGGGAAGATAGAGTTTATGTGATATATCTTAATTTGTACTGTAATTTAGACTTTCTGTCAGTGACGGTAAAGGGGGGTCAGGGGAGGGGGAATTGCCGCCGGGCGAGGAGGGGTGCCGTAGGGAGCTTCGTCTTTTTTTTTTTTTGCAGGTGAAACCGGGGCTTAGATGTGGGAGTGGTGGTGGTTGGCAACTGACATAAAAACTATTCTCTGTGGCAAAGTAGGGGCGCCAGTAAAGAACAATGCCCCCGGGCGCCTCGGTAGGGGCGCCACTAATGAACCTTTCCCCCTGGCGCCTCGAACTTTAGCGCCGAAACTGCTTTCTGTCGTTCTTATGGCAATTTATTTAGTTATTAAAATAACATGTTTTCTTTATAGTGGCAAACTTGCCTAGCACACCCATTATTTTTTTTTTTTTTTTTTTTTTTTTTTTTTTTTCTGGCTGACAACATTGTTAACAAAATAAGATCAGTTTTGGAGTAAAACTTGTTAACACTAACCTATCTCTTTAACTCAACAAAGACAGTCTCAGGTGTTGAGAACTGCGACTACTTAGATATTACTGTAGACAAGAACTTGACTTTCAAACAACAGTTACAGACAATAGTTGGCCACTTAAGTATGTCTTGGAGTTCTAAAATATATTTCTTCTTTCATTCCAATCCATGCTAGTAATATTTTGTAGTAATATTTTCTATAACACTCTTATTCTCACACACAATAATTATTGCTGGAATATTTTTTTGTAGTTTGCCAAAGACTTGCATTGAAAGACTTCAAAGAATACAGAGCCACAACATGCGCATAATTTTAAACTGTTATTACCGTTCTCATATTGTTTATATGCTCAATCAACTCAATTTTTCAAGTATTTCTGAACAGATTATATACAGCCAGGGTCGGATTAAGACCTCTAGAGGCCCTAAGCACTGCAAATATTATGGTTCCCCCCACATATACATATGCAATTTAAAAAAAAAAAAACGTAATTTCTCTTCTTTTTTTTTTTTTTTTTTTTTTTTGGTGCCCCTGCTTTGTTGGTGCCCTAAGCACGTGCTTAGTCTGCCTATTGGGGTAATCAAGCACTGTATACAACAGATGTTATTTAATGATGTAGAAGGTCTTACATGACTTGGCCCCTAAACACTTAAAAGATCAATTCACATTAAAGTCTCTTGTGATTTCCCACCGTACTAGATCCGTTTCAAAATTGGAGTGTATATTGGTAGAGATGACAACAATTCATTTTAGTGGATGGTGTCCAGAGCTAGGAATGAGAGTCTATTAGCGGTACAATCCACCGCCAACTTATAAACTTAAAAAAAACCCCAATGATTTTTAGATTTCTAGATTCATTAATGTTGACTCGATTTAAACTATTTATTTGCAGAAGTCATCATGGGAAATACATACATATCTAACAAGAGCTATAGATGATTGAGCAATAAACTTAAACTTATTTTGATGAACACCCATTACCGATAATATTTACTTTAATGATGTGGTTGATGACCACCCATTACCGATAATATTTACTTTAATGATGTGGTTGATGACCACCCATTACCGATAATATTTACTTTAATGATGTGGTTGATGACCACCTATTACCGATAATATTTACTTTAATGATTTGGTTGATGACCACCCATTATCAATAATATTTACTTTAATGACTTGGTTGATGACCATCCATTACCAATAATATTTACTTTAATGATGTGGTTGATGACGTGACTAATAAAGGCAGAGGATGGCAAACATTGAAAAATGCTAATGAGATGTTAAAAGCAAATTGTAATACAGTAGTGTAATAATATCAATCAGTAAATAATAAGAATTTATAACGGACACATCAAGTGACATGAAACTGTATACTTGAAAGACAAGAACATGATGAAATAATGTGAAGATGCTGGCATTGATGGAGAGGGTTGGTGGTTAAGGGGTTTGTAACTTAAGCTCAGATGGTATATATTGTAACGCCGGCCTAGTGAGTGCGTGAATGCATCCTTTTTGGGGTTTCAAATGTGAAGAGCTAGAGCAACATCACAAGGGGGTTCGACTGTTTGTTGGTTGGATTGTGGTCAAGTAACGAAAAACAAAACAAAACAAATAAACAAAAAGAAAACAGTTTATGCTCAACAAGATGTTATTAAATAATGAAGTTCGTCTTCAAAGGTTGTGCAGAAATAAAGAATACATCAAAATTTACAGTATTTGATCGTTTATTATTATTGACATAAATAAAGTATGGTTGTATGAAATTACTCATCATTTTGAACAGAAATTTCAAGGAAGAATGATCATACATGTGTATTCTTTACAAAAATTATACATTATGTGGGCATTTACATTTACTAAGCACCTGGTTGTAAGGTGGACAACCTCTGTGGATACTCAACCTAACCCAGGCCCGCCGGGGGGGGGGGGGGGTGCCAAGGGGCCTGGCGATTTTTACGGGCTCGTCGTCAACTCAGTTATAAAATATAAATTAATCTTTGCAATAAATATTAAAAAATTTTCCTTGCAAGAGTCTAAGTTATGGTAGATTACTACAGGTTTTATATGCAAAACTGTACACAGAGTTTTATATACAAAAAAATAAACTAGTTTTGGGGCCCATGACTGCTCTGCCCATATGCCCGGAATTTCTGTAGGTGGGCCTGACCTAATCTGCTTGTGCAACCAAGCAATGTTAAAATTAAAATAAACAAGTCAAGTAATTAAGAGAATAAAAATCTCTCTTTTTTATAAGTTGCTTGTAACTTTCTCTTCAAATTCTTCCATATATTACATAATATTACTATTATGTTATGGTTAGAATCCAGGTGGTCAAGCGAAAACAGGTGCTGATTTTGCCACCTTATAGGTGGACTGTAACATATGGGGTTTGTACAATTCTGATTATGGGGACTTCCACGCTGTTGCTTCTCTCATCCATGTTCTATCTTTTTATCATTTAACCCTGGTTGTTTTTTCACCACCAGACATACAAACAAAATGAAACGTTGTAACTGCTTTGACAGATTGTTGGCAATTCACCCCTCCCCCCCCCCCCCTTTCGTACCCCCCCCCCCCCCCATCGTAATTCACCCCCCCCCCCCCTTTCGTAATTCGCGATGTGAGTATTTATAGTCGTAAGCAACAAAACAGAATCGAGAATTTTGTCATTCGGTTCAGTTCGTGCGTTGACGTTAAGCCAAGTACAGCCTGGGAACAAAGCTTGAAAGCGATCGAACGAATCGAACGTGCTCGCGCGGTAGCTAATCGATAATGAATGTATTTCCAACAGATCGACCAACGATGCCCATAACAACCAAATGGAGAATTAAAGATGACAACGCTTGGAATAAATAGTTAGCCATAAACACGGATGGGCGGATGTATCGTTGAGCCTCTTAACTTCGTGGTATTCCTTGAATTGTGCGCCATATTTCTCGCGACCTCATGCGCTTGTTTTGAGATATTGACGTCATCAACTGGGTCACTAGAGTTCGTTGACAATGACAGTATGTGCTGATTAAGAAATATTCGATGAAATGAAATTTAAATACGTACAATACAAATAAAAAAACACAATGAAAATGGCCAATTTTACTAATGCCGAATTTGCTTCAAGTTTGTGGCCATGGTCTGAGTGTTAGCTGTTCAAGCCAGGGCCGCTGTTCACCTGTTGGTTTTCTTTACTTTCTTATTAGTAGGAAATCAACTACAGAGATTTCTCAGATGACAAAGGCAATGTAAAAACTTCGTTTCTATAACATGCACTTCTTATATCATGTTAAAAAAAATCAAATGGAAGAGTATGCAGCATGAAATTCTTTATTGGATTATTGTAATATAAGGGACAAAAATCTTTGTTGTGGCATAGCTTGAAGACAAAATCTTTTAAAAGTTCATCGTATCTTTAAATACGATAATTATATCGAAATAGCTCAAAAAAATAATTATAAAATGCATCCTATTTTTTTATATTTTGTTTTACTTTTGGCATCATTTTGGCTATGTGTTTTATTGCAGTCAACATGCGTACGATAGCACTAAAATATATTACAAATGAAATTAATGAAAATTAAGAGACATTATAAACGATATATTTCCACACTTTGGTCTAATTATCACATTGCAATCTTACATCACGTGGCCTTTATTTCAGGGACACGAACAATGGATGAACTTCAGGAATAGACAAATTTTGACACGCTCAGAAAAATGGGAGCTCGCAAAGGAAATATAGAGTTTATAAACATTTTTCAACGATGAATAATTAAGTAGATATAGTTGAAAACATTATATGGTGATTTTAATAGTTTCTCACAATATTATAATGCAGGCGTTAAAATTCACGTTACGGGCACGAATCATGGCGGATCAAGGATAATGTATGGTTGTTACTAACAATTAATTGAGATATTTATTCATGAATTTAGTAATGCAGAGCGCGTTCTAAAAGTATCCTCCATCCTCCATAGTTCGTGCCAACCGCTATAAAATAAAATGATAATAAAGGGTATGAAACTACAGTGATAAAAATTAACTAAATCATAAAAATGTAATGCAAGTAGAATATAGACTTTATCATTTTTTTTAAATTATATGCCACACATTGCAAAATTATGCAGTCTGAATAAAAATGGCTTTATAGATCGGAATTTTCTATGTTTTGATGTGAAGAAAGTCATGTATGCAGAGAAAATTTCCATTATAATTACTCATATTCTAGAATATTCTGTCAGGTGACTTATGTTTATATTTATACACATTTGGTAAACAAGACTTCATTCTCATACAAAACTTCATATTGTTAAGATCAGTCTGTTAAGGAATATATTTTAGTAATCAGATGTTACAGTTGTGCAAATCAGAGCAAATGCACAGAGTGGAATTATTCATTTGAAATATTCATTGAAATTACTAAAAGTGCTCATTCTAATTTTGGATTAATACTTGACTTTGGGATATATGTGAATTCATTCAAAGATATTCTGGATTACATCATTCAGGCATATCGGGACAGTCAAGACTACTGGCACATCAGGACATTCAAGACTACTGACACATCAGGACATTCAAGGCTACTGGAATTCATTCAGAACATTCTATATTTAGGACTTATGATTAGGACACTTAGGATTATTGGATTATTTGGACTTTAATTCACGTTATTGTAAGTGTCTGTTTGAATTTTCACTTTAATTGTCTAGAAATAAATTGCTTGTTGATTTCACTTACATTGTTGGTTTCACTTTCTTACTGTTACATTATTTTAAGACCTAGAGTCGTAACAAAATGTTCAGGTGAGTAATGCACATCTCCATAATTTCAAATTTATTTTAACCCAGAACATTAAACAAAAACATGTCATGAGATTCGAAGTTTAAAGGGTAGTATACATACTATGCACATCCGTATTCATATTTTGAGCAAATTTCTATCATATAACCTTCCAACAAAAATTGCTAAGTAATGGCAAATATTATGCATTAAAAAGAATAGTAAAATCGAGGAATTGTTTCAGACAAATCTGTCTGCATCATATCGGTGTACATTTTAGACACCTACCAGTATTTCTCTCATCTCTTGAGCTACTGTCGGTTGAAGGGTCCTTTTGGTGATGTGTACAGAATATTTCCGGATCTTATTCTATATTTGACGACTTGTAAATCCACTTGGAATAACACAACCCAATGTCCTGTGGCCATTTTGAAATTCCTGCTACATATGACTGTCACCAAATACTGGTACATGTAAGTGTCTAAACTGTAAACGGGTGTGTTCTGGAACATTTGTATGAACAGGTGACTATTAAAGGAACACCAGTGATGTATTCAAATTAGAATGGTCGACAAAAAAAAAATATTGTATTGTAACCCATGAAATGTGTATGTATTCACATACACAATATGTTATTATTCAAATGACATTTTTTATTCAAATATGCCACCTACAGAGTACACAAACACTGAATATTATGTTGTTGCTCTGTTTTGTATGCATCTAAACCAATTAACATCATTCTCTTACCAAACAGAATTTATTCGGGGGATTTTACAGGGCTCGAAATTAGTAGTAGTCCGCTAGCCCGAGACTAGTAAATTTCCTGTCGGACTAGTAGTTTTTATAATATCAATAGTCTGATGGCTAGTAAAGTTTCACTTGTCACCAGTCAGCATTATATTTACATTATCATATGTAATTTTCGATAATCTCAAAGATCGGACACTGTCCAGATTCTCTCAGATTTAATCGCATAAATCCAGAGATTAAATGCTACCCTAGAGGGTTAGAACAAATGAGGATTTTACAAATCATATTTCAAAACAAGGTTCTACAAATCTTTACCGGTTTTGTTATATTTATAAGATAAAGTTGTATGTCAAAGAGTGTAAATCCGAGTTTCCACTGACCTTTCCTACCTCTTTTTAGATATTTTAATATTTATGTTGAGGTGTGAGGTTAGAGCGCATTGCCTATTGAAAATTTGGAATTTGCCAAAACCAAATGGTGTTGGCATAGGGTAGCCGCTTACTACCGGGCCTAGCAAACGTAAACGACTTTACATGAGCTCTACTACATTAAATCATTAGGAAGATGATCAGGTTTGTTAATAGATGCATACCCTCGGTTTTTGACGGTTGTTTTTTTTAATGACACACATTGATTTGGACGAGAGCTGGATTAAGGTGAGGGCGCCAGGGGCACGTGCCCCGGGCCCCCTAGACATGCTCCCCCCCCCCCCCCCCAGTTACTGTAGATAAAGTTGCATGTGTTTATATAAACCATATGTAGGTCTAAACCGTCTAGCACTTAGCCTAATATAGCTATAATATTTATACACATATAAAGGGAAGTTTAAGAACGGCTTTCAGGGTGTATTTGTAGATCTATATCTTAAGTGCCCCAGGACCCCCAAAGCTGAAGTGCCCCAGGACCCCCAAAGTCTTAATCCGCCCCTGATTTGAGCTGGAGCATTAGTATTAATTACCCTTAATTCGCCTATGGTATAATTTCCTACTGAGCGTGTCACAACAAATTACTGTATGCGCCAGTCATCGACATTAGCTAGACTACTGTTTACGCCTTATTAGCCAATCGACATTAGCTAGACTACTGTTTACACCTTATTAGCCAATGATATTGCACCTTTGTAAAATCAATATTAACTGGGCGGAGCTAACAGGTCACTTATGTCATGCTTAGGTGTGCATAATTGAATCAAGGTTAGATTGTTTTGAGATTATTTTTGAGGTTTATGATAGAGAAAGAGGGAATCAATTATGATTTGATTGGATTAACTTTTGATCAGATATTGGCGCTCGCTTGATTGCCCATCAAAATATAATCAGACAAAACTGGAAAATCTGGCATGTATTTATGAACTGTTAAATCGCAAGGTGAATTAGTCAAAAACTGTTATGCAGAGAGGGTTGTTAATAAGTTTGTAAAGAGTATAAATAGGAGGATATAATTAACATGTTTTGTTGACAGATGACTTAATAGTTGTGGTTGTCAATCCTTGATAAAACTGGATATGCTTTGTTCATATTGTCTGATGCATGATGATCAGATTGAATTGGTTATGATATCATCATCATCATCTTTGTTTCCTTCCGTAGAAGATTGCATGATATAATAATTAAGTACATAAATAATCTGAATACAATCATTAAACTTTCATAAAAAAAATAAATAAGTATAAAAATAAAAAAATGATTACAAACACTAGTAAAAAAAAATAAAAAATTTGCACAAACTGTTAATCCGGGTCTCCTGTGCAGAAAGTTATTATTAGGCCGTAGAAGCAACAATCATTTCGTGCATACAATAATGTCAAGAGATACATAGTGTGACTATCATAACACTGTTCGTCTATGGTATAAAATAGAATATTAGACTCAAAATCCTTACAGTATATCCATCATTAAATTGTTCATCAGCTGCAAAAGTTGCATGTTTTAGTACCTTATTTGCAGAAGATTGCTGCACACTGCATGACAAAGTATGCTGCATACAGGACGAATAACTTTTACCTAGAAGATATTGCAGCTCATCTTCTGCATTAAATAACGTAGCATGCAGGCTCCCTAGAAGGTTATCAGTCAGGAAATCCCAGAAAGAGTTTCTGAAATTTGACATATAAGGACATGCAACACAACAATGAAGTATGAAGTCTGTATAAACATTCCCACATGGAATACACATATCGAGCAGTGCTTGAGGAACAGCAGCCCATAGTTTAGCTATATACGTAAATACCTTAATTAGATATATGAATCATATAAAACTTTCATAGTTGTATGGATATGTCAGGGCTCTGTGTTACTATAATAATAATAACTGCTATTATTTAACAGGGCACCACAAATTCAGTAGAGACTTTTTCAAAGAGTGCAGACAAGTACGTCGACTCGTAAAAATGGACTTGTGATAACAATGGCACTAATGCTAAAAAATAAAATAAAATAAAATAAAATAAAATAAAATAAAATAAAATAAAAATAGAAAAAATTAAAAAATTTAAAAAAGTAGGTGAAAGCTCTATTTGACTGGTGATATTTGAGTATCAGTATCTAAACAAGAACAAGAACTTTACTGTTTTTTGTACAAGGCCATTGGCCCAAGTACAAAATTATACAATGAAGAAAATATATAATTGGGATGGAAGCACATGGATATTTTCTAAGTCTACAGTATATTAATAAGTCATATAATCACATGCATATGACAGAATATACATAATTACATAATTTGTAAAGTATTTTTCCTGAGCTTGAAGGCAAAATATATAAACTGTGTTGTTTTTCTGATCACCTCATCAGATTTGTTACAAACTAAATTGCTAAATATTTCAGAAGATGGGTATTCGTAATAGCACTTTGGAAGAAACTTAAATCTTAATTCTGAGTAATTTTGGCATTTTAATTAAAAAAAATGGAATTTATTTTCAATTTTCCTGCTGTCACATAAATAACATAATGTACCTGCCCTATCAACATATTTTGTCTACCTGTAAATATATGAATAGGAAGTTCTCCTAATATAAAGAGTGTGTATAACGTCTTTTTTCATTATTTTCAACAACATATAAGTATTTTTCACATTCTATAAGACTTGAAAAATTCCTATAATTTTTTAAAAGGGTTGATCCATTTACTTCTTCGTGCCATTTTTGCAAATTACAATCCATTAACCATTGTCTAAATTGCACAATAAATATATCAACAATGCAAATACCCTGTGATATCCACACAAAACCAAACCTATATTCACGAAGTAGCATTCTGTTATAAGTTGCCCAAATTATTCTCTAGCTATCATGCCGTGCTTTTAACACCATGTAGCATTTCCTGGGATATCTATAGCTAGGCATATGCAACAATTTACACAAATATTTTATACATCTAATTATAGCGTCCACATTCACCAAGAGCTCCCATGTTTGAAGATTGTCTTCCAAAAGACAAATAAAATTTACAGAACTGTTGATGGATTTTTTTTATACTTTTTTTCTATTCTTGTATTCACATATCTCGGACGAATAGAGGAGAATGGGCTCAATACGAACATCAAATAATTTGAAGACAAAGTTCAGTGATGGAGATTCGAGTTTTCGTATTCATTTCTTGACTGGAGTTTAAACCTTATTAGTTTGTGTAACAAGTCTTTCAATTGCTTTTGTCCAATTCAATTTGCTAGAAACATTGCTCCTAAATAGTTGTTATAAGTTAAAAATTTTATATTCTCATTACGATAACTCCACTTTTCAAACTTTTGAAGTCTACCACCTTTTTAAAAATGCAATATTTGTCTTATCCATGTTTACCGTAAGACCCCATTTTACACAAAAGAGCTCCAGTGTGTCTATCTTTCTTTTTTTTTTTAATTCTAAAACAGAATCAGCAAACATACACAGGTCATCAGCATAAAGTAACAGAATCATATTTCGTAATTCATTGTCAAGAGAGATTCTAGTTCCACCATTTTTATTCATTATTGATAATAAATCATTTAAAACAAGGAGAAACGGAGAGGACTTATTATACAACCTTGTCTCACTCCAAGCTTAGTTGATCTTGAGAAGTCTTTACAGCTGACTTAAAATCTGAAAATATATTTTTTAAAATAACCAGTATCCTACCATGTACAGCATTTGGTAATAATGCATACCACATCCTCTCTCTCTCCACTCAATCAAATGCCTTTTTAAAATCGACATATAAGCAATAGAATCTTCGTTCTTTTTCTTGAAAGATACCTCTGCTCCACAGATTGCAATATAAACATATTATCTACTGTCGAATAACCAGCCTGGAATCCCGCCTGTTCTTCAGGTATCTCATCATAGTTAGTGGCCCAAGTATTAAGTCTTTAATTTAAAATTTGAGTAAATAATTTGTGCAAGTATCTAGTAACGTTATTCCTCTGTAATTATTTACATCACGGGTTGCCTTTCCTAAAAAGTGGTATAATTAAATCCTTTATCCATCTATCAAGAAAGGTAACATTATAGAAAATAGCATTAAAGAGAGGTGTTAAATAATGTACTATGATATATTTTTTACACTTTTAAAATTTTCCTGGAAGCTCGTCTTCACCGGGTGATTTGCTACTTTTAAGCAAATTTAATGCTTTCCATACTTCAGTCTCAGATATTTCTGAGTTGAGAATCTGATTTGTGTCATCGTCATTGCATATATCACAGATATTATTGTCATGATTTTCCATAACATTTCTAATAAATACTTCAAGATTTGGGTCTAATTATCCTTCAGATGGATTCATCACGCTTTTTAAAATACTCATGCAATTCCAGATTTGATACTTTTTTTTGGCATTTCAAGTGAGGTACTCTTTCATATCGAATTTACAAGATCCAAAAATTTTTTTGCCTCATCACAGGAATTCTCTAATTTGTGATACAGAGCTTTGATCCAAGGTTTCTTTTTATTTCTACAGACTTCTCTATATTTACACCTGAGTTACAGAAATGTTTCATACATTTCCCTTATACATGTTTTCCTAAACTGGTTTAAGAGAGTGTATTTCCTCTTTATCAAATCCATGCATTCCAAATCGTACCAGGACAATTTAGGAATATTTGATTTTCTACAATCTACTTTAAAACTGTCTGCTGCATTATATAACATTTTTAGGAGCATTTCAAGAGCGTGTTCTATATCCTTTGTGACAGTGGTTAAATAATCATTGAAAAACGACACCGTGAGTAACAATCCTAAATTATTAACATATAAATTCTTTGCATTCTCATTCCACTTAAAGCGATAATAGGCTTTTGTACCTAAATTTATATCATCCAGAGCAGTATTATTTTCATATAGTATTTTGATTGAAACTTTGATCGGTAAATTATTCAATTCATTTCTTATTTGAACAGTGAGTCGTTCAACATGTGTAAATAAATCGGACGATAGTATTATATAGTCTACTTGAATCCTTTCCCCATTTGCAAGCTTTAACGTACTAACGGGGTAGGGGGCGGACGGGGCGGTTGCTGCGGGCGCCAGAGGTCTTGGGGCGCCAAAACAGCTGATAAAAATTCGGGCCTCGTATTCTGGCCCTTTGTGCCATCATCGTCGCCCCGGGGGCCATTTACCCTAGTACGCCACTGTTTGCAAGACATGTAAAATCTCCCTGTTCATCACCATCTACTCTACCGTTTAGAAAATGAATATAAAAATGTACAGCATAACGGAATCAGACTTTTACCAAAAAAGTCACCTCCCTATCTCTCGATTTTCAAAGCTTATCAAAGTGCTCAATCTTATAATGTTCAAAATCAAGTGATGGAATGAACTTGAAATCATCATCAATTATATACTTATCTATACAAGCAGTTCTAGAATTAAAATCACCAGTCAGTAACCAGTATATTTCATTTCCAGTGTCGTTTAAAATGCCGATCATATTGATTTCTGATACTTAAATGCTATTAGAGGACCTGTCATATACAGGTGAACCTGACCGGGGGGGGGGGGGGGGAGGGGGTATAGATACAACATAGGATGACATCATACTGAACCTCAAATATTTGCTTGTTCAGTAAGTATCAGTATCTAAAGCTTGTGTGAATTCATCTTGACGACATTTTACATCTGCAGTTTCGAGCTATGTACCAGAATTAATTTATCTTTTCTATAGAGCCCATGTTATATCCCACATTTATTCCTTAGGGACAACTCTTAAGGCATTTAACACTGTTTACTAATTAACGTATTTATTTTGAATTAGCTTTCTACACATATGCTGCTTGGTATATTTTTTCATTCCTTTGTTTCATTTTATGATGGTAATTTACATTTATATATATGGTACAGTGCAATGCCAGGTGTCTACTCATATAAGTTTCTTTGCTGTGATGCTGTGAATGGGGATGCTATTTTACTTGCAGAGAAAACTACACAGCCTTCTAAATGATCATTCTTGGGATTGAAACTAACTGCTGATGATTTTATTGTTCTGGTTTATTTTTTACTTTTAGTGTTGTTGTAGGGGTACTAATTACAAATTTACATGTATAATGTTTAAACTTACCATTCTATTTACTGAAAAATATTTTATTTTTGTGTAATATTATAAATGTCTGAGAATTTAATCCAGATATGTAATAAAATAATGATCATGTACTTTTTCATCCATTTGAAGGTGAGGGACTCCCGAGTTTATGCCAGGGACTCTCAGAAATAGACTGGAGACTCCTGAATTCCATTAGTGAAGAGTCCAGGATTCCTCATCATGAAACTCATTTGAGAGCCCTGGTATGTGTTTGCATTTAAAATGGTTTGAGGAGCTAAAAATAGAATATGGCGAGAAGGGAAAAATATAATAAAGTATAATATAATACTTTTTTTATGTTTAATATACCAAATATGCACACAGTCATATATAATTAGAAAGAGTAACACTTACACAAAAATCAGTATATGTAATGGCAATGTCTGTGTCACTATCCGCTTGTATGTTTCCTACAAAATACTGTACAAGTGTTTTTCTTTATTCAGCATGAGACAAGAAA
This sequence comes from Margaritifera margaritifera, assembly GCA_029931535.1. Taxonomy (NCBI): domain Eukaryota; kingdom Metazoa; phylum Mollusca; class Bivalvia; order Unionida; family Margaritiferidae; genus Margaritifera; species Margaritifera margaritifera. The sequence goes on from JAQPZY010001497.1 coordinate 115,910, forward strand.
TCTTAAACATCAATTTGCTACACAAATAGCGAACAATCCAAGCTATGAGCTCATGGCTGTCAAAAACGAATGAATATTAAGATTTCAATTTTGACTCTCAAGATTTTCATTTTGACTCTGGAGATTATGGTGTCAAGGGTCAAATAGCTCTTCATTTTTTTTAATCTGTTGAGTACCCTGATGATTTATCTTTTCAGAAATTGCGACTAAGAGACTGTAAACCAGACTTATGAACTTGCCAAACCACAACTATAGTGCGATAGTCATCAGAATCCCTATTATGATTTAACCATTCAGTCTTGAAAGGATTAGCATCATGGAGATGCTTATTTTGTTCAAAGGGTCATATCTGTTGTGAAAACCGCACAATGCCTATTCTGCTATAATGAGAGATCTTCTCACCTTGCTTTTACTGTAGCACAGCGGGTACTGCCTTAAATTGTCTGTCTGCGGAGTTATGATATATAATGACCAGTGTGAATGATTTCTTTTTCTTTTTATTTTATTAAGTTGTTTGTTTTTTTCCAGATGACTCTAAAAATGTCTACCGAGTCATCATTTTTTGCACTCAATTTCTAGAGAATCTGTCATTGTTTTTCTTGTAAACTTGTAGTCAATATTTTCAAGTAACATTGGTGGTTTTGTAAAGCAAGATTTGTACTTCTGGATTATGAATGATTGTGATATTTAAGAAATAAAGGTGTTGTAAATCTAGATATGTGTCTTACATTGTTTTTTGGGAAGGACTAGTGGAGATTCAGCAGGACTTGTACATTTATGAATCTGCTAGTCCTTCCGGCTACAAGAAAATTTTAAATTCCAAGTCTGTTTTGCTTAAACAATACATTACAAGTAATATAAACTTCATTTCTGAATGCACGTGAACAGATCATTATTTCGTACACCAGATATATAGGCTGAGTTTATGGAATTTTTTTCGTACAGTCAATTACATGTTAGATAGTCACTAATAAGCCAATGTTCTATTTCACAGACCAGTTACATACTTTTAATTTGCCCTCACGTGAGTTTCAAAGCCAGCACACTACCCAAATTCAATACAAACTTAATTTGAAAGTTAATTTGCATTCCAATTATAATAACACACTCTGCTATGCAGTACCTGAATTGCTCTTTTAAATTCAATAATCGAGTGATCTCAATCTATTTAGACGATCCTGGATAACACAAACTCGACCGACCAGCTTGTAATACCTTGCCTCGCATACAATTTCCTGAAGATATCTTGCATCATTAGGAAGTGTGGATGCAGGAAAATTCAATCTATTCCTCAGGAAGTTTAAAAGAAATTTAAAATGAGATGGATCACTGTCAAGAAATATTCATTGGTTCTTCTCTGTTATTAATTTTGCCAACAACCCGTTTGAATCAGATGACAGAGTTACTACAGTTGTTTCAGATTTCTGCCCCCCCCCCGCCCCTCCCCCCCCCCCCCATTCAGCAAGACTCTGCTGCTGTGCCAGATGTATCTGATTCAGTTTGTAATTTTCAATGGGCATGGATGTGCAGACGAGGGAAACCAACAGTATGGGCGTACAAACAGGTGCTACAACTGGCATGGTGGTACAAACAGGTGCTACAACTGGCATGGTGCTACAGACAGGTGCTACTACTGGTATGGGTGTACAAACAGGTGCTACAACTGGCATGGTGTACAAACAGGTGCTACAACTGGCATGGTGGTACAGACAGGTGCTACAACTGGCATGGTGGTACAGATAGGTGCTACTACTGGTATGGGTATACAAACAGGTGCTACAACTGGCATGGTGGTACAGACAGGTGCTACAACTGGTATGGTGGTACAGACAGGTGCTACAACTGGCATGGCGGTACAGACAGGTGCTACAACTGGCATGGTGGTACAGATAGGTGCTACTACTGGTATGGGTGTACAAACAAGTGCTACAACTGGCATGGTGGTACAGACAGGTGCTACAACTGCCATGGCGGTACAGACCGGTGCTACTACTGGTATTGGTATACAAACAGGTGCTACAACTGGCATGGTGGTACAGACAGGTGCTACAACTGGTATGGTGGTACAGACAGGTGCTACAACTGGCATGGCGGTACAGACAGGTGCTACAACTGGCATGGTGGTACAGATAGGTGCTACTACTGGTATGGGTGTACAAACAAGTGCTACAACTGGCATGGTGGTACAGACAGGTGCTACAACTGGCATGGCGGTACAGACCGGTGCTACTACTGGTATGGGTATACAAACAGGTGCTACAACTGGCATGGTGGTACAGACAGGTGCTACAACTGGCATGGTGGTACAGATAGGTGCTACTACTTTATCCTTTGAGGGAGAAGAAGAACGAGATAAGGCATGAGAGGAAGAAGAAGACATAGAAGAGTGATGAGATGAAGATGAGGAGTCAGATGAGGAAGAAAGAGAAAGCATCGCTGCTGATGAAGATCTGGATGACACTGCAGATTTCCTGGCTGGAGAGGCAGACAGTTACCTCTTTTTACCAGGTGATGTACATGGAACTCCATGAACGGGGGATGGTTCTACTGTTGTTTGTGTGTAGATTGTTTCCAGCGTGACGGTCCTGGGGAAGGTTTCGGGATATATCCAGCCAGGGATCCCTTTGCATAGACTTCCAGTTCCAACTCCTGAACTGTACCCTAGTGTCTATATGGAGTTCTACAATGCTTTTTGGCAGGTATGGAATAATCCTCCCTGCGTGGCCACCTGCCAAATGTCATCTTTGGTTTGTATGTCCATTCCCTCCTGACTGCTTCCTTAAATTTCTTTGGCAACTCCTGCTCTTTATTTTGTCTATATAGTTGTTCAGCTTCAGGACCCTGGGCCCAACTTGTACCACTATTATAAAACCTGCATTTGTACAACCATGAGGCTGCTGTCTGTTATACAGCCATTTGCACTTTGTGCATTTGTTCTTATATCCACAGTGTTGTTTCAGTATATGTCTAGAGATCTTCCAGTGTTGATTGAATTCAGGTTTGAAATGCATGGGCTGCCGTTTAAAAGGAAATAAAATTAATTAACTTTGATTGAATTTAGGGTCTCAACAGACTAGACATAAATAGTGCTACAAAAAGAGAAATATGACAGATCAGCTTTAAACACAGTAACAGTCATCATTTTAGTTCTACTGGTCATTGACCAGAAGAGTTTATGGGATGGTCGGTTGTCTATCGGTCTGTTGGCACAAGTTTGTTATCGCGACTCCTCCTAAACTACTTGGAGGATTGCCTTGAAACTTTACACACATATTCATCCCATGGTCTAGTTGGTCCTAACTGAAAATAGTGCCGCTTGGACATCCAATATGGCTGACACAGCAGCCATATTAAAAATCTTGCTATTGGTACTCCTCCTTAATGGATGGTCATATCAACATGGAGTTTTCACTAAAAGACTTCTTATAATGCCTAGTTGGTCCTAACTGAAAATGGTGTCAATCTGAAGTCCAATATGGCTGCCATGGCAGCTATCTTAAAAATCTTGTTATCTACTTGAACAGAAAGTCTTATTGAATTGGGGTTTTCACCAGAAGCCTTCTTATGATATCCAGTTGTTCTTGACTGAATGGTGCCAATCTCACGTCCACTACAGCACACCACAGCGACCATCTTGGAAATCTTGTTATTGCAAGACTTCCTAAATGTACTCGAAAAATCAGCCTGAATTAGTCCAAAGTACACTAACTTTAGCAGTTATTAATATAGGTAAAACGAATTTTGCCAGAATAGGCAGTACCAGCTTCTGAAAGTGCAATGAATGAATTACAAAATGTATTAAAAGTTTAAAAAGTTATCTGCTCGTTTTTTTACAGTTTATCTTTGAAGTCCAGGAAGTGAAAATGGCTAAGCGGAGCTAACAGTTTCTTTTATTAGTGCACATCTTAAGTAAGGCTAAACTAGTGCATAGTGCACATCTTAAGTAAGGCTAAACTAGTGCACATCTTAAGTAAGGCTAAACTAGTGCACATCTTAAGTAAGGCTAAACTAGTGCACATCTTAAGTAAGGCTAAACTAGTGCACATCTTAAGTAAGGCTAAACTAGTGCACATCTTAAGTAAGGCAAAATTAGTGCACATCTTAAGTAAGGCTAAATTAGTGCACATCTTAAGTAAGGCTAAACTAGTGCACATCTTAAGTAAGGCTAAATTAGTGCACATCTTAAGTAAGGCTAAATTAGTGCACATCTTAAGTAAGGCTAAACTAGTGCACATCTTAAGTAAGGCTAAATTGTATACTCTATAACCCAAATTACACACAATAAAGATACATCAATAAAGGGAATTAAAAATTCTTTTAACAATACCTAAGATATACAAGGTCTTTATTTAATAGCCATGATAAGCAGGGAGGAAAACCTAGGAAATTCTTTTTCTTTAAAAATCTAACCTTATGCAAAATACGAAACTGTAGAGAGCCGCCATAATACCAGTCGTGCACCGTGTTGATGGCAGACGCATTCTGACCGGCAGTGTGTATAAGCTTCTAAATGAGGTACCCTACAGACCTCATAGACGACATAGAATCGAAAAAGATCGAAACGGTAGACAGTTTGAAAATATTTTTTATTTAATTCGCCAATTACTTCCATCCTACGATTCAATTTACGTCGGAGTCATCCAATATGTATAAAGCTTCTTGGATACTCAATCTACTCTCTTAGAGGGGAATATAGAAACTGACCTGTATTGCAAACCAACCGACTGTCACCAGTATCTACTCCTGACCAGCTGCCACCTCAAGCACGTAATACAAAATCTTCCTTACGACATGTGCATTGGAACCAAACACATATAATCTGATCTGGCTACCTTTGAAAAGTGACTCTGAGATCTCAAGGGGCACCTTAGAAGGAGAGGCTACAGAAGAAGATACATTGACAAGGCTATTAACAAAACTAGACTCCTGGAGAGAGGAGCTTTCTTTAAATATGAAACCAAGAAAACAAACAAGCGAGTCCCCTTCATCTTTCCACCCCAATGGCTCTAACTTACAACAGATTATTCTAAAGCATTGGCATCAGATCGGATCTGCCAAACGTCTGAAGGGCATATTTCATGAAGTTCCTATGGTTGCGTACCGTATACCCAAATATTTCAAAGACCAACTCATACGTGCCAAGGTACCTTCAAAGAAGACCACAAATTTAGGCACATACTGCTGCGAAGACAAGCGTCGCCTAATTTGCAAACGTATGCCTGAGACCGAATCGTTCAGAAGTTCCACGACAGGAGTCAGTTTTACTCTCAAACATAAGTTAGAATGTCGAATTAAAAATGTAATCACTCTCGCTAGTCTGTAAAACTAGCTCAACGTCTAATATTTTCAAAGAATGAATATTTGGTAGATCCAAGTCAATATTTTCAACTCATCGACGATAAAGCAAACTCAATAAACATGCGGAAATCATACGTGAAGATTTGATTTTGGTGAATTACAAAGAAGTCCCTGAGTATGCACCACTCCACGAGTTTGGCAATGTCATTATTGCGGCGTACGTGATATCCAACGCCTGTTTAAAATTGTACTTCGTTTTGGAAGCTTTTGGAAACAAACCTGTACTTCAACACCGATAGCTGCATTTACATCGGTCGACCTGGAAGCTATCACCCACACATAGAAGACGATCGTTTGATAGCTTGGTTTGACGAACATCCAGCAGAGACTATTTTGAGTTTTTGATAGATGCTACCAAAAGTTAAACGAAGTCGAATGCGATGCAGTACTGTGGGATCAGAGTGATGCTGTGCCTTGCGACCTTGCCGCTCGACAATCGAAAGCGATGCCGTTCATGTGCCCCTCAACCGATTTCATCCACACACTCACAAACCAACCTGGATACCACCAGTTCGTAGAGAATTGCAAATCAAAGAGGACTACACGTTTCCTGTGACTTTGCCTGACTATTGTAATTTTGTACGTCGGTCGCGGACGTTCAAAAGGAAATGGCTTAAATATATGGAAGGACCTAGTCCTAAATCTTTAACCAGAGCAGGCTTTGTTTACTTGGGAGAAGGAGATAAAGTCCAGTGTTTCAGTTCTGGTGTGAAACTTCACGAATGGGAGTTTAAAGATACATTTTACCTTGAACATTCCAGATTGTCTCCGTGCTGTCACTACCTTCCCTTGATCAGTGCTAAATATAATCCACGAATGTTGGTATTTGTACATGACATGGAAGGGACTAGCCCTAGTCATCCCTCTTCATTTATTGATGTTTAAGTGAGCGGGGCTTGTTGAAACAATATTGATTTTGAAAAATGGCGTTGACTTGTTTTTTTGCATTTTTAATTCTCTCTCTCTCTCTCTCTCTCTCTCTCTCTCTCTCTCTCTCTCTCTCTCTCAGACACACACTCCTGTTAGGATGCACGACTTCGATGTTTTGGGGAGTTTTTTTGTAAACTTACTTTCTGTAGCAACCTTTGAGGGAGTGCATTTAATACATTTCCATCCTTATGTCCCCGACTGACATTCCCACGTTAAATTTCCCTTATGCACTGTAATTTTCCCATGTTTAATTTCCCTTATGCACTGTAATTTTCCCAGGTTAAATTTCCCTTATTCACAATAACCTTTTTACTTTGTTTAACATGGGAAGCCCCTTATACGCTATATCGTCATACTGTACTACGTATAACCTGCAAAGGCAATTGGAGCAAAATGGCTGGCTGAGAGACAATCCACAAAGGCCGACCTGGCCTGGTCTGGGCAGGAAATGAGACTGCCGACTTATAAGGACAAATACATCAAGTTTTTAATAACAGCGTATGCATTGCGTTCCAAGCGCCTAATTCTTTTTTTCTAAGGTACATAGGTTCCAAATGAAGTACGAAATCTATGAAAAGTAGTTTACGTGGTGTCACTTTATATGCTAACCAAAAACATCAAAGTTTGTTCACCCAGATATTAATATTTCTTTGTTTAGGAAATAATTTCAAGCACGAATAAGGTTGAATCTGACATCTAGCAACACCAAAGTGAATTTTGCATTCGGCGTGTACGATAAAGTGGGAAACAGAAATGCTCCGGTGTTTCAATCTTGTAACATTTTATTTATAATATGAATTCAAAGTTTGCTGCATTCTGATTAGTTAAATCGCCACCTGCTGTCTTAGCTCAGATGTGCATGCAAGGGTGCTATAAGATTACACATCTTATCGATAATGTAGATGGTTAAAGCATATAATTCTGCTTGAATGCGAATTATGCATCACTAATCATTGTCTTATTTGTTTCCCGTCTGTTCGTCCGTCCGTCTGCCTCCCCGATTCAGCATCACCATATATGTGCTTTAAAAGAAAGTTTATTTACACAATTAACGGGAAAAGTTAAAAACAAAATGCAGAAAGTTTATTTATCTATAATTTTTATGATGATACCTATCAATCGAATTTAAGTTAATATATTACCTAATTAACTGAAAAGCCCATCTTTTGTTGCACTTTTGTTTCTTTATTCAAAATTTATCGATTGCTGTCTCATTGCCATCAAGGCAAGGGAATATCAGGAAATAAAAAATAATATAATAAAAAAATTGATTGTTGATTTAGGTTACGGCTTCAGTGAAGATCGTTTTTCTAGGGTTGATAAATCCTTGCAGCAAGCTTATAAAAAAGTCCATAATTGCATATTATTAATCAGCGACGAAATTTATTTTCCGTCTGTTCGTTTGACTGTCTGCCTTCCCCATCATTTCGGCTGCCCACAAGTGCGCTTTAAATTAAAGTTTAGAAGCTATAACTAACGGAAAGGAGTATTTTTTTCGACCTCTACTGTTTTTTTTTTTTTCACTTTTGTCTTTTTGTCACTGATCAGTTGAATGTGTGTCAGTATTGAACCTAATGAAATTAAAATCCCATCTATGTTTGTATTTTTGTGGGAAGGGGATGTGGAATTTGTTTTGTTTTAAAATGTTGTTAAGTTCTGTCTAATTACATGGAGGCAAAAGAATATCAGAAGCTTAAAAGTCATATTAGATTGCTTTCGGTTACCACAAGAATTTATCTACCCCAGAAGAATAGAAAAAGATATTTAACACGGCATGCAGTCTTGATAAAATTGTTTTTCTGGGACTGATAAATCCTTGTAGCAGACTCATCAAAAGTCAATAAAATATTTAGAGCCATAAATTCTGTTTCAACAATTTATTTCACGCATATGTTTTAGATGTACAATTTTGTTTTCAATGAATATATGCTTTTAAGTTGAAAGATCATGAATAGTAAAATACTTAGCGACAACACCAACGACACCACCACCAACAACAACACACACACAGAAACACACACACACACTTTTCTGACCTTATTTATATGAAGATCAATAGTAATATAGACTGTATAACTCATGCATATATCTTGCCTGTATACATCCATTGCATTTCCATAAAGTAGAGAAACTTGAACATTGAAGAGCATACATGTAATCATTTTGCCATATATAAATATTACTATTTGAGACAATAACATGTGTTCAAACTAACCTAACTAAACTTACAAGGTACAAATTAGGGTGCACTTCTGGATAAAATACAATGCACGGAGTGTGAGATTTACTTTAGATCCTAACCCACAATACATGTCTAAGAAAGAAATATTATAAGTAGTATCGTTCCCAGACTCTAGCAAACTCTCAAAACTCTCAAAACGAGAGGCTGACTAAATAGGTCAAGAAAATAAATATAAATGCCTCAACCGTAATCGAGGTATAGAATCAGAGAGAAAACGCTTCCACAATGAACGCCGAGAATCAGTTTGAAATTGCGGTTACAGAGATATTTACAGATAGGAATCAAAATTTGAAGTTAAAAGAGCGAACAACAAGCCGTGCTGAACCATTTAATAATTGATAACCGTGTTATGTTTCGCATTTCAGGGATGGAAGTGTTCTAGAGTATGGAATCAGTACTAATTTGGGGATTGCCATAATTCAAACTGCAATCGCTAGCGATTAAAATGTGCCCTCTAGCAGTTAACATTTCTCTGACCAATTTAACCTCACTTTTGCTTGTCCGAGAGTCTGGAAATGAGACTGTTTGTAAAGCATAATTTAGAAATGCAGACTTATCAATTGAACCAAATATATGTAATACATATTCAAACTTCTTTTACAAAATCAACACAGCGTCCACCATCAGGTTGCATTAGTCGGAATGAGAACGGATAATGTTGTTGTTACAGTCACAACAATGAAACAAATCAAAAGGACCCTGTCTATTATAAGGGCAAGCTGTTGCCATTCTTGTTTTATTTTATCTCTCCGATCCTGCTCAGTCAAACGTATTTCATTCCGCTCAATAGTCTGGTACACTTTTTGTAATACCCTTATAAACTGCTGCTCACAATTATCAATGGGCGTCGCTCCACCAGCGTGCACTTTGTTTACGATTCTTGGTGATAGGCCGCCATTTTGAGTTGGAATTAAGGGGTCAAAAGGTGGCATTTCGTAACTATACAAATCTGTCTGTGGCACCCTATGCTGGAATGAAGAGATAATAATAATAATAATAATAATAATAATAATAATAATAATCATCATCATCATCATCATCATCATCTGAGTGGGAGGCACTCATGTTGAAAAATATTAGGGAGTTCCGTTAACAGACAGATGTTTTGATTTTGAATACCCTGTATGAGTATGGTCTAAAAGTTAACCGACAAGAATACATAAAAATATAATGTTGTTACCCTAACTGTCTTATATCTTGGTATAACAGCTCTTTCATTTCTGCTTTCAATGTACGAAGTGACAAGACGTTCTACTATTATTTTCTACCCTGACACAAAGAAAATAAAACGCCTAAAAAATTAATTGCATAATATAACCCCGTTTCAGACAGATCTTAAACCTCGAGTCCCGACTGTCGCAACATACATATTACCTCTTATATAGTGAGTTCATCCCCCACCCACCCCAACCCCACACACAGACCTTTTACGTCATCCTTCCACTCGTCTACTTCGATAACCGATATTTCCACTTTTTCCTCTATGTTCCTCTTACACTAACTTGCATTAAAAGATCTATTCTGATTTTATAAAACAAGAAAATTGATAATGCTCATTCTGAAACTGAAGTTAGCTAGCAACAAAATTTGAGCTAAATTTAAAATATATGTTTGAGTTATCAAAGCTAATAGTGTTTCATGCAGTACTAAGCAATCACTTCTGCCAGGTAGCTGCTAGATCTGATATTGGTCACAGCTAATGAGATAGAAGATAAGTTAGGTTAATTTGAACCATGAATTCCTCATCGAGCATCTTTTATAGAATGAAAAGTATATACAAATAATAAATTCCGATTCAATGTAAATTATTGATTACCACAACGTATCTATCTATCTATTTATCTATCTATCAATATATATATATATATATATATATATATATATATATATATATATATATATATATATATATATATATATATAAATTACAAATTGTCGATAAACATTTAGTACATGTTAGATTGCTCAATGCAGCGATTGATATATGTGATATAGACATTGATGTGCATTCGAATTTCGGAAGTTTTATGGGTTTTACTTTATCTTTCAAGGATTATTGGTCATGCAAGATCAACCTTTTCCCTACATGTCAGTCAGAAAACACAGCACATTCCTTGATTCGTCATGTTCTTTTCTTCGTGAATTATAGTGCACACAGTTATGCACATGGTTTTAAGTATAACTAAATCGACTGTACTGTCCACAAAACTACAAAGATATTTTTATGCTTTTGGAGTTCTTGGATCTATTCCTAAAGTAAAGACAAACATGTTTTCACAACCTGATTTTGTGCATAATTCGGATATTGACAGAACGCCTTAAAATAACTTTGATATTGTTAAAGACATGTTAGATAATGTTGACGCAATATTAAATCTAGGCCTAATTTAAACTACTAAATATGAATCTTTTGGAGATTACAAAGGAATGTGAAAAAAGCAAGAGCCCCTCGAAGGGACGGACGCTCGTCTCACTTTCCAGGAATTCAAAATAAGACCATTTCTTCTTTTTAAATGCTGAATGGTGAAACTGTCTCCGATAGTTTTAACAATAATAAGATTTTCAAATTAGCCACTGTGGCGACCATGTTGGATGTAAGATTGGCACTAAAATCATTTTGGACCAACTAGACATCATAAGAAGGCTTCTCGTGAAAATTCCATCTTGATATGACTTCCGTTTAGGAAGAGAAGCGACAACAAAATTTTCAAGATAGCAGCCATGGCGCCCAAACTGGATGTCAGATAGGCATCATTTTCATTTAGGACCAACTTTACATCACAAGAAGTCCTTTGGTGAAAACCCACTATCGATATGACTATCCATCTAGGGGGGAGTAGCGATAACAAGATTTTCGAGATGGCACTGTGGCGAATATATTGGAGGTCAGATAGGTACCCTGTTTATTTATGACCAACTAGACACAATAAGAAGTCTTCTGGCGAAAAACCAATGTCTATATGTCTTTCCGTTCAGGACAAGTAGCAATAACAACATGTTCAAGATAGTTGCCATGGTGATATAAGATCGGCACTGTTTTCATTTAGTACCATGTTGACATCATAAGAAATCTTTTAGTGAAAACTTCATGTTCATACGACTTTCCATTCAGGACGAGTAGCAATAACAAGATTGTTAAGAAAGCCGCTGTGATGGTCAAGTTGGATGTCCAAGAGGCACCATTTTCATTTAAGACGAAGTAGACATCACAAAAAATCTTCTGATGAAAACGTCATGTCGATGTGACTTTCCGTTCAGGATGAGAAGCGAGAACAAAATTTTCAAGATCGCTGCCATTGCGGCAATATTGGATATCAGATCAGAACCATTTTCATTTAGAACCATCATCAGAAGTCTTTCAGTAAAAACCCCATGTTGATACGAACATCCGTTCAGGAAGAGTAGAAACAACAATAGTTTAAAGATGGCCTCTGGGACGACCATATTGGATATCCGATCGGCAATATTTTCAGTTAGGACCAACTAGACATAATAAGAAGTCTTCTGGCGAAAAACCCATGTCGATATGACTCTACGCTCAGGAAAAGGAGCGACTACTGGATTTATAAGACGGCTGACGTAGCAGCCATATTGGATTTCAGGTCGGCACTATTTTCATTTAGAACCAACTAGAATCATAAGGAGTCTTTTGATAAAATCCTCATGTTGATATAACCATCCATTCAAGAGGAGTAGCTATAACAAGATTGGTGGTTCGAGGCGGCACAATTTACATTTAAGGCCAACCAGATTTTATGAGATGAATGTGTGTGTGCAAAGTTGCATGGCAATCGTCCAAGTAGTTTAGGAGAAGTAACGATAATAAACTTGTGCTAACAGATGGACGGACGTCATACGACGGACAATGGATGTTGGACAGGTTTTCTCGTAAGCTCTTTTGGTCTATGACCAGTACAGCTAATAACGAAAATGCTATTGATGCTGCTATTGAGCATGGTGATGAGCTATTTGTTTCTCTGACCGTCCTGGCAGAACAAGATTCTGATGTAGATGTAAGTTCAGACATGTATGCACAGATTAGAGCCAAGTTTGGAACACTCAAAAATTCCTTCAATGGAAAAATTAAATCAACACTTGATGTGAAAGGTCTAAAAGATCCTCGACAGTCTGTGTTTGATCTGGCCAAAAAAAAAAAAAAAAAAAAAAATACCCCGAAAGTCGATTAGTGAAATGTTTACCTCGATGACATAGTTCCCCTGTGACAGGGAAGCTGTCAGAAGACATACACACTATACACTATTTAACTGAAGGAGAGAACAACTACAGTGAAAGGAAAGCATGCATATCAAAATGGGCCATGAAACGCAATGACGAACCCTTGTTTTCCCAACTTTAGGTTACTTTCGCAGTAATTTAATACTTCAAAGTACGAGATCTTCAGTTAGTCATAGTGATTTCCAAAACACAGATGAAAAACGCTGACAGACTGGGTACACTATTTGCTCAGCAAGCAATGATGAATGAGAAGTTTGAAGAAAAATGTTTCGACTACAAAGCCAGCTAGGCTATATCGCCATCCAGAGCGAAAAGGAAATTCAGAGATTGAGGTCAGATCTAAGTGAGAAAACCAAAATATTTTCAAAAAGCCAACCTTCAGATATAGCAACTTAAACTAAAAGAGGAAAAACTAATGAGTGATAACGGGAATGTATGTTCAAGTTTCTCCTATATCAATCCGGGTAAACAAGATGAAAGGAATCATTGCAAATATACAACAGCATCTGGATATGATCTTGAAAAGGGTAATTTGTGTCGTGAGAAAGGTAGAAACATTTTGTACATGGCACAGGCTTTATGCAATCAATTTAACAGAGAAAGTGGAAGAAATTCAGACTTGCAACAGAGGGGAGGCCACGAATCATAAACACACAAAGAGACTGTGAATGGTCTCCTAATAATGAACGAGAAAATGTGCTATCTGCTCGAAATGAGGCACTTATATTTTTAGTACATGATTTCCCACCACTTTCACGGAATGATGTCATGAATGAAACGCCAAAATGTGGGACAAAAACGGCAGATAAACGCCGCTTCTCAAAGAACAAGAGAGAGCAAAGATAATGAAAATCAACAAGAAATGTTCTGGTGTGAAGAAAGAACTAAAAGTAAAATAAATGAAAACTGCAGAATAAAGCACTTAATGTGTTCCTCTGATCATCAGAAGACCAAATTTTGTTTTAGAGCGATGACAGAAAAAAAACAAGAAAAAAGATACAGTGTATAGACATGTTGAGACTATAATTACCAGACCCAATCCAAAGGATATCGATATTTTTTTTAACCTGTCTAAAAGAAGCAAAATAAAAAGCATTTTGCTATCCAGTGTCAGATAAAGAACGTGGATATTGTCATGACAGCAATAACAAGGCATTGTAAGGAGGGCAGTGTGATGGTACAATTTGCCTGCCTAATAACAGAAAGACGCTAACGAAATGCATCAAATATATTTACATTTCGATTCAATGTACTTGAGGAAAATTTTAATTTGATGATGAACAGTTCATCTTTTTAGTGTTCTGGAATAAAATCACAAAGTAAATTGAGGAATATCCATATCCTCAAAATTATGTTAAATATACTACATAATGTCAATGAACATTGGCGCTTGAACTGTTTTGTGTGATAAAATAATTGTATGTTCACCATCTCAACATAGAATGTATGTGGTGTAACGTATAGCACGCAGAATGTTAACCGCTTCAGATCTATTTGATTTTACTGCACACTGGCTTTTTCAAGAGAATCAAGCTTATTTAGCTAAACTAAATGACGATTTTAAAGTAGTAGCGATACCAAATGAACGTGTACCACAATGTTATAGAGCAGTGGCGGAGTTACCTTATTTTACAAATCATCACTATGCAAAGTAAGCACTTTACAAACTAATTTATCAAATATTATGGTGGCGAAAGTCAATATAAGATATATGGAAAAAAAAACATCATTTTGATTAAAAAAAAATTTCCCTCAACAACCAGAGCTGATGATGAGTGTGAAATAATTTATAATAATGATTTCGATGTGTATGACAGATATTCTGTTGTAAATATATGCATAACGATTGGAGACACTTATGCAGATAGTGTGTGTAAAAACCACCCAGTAAAGATTTGAGTCAGAGGAACAGAATTGAACAGAGAAATATAATTCCTACCTATGTGATAAAACCTCATGAACATTACATCGCATATAGATCCAAAGACATGTCACGAACACCTATAATGGATTATATATTAATATTTGATCAAGTGAGAGATGGTATTATTATATATATTGAATTTATAATATGTATCCATAAGGTAAGTTGTACTTTAGTCATTTTGTAAACAACATATTTACAACATTTGAGTTCAAGGTCAGTCTTGTTTACATAGCATTTAACAATTAGATTGAAATTTTTCCATGTCTTGATGTGAGAAAAGTCACGTACGCACCGGAAATTTCCATTAGAGTTATTCTTATTCTAGAATATTCTGTCAGATGACTTGTCCTTATATTGATACAGGATTGGTAAACAAGATTTCATTCTTATACCAATCTTCATGTTATTAAGATCAGTTTATTAAGGAATCTATTTTAGTAATCAGATGTTACAGTTCTGAAAATCAGAGAAAATTCAGAGAGAGGAATTATTTATTTGAAGTATTCATTAGAATTACTACGAGTGCTCGTTCTCGTTTTGGATTAATACTTGACTTTGGGATTTATGTGAATTCATTCAAAGATATTCTGGATTACATCATTCAGGCATATCAGGACATTCAATACTAGTGGCACATCAGAACATTCAAGACTACTGGCACATTAGGACATTCAAGGTTATTGGAATTCATTTGGAATATACTGTATTTAGGACTTGTGATTTGGACACTTAGGATTATTGGATTATTTTGACTTTAATTCACGTTACTGTAAGTGTCGTTTGAATTTTCACTTTAATTGTCTAGAAATAAATTGCGTGTTGATTTTACTTACATTGTTTATTTCGCTTTCTTTCTGTTACATTATTTTAAAACCTGGAGTCGTAACAGTATAAAATACATATAGTAAATGACATGATTGATTTTACAATATCTGATCACTTACAAGTAATTACAGCACTTGCGAAAGATATGTTGAAAGAAAATACGAAGACATGTGCTTCCCAACAATAAAATGGAAACGTGGAGAAATCTATCTGAACTAGGTATGTATAAAAGTGACATATATGCATTCCTGAATTTCACATTTTAGTATAAATCAGTTGAAGATATTGAAAAGTATAATGAACTTATAACTAAAACTGTAATAAATACTTCAGATAGTTATGTCCCAAAGTCTGAATTCAGATCGCATATGAAGTCATATTAGAAGAGTAATGGACTTGATAAGTTACATCAAGAAATCAGAAAATCGCATGGAGAATTGATCAAAACTGGAAAACCTAAAAGTCCAGATAGTAACAGTAACAGAAACAACAAGAACGCAAAAGAGAATTCAGAAAAAAGCACGGGCTAGAGAAAAAGTATACAAAGAGCATGAATTGGAAGAAATAGGAAATAGTGCAGTGCTGGGAATAGATGAATTCTAGAAAGTCGTACCGGAAAGTAGGAAATATAGATCAGATTATGGTATTCCGTGGAGCAGAATCAAATAATTTAGATGAATGTTTCAAATTATGAAAACTTTACATGTGGAATGATTTTACCGATATACACACAAAATTATAGAGATAAGAGGATCGGATGAATTATCGTGGTATAATATTAACATCTTGTTTGGGTAAATTGTTCGAAAAATATTGATGGCCAGAATTTAAAATTATGTAGACAAAATAATCTTTCCTCAGCCATATCACTTTGGATTTAGTAACTAGACTAGAGCTTTTTCTGTTGCATTCAATCTTTAAGAATGTCGGATGAACTATAGAAATGATGGCTCTAGTGTATATGCTACTTTTCTGAATAAGGAAAAGACAATTCGACAGACTGTGCCATTGTGGACTATTTAAGTGTGTAAAATATTTGGGAATTAACTCAAAACTCAGGAGAATAATCACCCAATCATACAAAGGGTCAAGTGATTGTATTTCGTGTAGAAGCAGTATATTTAATTCATTTCCGTTGGGCGGGGGGGGGGGGGGGGTCAGGGGTGTGTAATATCGCCTTTTCTTTTCCTCGTATATGTAAATGATCTATTGAATGAATTAATGAAGACTAACCATGGTTTAACAATGTGCCATATGAACATAACTGGTTTGCATTTAGCGTATTTCAATGTTGAATGGATTACGGATACTTGTGGATACAACTTATCATTATGCACAGAATTGGAAATACGCTATAATCTTAGCAGAAGTAATTACATTGATATTCTGTGGGAAAATGGACGTATATTCATAAAATGGAATTACTTTAGGATAACAGGATACTGACAGGAAAAAAAGGTGAAATATGCTGGGGTAATGTTTCCCCACTCAATGAAAATTAATGATCATGAAAAATAGTTTTGTGATAAAGCTAAATGTGTTATAAACTCACTATATTAAATTGGATTAAATGCAAATGGAATGAACCCTATCAAATATGGGGGAAAATTGTGTTACCCTCTGCGTTGTATGATTCAGAACTCTGGTTCAATATGACATCTCAGGGCATGGAAACAATGGAGAAAGTGCATCGCCATTGCGCCCAGAGAGTACACAGTTTTCCTCAAAGATCGCCAATATGATCAATCCAACTACAGCATGCTTGGGAATGACTTCAATGAAATTTGCATAGATAAACAGATTTTTTACCTTAAACATTGTAATTATTCTTTAATATATTATATCTTTGCTGCACTTAACAATTGTGATTTAGAAGTTTTCTCAAAGACTTCATTTTGCACGAGAAGGTTTCCAGACAAATTAACTTGGAAAAATTTAATGGGACAAACAATACGAGTATCCGAGAAAAAAACAACCCCCCCCCCCCGAAAAACAACAACAAACGAATAAATATGAAATGAGTATCAGAAATCTATCTGAGGAATTATGTTGATTTGTAAAAACTTAATACAGATTTTAAAATGCACCATTGATCGAAACTTGTTTGCACTGACTAAGCAGAAAAATGGAGTTTGAAACATTAATGTGTATTGGAGGAATGAAACAAGATCTGAAATATGTCTTCGATGCGGAAAAGCAAATATTGATCGAAATATTCGAATTGTTCCTCAACACTGGATGACAGAAATTATATGATTGAGAAAATATTGTCATATATTTACTCTAGAGTTTTACTGCAATTTATGTGATCAGTTGGATGATAATATACTGATTTTGCTAATTTGCGGTTTAAACGATTTAAGAACAGTTAAAACCTGAGTCAAAAGAAAAATGTGATAAGACTATGTATGTGATAAGACTATGTATGTGATAAGACTATGTATGTGATAAGACTATGTATGTGATAAGACTATGTATGTGATAAGACTATGTATGTGATAAGACTATGTATGTGATAAGACTATGTATGTGATAAGACTATGTATGTGATAAGACTAAGTATGTGATAAGACTATGTATGTGATAAGACTATGTATGTGATAAGACTATGTATGTGATAAGACTAAGTATGTGATAAGACTATGTATGTGATAAGACTATGTATGTGATAAGACTATGTATGTGATAAGACTATGTATGTGATAAGACTATGTATGTGATAAGACTATGTATGTGATAAGACTATGTATGTGATAAGACTAAGTATGTGATAAGACTATGTATGTGATAAGACTATGTATGTGATAAGACTATGTATGTGATAAGACTAAGTATGTGATAAGACTATGTATGTGATAAGACTATGTATGTGATAAGACTATGTATGTGATAAGACTATGTATGTGATAAGACTATGTATGTGATAAGACTATGTATGTGATAAGACTATGTATGTGATAAGACTATGTATGTGATAAGACTATGTATGTGATAAGACTATCTGCCAAGTATTTTATTAAGATAAAGGATATTATATATTCGACTGAATTTTGAGAACTTTCTCAGAATATAATGCAAAATATCATTGCATTGAACTACAAATCGAGCAAATATATTAACTATTTATGTTGTCTAGTACTTTAAAAAAAACTATAGAGTCAAAAGTTAAACAATTGTGTCCTTGATGAATTTAGAATTAAATATAGATATTAATATGTCAGCAGAAAATAATATCTCAGTTGACTGAAACGGAAAGCAAGTAACTGTAATAAATACTTGTATAATGCATATACTTCAAGTATAATATTTAAAAGCATTTGTAATTGCTAATTTAAAATATGTATTTATTTATAAATTTATAAATTTATAAATTATTAAAGGTAGATCTATAATTAATTCATAAGGCTTCATACGTTTTGAATTACCTATTTCCTTGCCTTCATGTATTTCGTTCTATTTATTTACAGTATTTTAAAATCTTTAGAAAATAAAGGAGTCGAAGAATATCATCATTATCATCTCTCTCGTAATACCTTCGTTAAAATATCAATTCCATTTCTACATTTATCATTAAAAGGTTGTACAATTTATTCAGAAATAATCGTATCGTAATGCAGACAAGTGTTTTCCAGTTCATTGTCTTGGTTTTCACCTTGTACCACTTCAGCGACTTTTGCAAGTGTTATGTTAAATCTGAAATAATGAGGAAGAATGCAAGGATACAGTGGTCAAAGATCTGCAAGTATCTGAAAGGTCAAGAGATATTCTAAACATTTTACAGCAGAGTTCGCTTTGTACATTACCCGTTCCTGATCATA
This sequence comes from Margaritifera margaritifera, assembly GCA_029931535.1. Classification (NCBI taxonomy): domain Eukaryota; kingdom Metazoa; phylum Mollusca; class Bivalvia; order Unionida; family Margaritiferidae; genus Margaritifera; species Margaritifera margaritifera. The sequence goes on from JAQPZY010001497.1 coordinate 135,246, forward strand.
ACTTTCTGTATTTTCACTCATGATACCTTTTTCAGTCTTACACCCATCACAAGTGCAATGAGTACGCATTCGTATATCCTGTTCGTTAGAAGGCTCATAGAAATCGTTAAATTTTAGCAATCGTGGTTAAATAAGCTCAAAACAATAGGTCCATTTGTCAAGTTTTATATTATTATCTGGATGACTAGATGTGTCACAATTAGGTGAAGCGTACAGAGCAATAGCATCATCCAGGTTGTTTAAATACCTAGTCAACAAATCCTGTTCTCGCACTCATTCATTCAAGTAGTCCAGTGTCTTCGCTGTTTTCTATGAACTATACTGTTTTCCTCTACTGTTCTTCTATATATTGTCAAACCTATTTCACTCTTGTTGAGTTCCGTCAGAATCAAATGAATTGAGCATATAGCTGTTTCCTGAAAATGCTAGACCGTTAGCTATTGCTCCTACAGTCATGCAACAATCATTCAATGTGGTGTATTTTAAGAGTAACAACTTCCTGGGTTTCGATCTGAAAGCTTTTGATTGATCTCTAGAATCATTTAAAATTGTCGTGAAAAATCAAACTTACATTTTCTTCCAGGTAGTATGGATTTAATTCTTTAAAAAGATTCCTTTTGTGAAGTCAGTGTATAAGTAGCAACGTGATTATTTACCTCAAATGTTTATAAACTATACATATATATATATACATATATATATATATATATATATATATATATATATATATATATATATATATATATATATATATATATATGGAAAAAGTTACCAATTGTAATACACACATTTTTAAAAAATTACACATAACCCAGTTTTTTCTTTCGTTTATTTTAATGGCATATTGCTGCAAAAGCATCTATTGTGTCTAACTTGTATCAAGGAAGTCTGATGTTTAATCCATACCTGTTAACCAATGTCTGTGATGTGGTTTCAGATTAAACAATATCTAACAGTGCTTTTGTTTATTTATTTGCAATATTAATACCATGAGATGTTTGTATTCTTTTACAAATTATTTTTTTCTTTTTTATATGCAGTTAATTCAATACATCTGTATATTCCTGACCCAATGCGAAAGTCGTAAAACAATCAACATCCTGTGATCATTGTTTTTCTCCTCCATTTATTTATTTATTTATTTTTTTTTTTCGTACTTATGGATTTCCTCTTTCAGTGTTCTAATTCTATCAAACAACACAATATTATGTACACCCAATTCCGTGTTCAGTTCGGTTGTGAATATCTCTTTATTTCGCTTATTTTAGTTTAAAGTGTATTAATTCTACCACTTAATAAGGGTGTTTTGTATCTTCTTTGATGTTGAATGCATCTGTCTTTGATGTACACTTTTGTTCCAAATATTATTGATCTGATTTCTCATTCGTTTCATCCTTGCCTCTATGTCGTGAAATACAGTGCACCATATCGATGTTATTAACAACCTCTCGATCAACATCTTATTTCGTATCTATTTTGTTTGTTCAACCCAGGTATGTAAATTTGCTGCAAAATTCAGGAAATGTAACATCAATTATCTTTTGATCATTTGACTCAAATCTGTAATATATACATCGTAGGATGGATAGATTTTATCGTGCTTTAATTAACATATAACTTGTTTTAAGCAGTCCTCGTTTTTTATATTTCTTTATTTACTTATTTATTTTTTTTAATTTTTTTATTTATTGGCTATTTTTGTTAAATCATTCTTCGTCTGCAACTCTGATAGAGTTTTGGTGTTAGCAATGAACTTGATGTTCAAGTCAGTAAAGTATTGCGGTATTATTATCTAATATACTTCTTATCGTAAGAACAAATGGTTCTAGTTGGCCAAGCAATTCCAGCCTTATATATAGCGGTTTAGATTGTCAAATGCTATAATCTTCCAAAAAGTATTATTTTATTTTCTCCATATCGCTTTCTAAAACATCTATTTCAACATTTATCCTCTGCTTGATTGGTTATATAATATATAACATTGCAAGTTTTTGAGAATGAGTATATTATACTTTGATGATAGGTGTTTCATCTACTCATTCTCAAACACTTGCAATGTTTGAATTGCATCAGACAATGTTTTTAATCATTGTTTAAACCTGTCATGAGCATCTAAATAATTTATGTTCTCTTCAGTATGTTTCTGTACATCTGCAATGTAGATCTGCAATGTGTTAGCTCTTTCATTAACACTATGTTTAATAGCTATCAATTTATTGTCAACTTTGTTCTCCTTATGTATTTATGTATCAGCATGTTTTTGTATAAGCAGACTGGTAGCTGCATCTGCTAATTTAATAGAATTGCATTAATTTGCAATACGGTTATTGTTCAGGTTTAGGTCAGTGGTAATTGTTTCCTCAAGTGTGGCATCTTTCCATCTATTTTATCTCAATGTTTGAAGAAAACCCATGTTACTATGAACTGAAATTAAAAATCATACATTACAGGTATATCATTAAAGTCTATAAAAATTTCGCATCTTCATCGTGTATTCTGATATTCGATCTGTTACTTCTACGCCTCTGTAATTGCTTGTAATGGTCATTAACACTGTATGAAATAAAGTCACCCTGAAAAACATTTTAATAGACAAGGACATTAACATAGTTGAAAAGTTATAAATAAAATAGTGTTTCTTATCCTTTTGGTTTGGTCGAAATAAATGCATAAATTGCTAGGTTTAAAAAATCCACTAACTGTATTACATTTATTATATGCCTGTATAGTTATCTAGCTACTGAATGCTAAAATTTGGCATTTGTAGTTAGTGATATATACACTGTGTGTTTTAAACACGCAGCATCAATACTTTCTTCACTGTCACCATTTGCAGTCATTCCCTCTTGGACTTTTCTGTGTACATGTCAAGATTGTAAACACCATCAGAAATCAAAACATTCCTTATTACACTCTTGTCGTGATGTATTTAAAGATAGTTTTTTAATTCTTCGGAAATAGTGTGGTACCAACAACAAAATTTATTTTTTGAAATGACAACAATAGTTTACCTTGTTGTCAATTGGATCCTTCAGTTGACCGTAGTCACTCTTGTGAAATCTTTCTTTGAAGATCGGTTGTAATATGACTTTCCATTTATCTGCAAGGTACTAACAAATTGTATGGTTATAAGTGAATTTGTTTAGGAGAACTCAAACAGCCAAAAGCTAAGCTTTTCTGTTTTGTTCTATTTGATTTCCATCCTTTGTAGTTAACTTTTCCGAAGATGAACTTTGTTCATAAAGCTTCGCAAATCTCTTTCTCTTTAAATATCTTCCCGTTCTCTGTTTGTGTTAAAAGTTACATATCTCTTGGCTTTCTGTATTGTTTATTGTTCCTGAGAAATTGCGCATTTTATCTCTTTGTAACTGTTGTTCTTGTTAATGATTGATATAAACTCCTCATACTTGATTTTATTGTAACTTATTTCTATGCTTAACATGTCGTCAAATGTTGATCAATTCATTAAGAACAGATGATACTATGATACTATTTCGACTTGTTCTAAGATTATTCTACACAAGTGTTTCCTTGAGAACGTATGAAATAAACCATATTACTGTGGAACAAAACCCCGCAAAAGACTAAAGAAGTAATTGTGGCTGTAGCTATTCCGGCTACAACTAATGAAGTCGCTGTTATATCTATAGCACCTAACTTTGTTTTCATTTCACATTCTATCCAGTTTATAACATTATATGCTATTTTCTTTATATTTCTAACACCTCCATTGTGTTCGACCTTAGTGAACACGTCGTTTTTTATCCCTCCAAACGCTTTTGCAGCCTAAAAAGTATTACCATTGTAGGTTTTTGGTGTTGCACCAATGGTGGATCTCGCCAAACACCCCATGGTAACCGATTTAACTGACGCTGTAGATACATTGGGTTGTATTGTTGTATTATTCACATTCTTTTACGCAATTGTGTCTTGTAGTGGCTTCACCATTCTGCTTTACATATGTTACGTAATGTTTCAATTGTTTGCTTTCTAAAACAAAGATATTACAACCCTTTGGTCTATAAGTACTTATTTACTGTGGTCTATAAGTACCTATATACTGTTGTCTATAAGTACCTATTTACTGTGGTCTGTAAGTACCTATTTACTGTGCACGAAAGGAGCACAATAAGGACTCCACTGAAGATGCAATCATTCTCTTCCAGAGATTGTACTCTATTTATTGACTAATAATTTTCTCCCGTAAAAGTCCATGTGGTATAAGCTAATCAATTGTGAACTGGCAGAAACTTGAATAATAAGCTTTACGATTTTTTAATATCCATGCTTGACGGTGGGACAGTTGTAAACCTCAATGGTTTTTCACCAGTATCATGTAGTCTACCGTAAGAGCTTTGTGTTGACAGTATCACGTAGTCTACCGTAAGAGCTTTGTGTTGACAGTATCACATAGTCTACTGTAAGAGTTTTGTGTTGACAGTATCACGTAGTCTACCGTAAGAGCTTTGTGTTGACAATATCATGTAGCCTACCGTAAGAGCTTTGTGTTGACAGTATCACGTGGTCAACCGTAAGAACAGAGCTTTGTGTTGAACGACAACAGTATCATGTAGTCTACCGTAAGAACAGAGTTTTGTGTTGACAGTATCACTTTGTCTTCCGTAAGAGCTTTGTGTTGAACGACACCAGTATCATGTAGTCTACCGTAAGAGCTTTGTGTTGAACGACACCAGTATCATGTAGTCTACCGTAAGAGCAGAGCTTTGTGTTGAGCAATAAATGTTGTCGATGATACGTTTCGTTTCAGTCGACATTTGTCAGCAGATAAAAGCTATGTTATTTATTAGCCAACAAAGGTTAAAGTTTTTAGCAAGATAGGTTTGATTTTTCTTTTGTCTCGACAGTGTTAACCATTTTATCCGTTAAAGGTCCATGTGCTTTCTGTTAGTTGATTATTGTGTTTTCTCTGGTCAAACATAAGGTATGTGATAGCCAGAACAAAAACACTAAAAATTATTTTGAAGATGAAATAGCAAATCAAATTAAAAATGGTGAATAATTCAAGATGTCTAACTTCATCATTGAGGAGATTGTACGACTACACATTATCCATGGTATGTTCTTGAACAGTATTGCCTATTTTCCACACAAGACTGGAATGACCTTCAACAGTATTGCCTTTTTCCATACAAGACTGGAATGACTTTCAACAGTATTGCCTTTTTCCATACAAGACTGGAATGACCTTCAACAGTATTGCCTTTTTCCATACAAGACTTCTTGTATATCGAGGGGCTACTCTTGTAATGACAACTACTGTAACAAATGTCAAAGGCACAAAAACGCATCAACAACTATTTAGCTAATACACATTTGTTTTTGTGTTGTTTTTTTAATTATTATTATTATTATTATTATTATTATTATTATTTTCGTTTTTTTAACTTTTGCTTTGTTTTGTTTTATTATTTGATTGTTTTGGGGGGTTTCCGTTTTTTTAACTTTTGCTTTGTTTTGTTTTATTATTTGATTGTTTTGGGGGGTTTCCGTTTGGTTTTTTTTGGGGGGGGGGGGGGAGGGCAGTAATTTTCAGATCCTTGTATTCTTTTGACTATTTGTAACTAAAATGTCTCGAATTTATCAAAACTAGCACTCTATGCAGCCAATAATAAATAATGTCACGTAATTACAATTCTTTATAAACACTATCTAAATTATATATAGGAAGAAATATGTTAACAAATTATGTCACAGTGTAAATTACAATATCTGACAACGATTTCAAACTTTTAACAGCTCTAGCATTCACAAAGATTTCATATGTCTTTATTATTTTTGCCTTTCGTCCTTTTTTCTAACCCTTTTTCAGTAAGGCTTTTCCACTAATCTTCTTTGAATGTTCTATTTGCAATTATTATGTTCATAAATGGAATTATTACTATTTTAGCCTTCGAAAATCCCATTTTCCAGCTGGAGTTTGTCTAGCCGACGCTATGCATTTGCGATCCACCGCTATGTCGTTAATATATATATATATATATATATATATATATATATATATATATATATATATATATATATATATATATATATATAAAAGTGTCAAAATGTATTTGTATTCATTGTTATATGTTTACATGTACACAAATATGACTCATTTAATCGTGTTTAGAAAGCACTGTCATATTCCTTACTGTTGTATTTAATACTGTGGTCTGTAGCAACCACGAATCCACGAAAATTGGTACCTAAGGTAAATTAATAAATTCGCATTAACTAATGTTGCAGTTCATCTCTCTAATATACTACCTTTTGACTGAGGTAACCTGTTACAATGCATGGAATATGACGATTACCTTTCTAGTGGTTTGAGTGTGTACCTTACATCAAAAGAGATCGGGTGTAATTATGCTATGCCATGGACAACATTTTGTGGAAAGCGTGGCTTTTAAATTGTATTGACTCTGTTGCTAATAAATTAAAAATTATGCCAATTGTGGGTCGGCATGTCCGCACTATTCCAGTTTCGTACTCTGGGTTCTGTGTCTGAATTCGCATTTTAGTACCAACCTTGATACGAATTCATCTTAATCGGTGAAAAACTTATTCTTAAAGCTGAAGACTGTGAATAAGTATATCTTATATCCTCTTTGACAGCTCTTCCTGTAGAAAACATGAACTGTCAACTAAACAGGAACGAGAACCAAACATTAATTCCTTATTTCCATCAGGGAGAAGGTGGTGAATAGGTGGGATAGACAGTTATTTAGCCATTAACGTGTGGAATTTCAAGATAAATACACAAACGATATAAGAAAAGTATTAAATAATAATAATAATAATAATAATAATAATAATAATAACAACAACAACAACAATAATAATAATATTAATCATCATCAGATCCTTAATTCGGGAATTTCTTCACGTATTTCAACATAACCCCACTTGTCCAATTTTTACCTACCATTCCTTTCTCGGGCGGTTCAGGGAGATCAAGCTTAATGAAGATCAGTTTAGCTAGAAACCCGAAGCAGAATTTCTTCACGATGGCGGGAATCTCATTTCCTCTGCTTCCTTTGTGATGAATATTCAATGTAAGAACTGTCATGGCGGTAGTTGCCGACACAATGGCGATGGTAATGCCATAGTAGAGCCCTGGTAAAAAAAATCGTGCGGTATATATTGACATATGAAGTTGACTTGTCCTTACATGCTATATTTATAAATATTGATAAAATAGACTTCCATGTTTTAATCACGAAAAAAACAAACAATGATTAAACAGATAGGTACGACCTCTCAAACGAAGGGATTTATAGTTCGTGAATTTAAACTGAGACACAAATTTAAATCAGCTTGTTATATATTCCCAGGCATATTGGCACTATTAACATTTTATCCTTTGCAAGACTCGAAAGGAAAGTTTATCAAACATCCTTAAAAAATGTCAGGTTCTTAAAGAACGTTAAAAATAAATGCATATATACAACACAACAAAATGGTAATGCCGCAGTTACAGAATGGTTTACCAAACGTTTCGAGATAATCAAACTCTTTGTCACGGGAAAGAACAACATACAATAAACAAAATAATCACGTTAAACAAACGCTAAGAGAATAGACAAACTATTTACATATTTTAAATAAAGTTAAATAATGAAGAAGAAAAAAAACTCAGATGCGAAATAGTACCAAATTGTGCACACTACATCTCAATTTTGTTTTGCTGTCATATGACCATAATAAAACTATTTTCATCTGACGGCAACACAAAATAGACATGTACTTCACTCACTTTAAGACCTATTTTCAATATTTCTTCTTTCTTTCTTCTATTATTTAACTCTATGTAGATTCCCCCTGGCATTCGAACATGTAATAGTCAAGGTGTTCTCCTGGATTTTGTGCTTAGTGTTTGTTTTGTGTTTGTAATTTGTTTCTTCCCCTGGTGAAGTGCTTCATTAGTTCGAAAGGTTAGGAAACTGTTTTGTAATTGCTCTGTTACCAGTTCTGCAAAAATTCAGAACGTTTTGAAACATTCTTCCTCCATACGGAACGTACCTGGATAAGAACTGCCTTATTTAAATAAAATCTAAGAAAATGAGCAAATGTTCAAAATATAGGCGAAATTCAGAAACTTTTGAACGTAAACATTTCTTTCTTATATGATGTAAAAGAATGTGTACTTATGTAAATAAACGTAAGAAGATGATAGAATTCGGCTGCAGGGTTTAATAAATGGCCACTTTATAATTATTTTTTCTCTATCTAGTGGAAATAAGCTTGCCCGTTTTAAATTTCTCTATCCAGTGGAAATAATCTTGCCCGTTTTAAATTTTTCCATCCAGTGGAAATAAGCTTGCCCCTTTTAAATTTTTCCATCCAGTGGAAATAAGCTTGCCCCTTTTAAATTTTTCCATCCAGTGGAAATAAGCTTGCCCCTTTTAAATTTTTCCATCCAGTGGAAATAAGCTTGCCCCTTTTAAATTTTTCCATCCAGTGGAAATAAGCTTGCCCGTTTTCAATTTTTGAACCCAAATCTCCGTTAAAAATATAGCTCAGAATAAGAGTATATGTCCCCTTTAATGTAATTTAGGCAGGTAACGATGTAGGTAAATGTAAATGTAATTTAGGCAGGTAACGATGTAGGTAAATGTAAATGTAATTTAGGCAGGTAACGATGTAGGTAAATGTAAATGTAATTTAGGCAGGTAACGATGTAGGTAAATGTAAATGTAATTTAGGCAGGTAACGATGTAGGTAAATGTAAATGTAATTTAGGCAGGTAACGATGTAGGTAAATGAAGTTATATTCACGTGCATCCATAATTCTCAGAAAAAAATATTAATCTACGACATAACTAGAGTGTCATTTAGGTTAATAAGCCCATATTATATTTTTTTATATCTGTAAGACGTATATCAACACCCCATGATGCCATAAATGACGTCATGCAAGGCAAAGAAGTAGTGTTCACTGATACAAGGTCTAAATTGGCACGCCAATATCGTAGGCTTGTAACTAGTAAAATCTCTGTCTCCTTACAGGTGAGTCAGTACCCTCATCCGCACAAAACTGAGGTCATTCCCATGACAGCTAGTTCGGAAACTCCCCCCTCAACTGCAGTGATTGATTGGCAGCTTCACATCAACGCGGTGCATGATGGATAAAAAGTACGAAATGCCTTTTCCAAAGATGGCGGTTGATAGTTATCCACAGTCGCACGACCACCGGAAGTAAGATTCAATAGTCAGCGAAAAGGGCAGTGACGAATGTATTTCAAAGTCATTTAATTAAACTATTCTGCGGTTTCGTCAAACAATATCAATATTGTTCGTCATATAATAAATATAATCTTACACGTGTTCATTCCAAATGAAACTTATGAAACTCGTTGAATAATTTCAAGATTTTACTCCCCAAGGCGCCCAAAAGAAAGACATTATTCGACTCCTTTCGTAAATTTATTTTGAAAAGAGTTCTGATGTGGGATCCTCTTTTGATGGAATTTCGTAGGCATTGTAATAATTATTTCAATGTGGTTGAAAGAACGGCACATAGATCTTCACGAAACACGAATATTGTTAAATGTACTTTATACACCCTGCTTTTACTGTAAATAATAGTTCTGTATGACAGGGCATACATGCCTCTGAATAGTTTTGTTATTCAGACCCTTGCGTGTCTCTGTGAGATCCCCAAATACCGGTTGTTCGTATGGTGGAGGTCTCACTGAGCCACACGAGAGTCTGGTTGAACGAGACTTGTCTCTGGACAGCATCAACAGATGGCTCAGTTTGACCTTGACTTTTCAACGCCAGACGCAATAAGTTCTTGCAGTTCTTCGAAAGAAAATATTGTAGAATATCTAGTAAGTTATAATACAGAAACAGTATTTCTTTAATTTACTTACTATGAGGGACCATTTTCTCCTTTGTGTTACTATGACCTTTACCATAGTCAATTTGACCCAAAAATTATCAGGTTTCTTTCTTTTAACCTTAAGTGCAAGCTATCCACACAACCTGTTAAAGGTCGTGGTCGAAAACTAAAGACATTTTGCGAAAAATTAAAACTGACCAACGACAGAAAACGCCATAATATGCTGACCTCCATCTTCCGGAGTCCGTGTAAAATATAGTGTCAACGTGAGTGTCATAACAATCCTATGTGTTTAGACGACATTTGTTTTACAAAAATGTCTTAGGCTAAAGTCATTGAATATAGCCCATCTAGCAATGTAGTGGCCAGGAGACGGTTTATGTAAATTTATTGGTGAACTTAAATATCATACACCTCATTTGACTATTCCATACATTAGATATAATTTCAATAAATTATCTAAAAGGTATGTGGCTGCAGAATTATGTTTCGTATTTTGGTATATGTGTGTTATACACACAAAATGTAAGGCTTTCTTTTATCCTAAGTTTTACAATGAAACCATAAATTAGGATTTTAAACTCTTAATTGACAGTATCGTTTCAACTTATATTTCTGGGATGATCCTAAAATCACTGAGCATGCACATAATTTACGTGCACTCACCCCTCCTTTTTAAAACCCGTTAATTATCTTTATGCCAGGTTCATCTCAACTTTTTGTCTTTAAAGTTTGTTTATTTTATATCTTTTTTCATGTATTTTATATATGCTGCAAATAACCTATCCTCAAAAACAAATGAAGCTTCTTCGCGTTAAAGAATAAACTAAAATACATTGAATTATGGCCAGTAAGAAAACAGCTCAAACTAATTGATACCTAAATCATTCCCATTTGGTAATGTGGCAGTGAAATATGGATTTCTTATTTCAAGATTGCTCTCTTCAGTGATAAGTTTCCCGTTGAACAACTTAACTTGCAAATAATGGCATTCATTCTTGGTGAAAACAACAAAACAAGTAATACCTGTGGCAGAGCACAGTAAGGTAGATTTCTATATATAAAGAGAGAAAGATAGGTATGGATCAACATTTAGGTATTACAAAAGACTGCTTAAGCTTCCATCCAACATATTCTTTAAGAAATTGTGAGACATTGACGCAGAACATAATAACTGCGGTTGTAGATCATGGTTCAGAGATCTGGAGCGTATTGACTTAGAACATTATAAATGTGGCTGTAGATCATGGTTCGGGGCTCTAGAGACTATTAACTTAGAACACTATAAATGAGGCAGTTGATCATGGTTAAGAGCTCTGGAGAGTATTGATTTAGAACACTCTAAATGTGGCTGTAGATCATTGTTCAGAGTTCTACAGAGTATTGATTTAGAACACTATAAATGTGGCAGTTGATCATGGTTCAGAGCTCTGGAGAGTATTAACTTAGAACACTATAAATGTGGCAGTAGATCATTGTTAAGAGCTCTACAGAGTATTGATTTAGAACACTATAAATGTGGCAGTTGATCATGGTTCAGAGCTCTGGAGAGTATTGATTTAGAACACTATAAATGTGGCAGTTGATCATGGTTCTGAGCTCTGGAGAGTATTGATTTAGAACACTATAAATGTGGCAGTTGATCATGGTTCAGAGCTCTGGAGAGTATTAACTTAGAACAGTATAAATGTAGCAGTTGATCATGGTTAAGAGCTCTGGAGAGTATTGATTTAGAACACTATAAATGTGGCTGTAGATCATTGTTCAGAGCTCTGGAGAGTATTGATTTAGAACACTCTAAATGTGGCTGTAGATCACTGTTCAGAGCTCTACAGAGTATCTATTTAGAACACTATAAATGTGGCAGTAGATCATGGTTCGGGTCTCTTGACTTAAATTACTATAAATGTGGCTGTAGCTCACTGTTCAGAGCTCTGGAGAGTATTGACTTAGAACACTATAAATGTGGCAGTAGATCATGATTCCGAGCTCTAGAGCGTATAGACTTAGAACACAATAAACGTGGTCCTAGATCATGGTTCAGAGCTCGAGAGAGTATTGACTTAGAACACAATAAATGTGGCAGTAGATCATGGTTTGGAGCTCTGCTGAATTGAAAAGAATATGTTGATTTAAGTTCCCTTGACAACATTTCACCCAATATTTTCATTGATAGGCTTAGAGATATTTACGGTTTTCAAAAAACAAAATTCAGATAATATTAAAAGTCTTAATAAAGCAAATGATAACAAGTTCACTTTATTGTGCTCAATACATAAGATATTTGAAATTGCCAATTTTTTAATTTTATTTTGATGGAACTAAACTCAAACTTTCATTCATAACAAAACTTCAACTAAGTACTGATTTAATATTGAAACGGTTCAAAAAACCATAATAATATGTTAGTCATTACATCACGAATAGAGGACATTCGATATATAATATAATTTTCGTGAACCAATCACTTGTTAAATATATACCATATGTAATTGTGGTCTTTAACATGATTATTTATTAACTACATTCCTTTGTTAAATTCTCGAACATTTAATTTTCTACACATTTTATGATTTACAGTATATTCTGAAACTCGTCCCAGGAGAGACAAAGAGACCACTTGGTTATCTTGAAATATATCTTACCTATCAACGGTACAACATCTGACGTCGGAGGCATGCTCTCTGCCACGATCATCAAGAACACCGTTATTGAAAGCAACGTTGTGATGCCCATGGAAATTTTCTCTCCGGAATCCGAGGGGATGCAAAATCCCAGCAATGCCACTAGAGTAATTAGAACGCACGGCATTACCATGTTGAACAAATAGAAGAGTGGCCGTCTTTTTATCACGATGTAATACTTAATAAATATATAAGGCTCGGGACAACAGGAAAAAGTGATTTCATGACGTCTGTGTTTATATTCCAACAAAGCCCATTCAGAATTTGTGACGTAGTTTGATATGTCCCCTTCGTCACCTATGTTGATTATGTTCAACTGATATGCTTCATACGTCCACGAAGCGAATTCCATGCTGCAGTTTTGAATATCATAGGGAAAGTACTTTACGTCAATTGAACAGGAGCTACGAAATATAGACATCAAGAGCCACGTGACGTTACCCTGGTTCGTAACAATGACGTTTGTACTCACTGTGGTGACGGTAGAGGTAACGTCAGCACTGAAAAAGACAAACCAATATAACTATGGTTGTTCGATATTTCTGAACAAATCCTATCAATTTAAAGTTAAATATTAACTTATGTTAGCACCTTGATATTCACCTTGATACTCACCTGGATCCAATTCCGTAATAAAGATATAATCCATCTAACCTACAGAATAAACTGGCTACTGTATATTGAGGGATGGTTGCACACTTATCACACACACACACACACACACACACACACACACACACACACACACACACATATATATATATATATATATATATATATATATATATATATATATATATATATATATATATTCATGATGGCTTATATAAAATCGGCACACTAGTCTTTGTTATTATGATGATGAAAAGAAACCAGTTTGTGTTTATAATTCAGCGCTGAATCAAGGTAATAAAATCACTTGAATGGTGATTTAGACCGAATGATATTTCTGTCCCATCATGCATGCCTACGCCGAGACTGTCCTGGGTTAACATTTGATACAGCTGGTTACAGGCTATTTAAAACTAATCTGGATTTAGAAAAGATATATTTCTCATTATCAAAGAATATATCTACAAACTTAATTAAATTTAGAATTGTAAATCATAGGTTTCATGTTGAAACTGTTTGATGGGCTAATGTTTCTTATAACGAAAGATATTGTACACTCTGTCAGTGGTAAGAAAGAGCTGAATAATATCATTATCTTCTGTCGTGTTCTTTTTTTCATGATGAAAAACAAAAACTTATACTTCATTTTTACATTTCCAGGACTAACGTTTATAAATATAATCAATTAATGAATACAAGGTAACACACGACTATTGAAATATATTTGCAGGTTCTTACATTATGTTTTCCGAAATTGTGTAATCCCTGATAAACATTATGTTATGATATTACACGCTATATTCATGTTCTTTTCCTTATATATATATATCATATGTTGTAAACTCTACAACATGAGTGTAATAAAGTCTTGTCTTGTTACGCGTGAACATTTTCATTTTAAAACAAGATGTATATTTTTATCCTGATCTTGATGGCAAGGCTGATATATAAGTTTTGTTGCATTATCTAAACAAAAAAAGAGCATACGATGGTAATGACAGTAATTATTGTTGAAAGCGTATTTCCACAATGGTATGAATCGTGTGTTAGCTTAATCATTACATAATGGTATGAATCGTGTGTTAGCTTAATCATTACACAATGGTATGAATCGTGTGTTAGCTTAATCATTACATAATGGTATTAATCGTGTGTTAGCTTAATCATTACACAATGGTATGAATCGTGTGTTAGCTTAATCATTACACAATGGTATGAATCGTGTGTTAGCTTAATCATTACATGGCAAGAGTAACTATCTGAAATCCCCAAAAATTGTATTTCTCTATATACCCTGGTGCTATGAATGTGTAACATTCTGGACTGATAACAAGGTCTCTAAGGATACTCGGCATGCATTCATGAAATACAGATGCCCTAACACAGCGTCTGAAATTGTACCTAAAAAGCAAAATGTAAACGGAGGGACAAGGATAACAGTATATGCTTACATCTTTTGTGGTGCGGCATAAAAAGATGAGATGAAAAAATATTGGTTTCCCTGGGAACTTCAAGAAATCAACAAGGCACAACGGCAGCTGCATAGATGATGATTTATAGTGGTGTGATGCCTGTTATATATATATATATATATATATATATATATATATATATATATATATATAGAGAGAGAGAGAGAGAGAGAGAGAGAGGTATATGGATATACAGATTGATAGAGAGACATGTGGAAAAATAGATAGTTATATGGATAGATAGATAGATAGATGTGTATATGGATAGATAGATAGATAGATAGATTGATTGATTGATTGATTGATTGATTGATAGGTATATGGATAGATAGATAGATAGATAGATAGATAGATAGATAGATAGATAGATAGATAGATAGAAAGAAAGGTATATGGATAGATAGATAGATAGATAGATAGATATATAGATAGATAGATAGATAGATAGATAGATAGATAGATAGATAGATAGATAGATAGATAGATAGATAGATAGATAGATTGATGGATGGATAGATAGATAGGTAAAACAAAGTGAAAATGAGTAACCTTGAGATATCTTATTGGAAAATATTGTGTCCTAATGATAATACTTGCTTGTTGTAAAGAAGAATATCTGGTTTCCATACTTCCCCGTAGGGCAAACGGATCACACTTATGTTTCCGTACAGGGCGGGGTCCCACACTAGTTTATTGTCAAGCCATCCCTACAAGAAAGAAAAAAGAAAGAAAAAAATTCTTATTGTAACTCAGAGGTTTTATTTATCAAAATATATTTTGTTTATCATGTAGAAAGTTGGAATGGAAACTGACTCCAAGATCTTGAAGTTGTCATAGCTACAACTATGGTATTTTCGATCGCGCACATCTGGGGTATTATCCACGCTAACGTCATTCGAAAAAGGTGCCATGCTCAGCCATCATCCTGATAAGATCAAACAGGTTTAAGATTGAATCTAATTACAAAACAGTATGTCATAAAAAGTCATGACAAATGTTGGTAAGATATTATATTTTAATTATTTGTATAGTTGTTAGCAATTATAAACGAACAAGTATTTGGTGGGTCAAAGTTTAAAAGAGCGCTACAAAAAAGGTTAAGTATTGTACCTCCCAGATGACTCAATCTTTTGTGAAAGAAACAATGAACAATGGCGCATGACGTCATAGCATACTAGAGAACAATTATAATGTGGCATGTCAAGTAATACTAATAAACTCCTTAAAATATCAAATACCCGAATGTGCAATGGCGAATGGAAAGAGAGAATTTACAGAATTAAATCGAGTGAAATAAGAAATGAGCTATTTAATTCCAACAATTCAGTACAAAGAAGTCGCTAAGAACATGTAACTGTCATGGGAGTTCATGTTGTGATGAAAGCTCGTATCTTCACAAAGAATTAATTTCAGTAAATGATTTCCGTTAAAGAAATAAAATAAATTGATTTCAGTCTACCCCTTCTGAAAGGCACGCGGTGAACAGTTTAATAATAATGTTTACCTAATATCTCTTACAGAAAAGCTGAACTTAATGTTATAATTATCAACCTCGGTTGTCCCCAAAATACAGTATCTATACAGTATTTATTTCCTTGGATGCGTCAAAATACAGTATCTACGCAGTATTTTTCCCTCGGGTTCAAATAAATTATTTAAGTTTTCTGAGATGATGTATGCAAGAATCTTAAGATGTAGGCCTAAGAATAAAACTAAAAAACACTGTAGGCTCAATTCTGACTTTAAAGTCGAGCTCATAATTAAATATGTCATTAACATGAGATTAAGAGGTTTTCTTATTTCTACATGTGATAACCGCTGTAAAGAAATACTAGCAATGGTTAGACAGGATCAAGAGGTTTTCTTATTCTTACATGTGATGACCGCTGTACGGAAATGCTAGCAATAGTTAGACAGGATCAATAGGTTTTCTTATTCCTACACGTGATGACCTCTGTAAAGAAATGCTAGCAATAGTTAGACAGGATCATGGGGTTTTCTTATTCCTACACGTGATGACCGCTGTAAAGAAATGCTAGCAATGGTTAGACAGGATCATGGGGTTTTCTTATTCCTACACGTGATGACCGCTGTAAAGAAATGCTAGCAATAGTCAATAGTTAGATATAATCAAGAGATTTTTTATTCGTACATGTGATGATAGCTATAATGAAATGCTGGCAAACGACAGGATCAAGATGTTTTTGTTTTTTTTATATTTATAAATTCTTATTATTCGTATCTTATCAGAATGATTTGTCGACCCTATAGACAAATTCTGTATTATCTGACTTTCAAATATGTATCAATTAAGTAATTAATTAATTAACGGTAGGAATAATCGTATTAACAAACAGACACACGAACGAGCAAACGAATATGCCAACGGGCTGACATTAAGATAGACACTCAGGCATGAGAGACAGGAATGGAAAAAAGGATTGATAGACATACATACATACATACATACATACATACATACATACATACATACATACATACTCCCATACATACATACATACATACATGCACATACATACATGCATGCATACATACTTACATACATGCATACATACATACACACACTCCCATACATACATACATACATACATACATACATACATACATACATACATACATACATACATACATACATACATACATACATACATACATACATACATACATACATACATACATGCATACATGCATGCATGCATGCAGACATACATACATACATATATACACACACACTGCCATACATAGATACATACATACATAGATACATACATACATAGATACATACATACATAGATACATAGATACATACATACATACATACATAGATACATACATACATAGATACATACATACATACATACATAGATACATACATACATACATACATACATGCATGCATGCATGCATGCATGCATGCATGCATGCATGCATGCATACATACATACATACATACATACATACATACATACATACATACATACATACATACATACATACATACATACATACATACAGAAGTGGCAGTGACAAAAATGTATAGGGAATATGTGTACGACAAAGAGCTACATAGAGACAAGAAGATTTATGTTGAATATCGAAGATAGAAAACACACAATTCAATTGCAGAAATTGTTTGATTATGGTTTACTGCGAAGTCAATGCATACTGATTGAGAGAAGATTCTGTGGAAAGATTACCTGATTCAGCCAGCAATTGGTTGTGATAATTTGATTTTTTTCGTCCTGAAATTAGAACACATTGCGTCAATTTGAAATTGAATAAACGAAGGAAATACAGTTGTATAAATCATCGAGGAATTAAAAATGGCAATATTTATCCCAGCGCTTTTAAAGAAGATCGAAAATATTGTGATACAGTCTGTCCATTCGTACAACCCTGCGTACATGTTTAATGACTTTGAAGTCCTGCTACATCGTTAAAGCTATCATATGGAACTTAGGCCAATTATAGTTCTATGAGAGCAGATTGTTTCAGTTCAGTTGTAAATCTGATCTCATCACTGCGGTGGAAACTAGGGGGGCTAGAAGTAATTTAACATTAATTTCAAATAACTCCTAAGCTATTTGTCTCACATATCTGGAAAGTGGCATGTGGGATTTATGACCCAGGTGTGAGATGTTTCATGTGGGATCGTTGACCCAAGTGTGAGAAGTGACAAGTGGAATCTATGACCCAAGTGTGAGAAGTGGCATGTGGGGTCTATGACCCACGTGTGAGAAGTGGCATGTGGGATCTTTGACCCAAGTGTGAGAAGTGACATGTGAAATCTATGACCCAGTTGTGAGAAGTGGCATGTGGGATATATGACCCAGATGTGAGAAGTGTCATGTGGGATCCATGGCCCAGGTGTGAGAAGTGGCATGTGGGATCTATGACCCAAGTGTGAGACGTGTCATGTGGGTTCCATGGCTCAGGTGTGAGAAGTGGCATGTGAAATCTATGATCCAAATGTGAGACGTGAACCCAGGTGTTAGAAGTGGGATGTGGGATTTATGACCCAAGTGTCAGAAGTGGCAAGTGGGAGCTATGACCAAAATGTGAGAAGTCTCACATATCTGAGATGTGGCATGTGGGATCTATGATCCAAGTGTGAGAAACAGTTAAAATGCCGCTTATAACTATATATGTACAACTGCTGGTCATAAAAAGACGAATTTATACATGCTACTGATATTGACCCTGGGATCCATTCCTATCACCTTCCCCCTGGAGTGGGGGTGGCGATGGGTGCTTACCCATGGGTCATACCTTCGAAAGTATTGAGATTATAGCTCTATAACCAAATAAACACTTACTGGGCACGAACAGACAAATTCAGATAAGTAACAATAATTGGTTCGTGCGTCTATTCTTAACCTGGTGGGGGGGGGGACATGTGTTTTACAAAGAATCTAGCTATATTTTATAAGTATTATGTATTGTTCGTGCGCTAATATTCATCTTATTTGTGAAGTTCCAAGTGAAGTAGAAAATAAAATAGGATGTAAGTCGAATAGTATCAAGGCGGAGGAGGATTGTGTTTGCGAAATAAACCTCTATAAGTATTTTCTTTGAAGAAATTGGATATAAAAAGCAGCAAAATTAAATAGCCACGATCTTGTTTAACATCGGGAATGCGCGAAAATTAGTAGCCTCAAAAACAAAAAAAAGCTCGTTTAAAGTAATAAATAGGAGCAGGCAAGATAAAACAAGTAATACATGTTACATAATAGTAGGTAATACATGTTACATACTAGCAGGTAATACATGTTACATACTAGCAGGTAATACATGTTACATAATAGCAGGCAATATATGTTACATAATAGCAAGTAATACATGTAACATAAAAGTAGGTAATACATGTTACATAATAGTAGGTAATACATGTTACATAATAGCAGGTAATACATGTTACATAATAGCAGGTAATGCATGTTACATAAAAGCAGGTAATACAGATTACATAATAGCAGGTAATACATGTTACATAATAGTAGGTAATACATGTTGCATAAAAGCAGGTAATACATGTTACATAAAAGCAAGGTAATACATGTTGCATAAAAGCAGTTAATACATGTTACATAATAGTTGAGATTGTTCAGAAGGGGGGGGTGGCTTTGTTGTCTATCCGTATCAATCAAGGTGTGAAAAACTTTACACGAATTGGTCGATCTCGTAGTTGACTAATTGTCCCCTCACCAAAGCCAATTTAAGTCGATGTGTCAGTCTTCACCTGCCAATTAATGTTCCAGGCAGTAACCCAAGCCAGGCAATATCTGATCACCATAAGGAGTAAATGTCCGCAATGGACTGACCTTTATTGAAATTTTCCCCTTTGAAGTGCAGTCTCGATCCTAAACATGGAAGGAAAGTCGATGGGTGTATCAGTAGGATGGGTGGGAATCAGGCTATTTTCCGCGAAAACGATGGTAGAAGGTAAGACAGTGAAGTTAATCATGATTGCATTTAAAAAAACTAGAGATGGAAGCCGTGGAAAATACCTGCATTTTGTCATTTTAGACCCACGCTACCACATCTCCAAGGCTGCTTTCAGGATTCGAAACAGTCATTGTCAACCTCATTAACAAAAATGATAGTATATATGATTCCCCCCCCCCCCCCCATTTTTATGCAAATGGACTTTTGGTTTCAAATAGAGCTCATGTTACCTAAGACAATGTTACATTTGACCCCGGTTCCCTTCCTCCACATGAGGTTACATCAAAGATTCCAAACCTTCGTTGTCATCTATGCACCCTCATGAAACATCATACCAAAATACATGTATGATCACACTTTCCTCAATCGATTTAGATGGAGTTTAGCTTACAAGAGAACCGACTGACGGACGCACGGATGGACAAGACCAATCACAATGTATGCGCAAAAGTGCGGGTATCATAATGTATGAAGACTGATTCTGCAAACCTTTTTTTTTCCCCGCGGATATAACTGAACAAAACTCACATAGCGGTAACAAAACTCACATACGCACTCAGCGTATAAGCACAAAAAAGGGGGTGGGGAAGGTAAAGGGAATGAATGAGCGTGTAATCAAATATATCGATTAGCTATTTATAATTTAAATTATATGAATTTCCACTCTGAACAATGTATATACGATATTTGCATGTGGAAATTAAAATATCTTGAACTTTAGTTCATTCATTCAGATATTCATTCGTTTATTGTTTAAATTAAGAAGTAATTATACACGATAATGTTCGATTTAAATAAATTACTTTAGAAGTTTTAATATTTACCCTGGGCAGACTTAAAAGTAAATATGGCTATTAATGCCCTTGCTGACAGCTTTCAAACGGACGGATCAAAAATAGCTTTTTTGTAGTTTCAGAGTTTTGGATTTTGCCAAAATCACTGATCACATCTCTTTCAGCTCTTTATTTAAAAAGGTTGATTAAGTATTTTGCTCATTTACTTATTATAGGTACTCTATCTGTTACCAAAGGTTGAATAAGTGTTTTGTTCATTTACTTGCTATAGGTGCTCTGCCTGTCACCAAAGGTTGAATAAGTATTTTATTCATTTACTTACTATAGGTGCTCTGTCTATTACCAAAGGTTGAATAAGTATTTTATTCATTTACTTACTATAGGTACTCTATCTGTTGAATAAGTATTTTATTCATTTACTTACTATAGGTACTCTATCTGTTGAATAAACATTGTGTTCATTTACTTACTATACGTACTCTATCTGTTGAATAAACATTGTGTTCATTTACTTATTATAGGTACTCTATCTGTTGAATAAACATTGTGTTCATTTACTTACTATACGTACTCTATCTGTTGAATAAGTATTTTGTTCATTTACTTACAATACGTACTCTATCTGTTGAATAAGTGTTTTGTTCATTTACTTACCATAGGTACTCTATCTGTTGAAAAAGTATTATGTTCATTTACTTACTATACGTACTCTATCTGTTGAATAAACATTGTGTTCATTTACTTACTATACGTACTCTATCTGTTGAATAAACATTGTGTTCATTTACTTACTATACGTACTCTATCTGTTGAATAAACATTGTGTTCATTTACTTACTATACGTACTCTATCTGTTGAATAAACATTGTGTTCATTTACTTACTATACGTCCTCTATCTGTTGAATAAACATTGTGTTCATTTACTTACTATACGTACTCTATCTGTTACCAAAGATTTAGGGTCATAAGACTGCTATAATAATCTCAAATCTAATATTTTCAGCTTAATATAAATGACAATTTACAACTGGTCCTAATTATACGAAAAACATTCTACTGTGATACTATTCGGATGGGGGTGGGAGTGGGGTTTAAACCTATTTTATCTACATATTAAAGATGTCATTAAGGAGCCATTGATTTTCAACAACAAGTTTTCCCTTGGGTACGCCTCAGTACTTAATATACTACGTGTGTGTGTGTGTGTGTGTGTGTGTGTGTGTGTGTGTGTGTGTGTGTGTGTGTGTGTGTGTTTGAGAGTGAGAGAGGACCATGGTGAAGTACATATATAATATTAACATGGGCATTGTAAGGAATCGTTGACATACATATGAAGGCAATCAAGTAAATAGCATGCCTTCTTTAATAAACTTATGAACAGCTTTAAGCACTTTACAATTTAGATCACACAATATTTGAGATGAATCTTAAAGTAGCAGGTCAATAACCGCGGGTATAAGTAGGTAATTAAGATTTAGAACTAATCTCTTGCGTTGATCCACATAACGGTTATTCTAGGCAATGAGATGCGGTTTAAAGTGCCACTCCACAATCACATAACGACGATTGCAACACATGATGAACAAATAAGTAATTATTTTACAGCGCTACATTGATTCCTAATTCTTGCATGGAAGATAGAATATATCTTCACACTATATGTATAGTATTGGGGCTATTCAGATTTTTCATAAGTTATAAGTCATCTAAATTAACTAATTCATGGCGCAAGTCTTACGTTTTTACAATGTTTGTTCCACAGAGATATAATCAAATTGTTAGATCGACAATGAGAGGTGGTAATACATCATAAGGATAAATTCTGCATTTACGATCTATAATTTTATTGAAGATTCATAATTTATTAAATAAAAATTTTCGTATTTCACTCCATTTTGGCCAACCAGTTTACCCATTCAATTCTGGTACATCTGGCAAGTCCAGTAACAATTTGTGATGGTCCTAATTGGACTTTTTCTAATATATATCTGAGTCCTCTCTTGAACAACAGTCCCAGACAGTCCCAGACAATAGCTGTATACTCTTAAACGTGGTCGTATAAATGACATGTATATTTTTCTAAAGACTTCCTGTTTAATTTAAATTTGAATGTCCGAAGTGAACCTACCATGTTGAATACAGAATTACATGGATTGGGAATATGTGATTCCCATTTTCCATCGCTACTAAAAGTTACACTGAAAATTGTACGACATAATATCAAGTTATGTATTTCGTTGCCCAGGACTAGATTTAGGAGGAACTGTTAGATAATAGCATCACGTCTGTTTTAGGGGGATTAAACGTCACTAGTCATTAGTTACACCGAGCCTTTGGAGTTTCAAGCTCAGCGTTCAAACATATTAATTTTTGTCAACATCTTTGACGAATAAGCCAAAGAGTTATCATCAGCAAATAATTTCAAATAACTAAGCATATCATATGCAACATCGTTTACATATTGTTTATATATCGTTTATAAATAGCAAAAATGAAAAGCGGACTAAAAACCAACCGGACACCGGCATGAACTGGTTTACATTCTGATTGGTATGATTTTAAGTTTCAGACACTGTTTTCTCTCAAACAAGTAGCTTTTAATCCATTCCAAAGCGAATGTTTCATTCCACATATTCTTAAGTTGTACAAAAGAGTATGCCAAACCTTGTGGAAAGCTTTGAAAATATAACAGATGATCATTCACATATTTTCATTATTATCTAGAGCTGAACACATTTTATGTTAAAAGTCGATGAGCTGGTGAGTAGTTGAACCACAGGATAGGAATTCTGACTTATACTTTTAAAGTAAATCGTTTTTATACAGTATTAGTCATTGAAGATGACCCTTTCCATATATATATATATATATATATATATATATATATATATATATATATATATATATATATATATATATATATTACACAACTCGAAAGTGACATCGGTCTGTAAAGGGTAGGATCCCTCATGTGACCCTTTCTAAAAACTGGCATAAAGACTGTACTTTTCCAAATTCTAGGAAAACATTGTTATCTAAGTTAAATAGTAAACATAGTGTCTTACTAGTCGCAGAGAAGCTTTGCTCTTAAGTATTCAATGACTAATTGTGTAATAACAACTTGCTTTATGAATAAGAATGTTTTGCATTACGTTCAGAAAATCTTGTTCTAGAATATTAGTAAATTGGATATCTTGGTTTGTTCTACTCTGGAATACTGGCAGTCGGGCCCGAGTATCACATACAGTGTATATCAATGTAAATAAGTCCTTAAGACACCTAACTTTTTCATAATCGGAAAAAAAAATCGATTTACAGCCATTATCATGTTTAAAAAAGTAAAGGCGAAACAGTGCAAGAGGATGAGTTATCTTTGACCTAGCGTTTTATTAGTTTCCAATATTTTCTTTAATTAAATTCATAACTGTCTATATTCTCATATCTCGCTATATATTTTTCCTTTGCATAATTTTAAAGATTGTTGACGCAATTTCTAAGTTTCTTTATACTTTTCCTAGTAGTAGTAATTTTTCTCTTCCTAGCTAGTTTTTTCAGTCAGTCCCTTGATCCGCTATATTTTCGAATAATGCTGTCTTACCATGGTTTATCGTTTTGAACCATAATCACTTTCCCTCCAACTTCATTGAAAGAGATTGAATTTACTTCCTATAGCCATTGTGCTATATCTCGTATCACAAACTAGAAAGCTAATTCAATGCAATAAAAAGGCAATACAACCATTGTGCTATATCTCTAATTGATTATGTTTTGACTACTGAGAATAATTGTTCCTTCATAAATAACTTCAGAGTACATAGATTTACAGACTTTTCAAATCATAGTCGATTGTCCTTCTCGTTAGAAACCGCAATTTATCGTTAGAGTTATTTCAAATTTACAATGCCACGACATAAATGGAATCCTGATTTTAAAACCGCGTTCCTTGTTGATATACAACGAGACATTGATGAATTGGAAGAATACTTTAATGGTAGTATTATTGGTCTCATAGACCAAAACACAATCGGAGACATTGATGAATTGGAAGAATACTTTAATGGTAGTATTATTGGTCTCATAGACCAAAACACAATCGGAGACATTGATGAATTGGAAGAATACTTTAATGGTATTACTATTGGTCTCATAGACCAAAACACAATCGGAGACATTGATGAATTGGAAGAATACTTTAATGGTAGTATTATTGGTCTCATAGACCAAAACACAATCGGAGACATTGATGAATTGGAAGAATACTTTAATGGTAGTATTATTGGTCTCATAGACCAAATCACAATCGGAGACATTGATGAATTGGAAGAATACTTTAATGGTAGTATTTTTGGTCTCATAGACCAAAACTCAATGGAAGAATACTTTAATGGTAGTATTATTGGTCTCATAGACCAATGGAAGAATACTTTAATGGTAGTATTATTGGTCTCATAGACCAAATCACAATCGGAGACATTGATGAATTGGAAGAATACTTTAATGGTAGTATTTTTGGTCTCATAGACCAAAACTCATTGGAAGAATACTTTAATGGTAGTATTATTGGTCTCATAGACCAATGGAAGAATACTTTAATGGTAGTATTATTGGTCTCATAGACCAATGGAAGAATACTTTAATGGTAGTATTATTGGACTCATAGACCAAAACTCAATCGATGAAAAAGCATTGACGCTCTTTATTACCAAAAATGCAAATCAATATTTTGAACAAACGGTGCATTTTCAGGATGGGAAATTTAATGTTCATATTAAGGATAATTCTCCTTGATTTAATGGTGAATGTAGAGAAAAACGGAAGCTATATGAAAGTGCTTTGATTATTCACAATTCTTTCAAATCCGATGCAAATAGAAGGAAGAAAAAGGAATACAAAAAGTTCTGCCGAATGCGTAAATTACTCTACAGTTGATCACGAGGGCAACAATTGCATAATTTACGAAAAGGAAATCCACGTGAGTTTTGGAATCTTTTTGAAAGTCCGAAATGTTTCAGTAATTATTCGAATGATTGTTTTGATTTGTATGAACATTTTAAGAAACACGCAATTACTCTACAATTGATCAAGAGTGCAACACTTGCATGATTTACGAAAAGGAAATCCACGTGAGTTTTGGAATCTTTTTAAAAGTCCGAAATGTTTCAGTAATTATTCGAATGATTGTTGTGGTTTTTATGAACATTTTAAGAAACACGCAACAGTCTTGCCAAAAAATAATACTGGTCTATTAGGGCAGAGTATAAGCATACAAGACGAAGATATAACTGAGTATTGAAGCGAAGCGATATTTGCCGAGTTGAATACACCAATTACAATTGAAGAACTTAGCTCAGCTGTAAAAACTTTAAACAATAATAAAGCACTAGGTCTTGACACAGTTTTGAATGAATTCATGATTGGGTCATTTCCACTTTTATCAAATTGCACGCTGAAACTTTTTAATATGATATTTAACAGCGGTATTTATCCTTCAAATTGGAGCATAAGTCTTATTATACCAATTTTTTAAAAAAGGTGATCCATCCGATACAAATAATTTACTGGTCTACAGCCAAAATGCTTCCGCAATAAATGTTGTCAAACTTGACTAATTCTGGGTCACTGAGAACGAAAATCATGCTTAAAATTGTTGATTGGCTCTAGTTTTAAAGATATTATACTTATTCAGTATATATGACCCTTGACTTGGGAATGGCGGAGGATAAGTGAGTTATAAAGGGACGGGATCTCAATTTAAACCAGAAATGACTAAAATACATCTTTGACTGGATCTATGAATAAATCTATGACTGGGTTTGGACAGTACTTGCCTTTTAGGCAATACAATGAATGATGCAATCTGAAGCTGGTATTGCGTCATACATGATATGAATTGCATCATGTTATTCCTATAAGTCATGGATGATGCAATCATAACTCAGCTTACATCACTCTGCTGAAGAAATTGCCCTATATCAGCTCTACAAATCATATAGTGTCGTGCTCTCTTATTTGCCAGTGTTTGATTTTGCAAAGGGACACATTTCTGTTTAGCCAAAGTGAGCAGAGATGCCTCGTACTTGTGTGAACAATGCAGATAACTTCTGCTATGTTTGTGGTGAAGTGACTTTTGCATCACAAAAGCGCAGTATAACCACTATGGTTAAGAAAGTCTATCACCTTTATTTTTGCTGCAAATTGGAGATCAGGACAAGAGGTGGGCCCCACACATATGCTGCAACACTTGTGCAACAAATCTTCGCCAGTGGTTGAACAGGAAAAGGAAATCTGCCTTTTGCAGTGCCAACGATTTGGAGAGAGCCAACAGATCATATCAGCAATTGTTACTTCTGCATGGTGCCTCCAATTGGGAAAGGTGTGTCAAAGAAGAAAAAGTGGACTGTGCATTATCCAAACATTCCATCAGCTATACGCCCAGTACCCCACGGAGAAGGACTGCCGGTTCCTGATGCACCAGAATCATTCTCACTTGAGTCAGACGAGGAAGAGGAAGAGGATGAAATTTCTAGTCCTGAACCATCAATGTCACATAACCCATATTTTCTCCTCCTCTTAACCACACCTCATAACACAAGGTGAACTGAATGACTTTGTCAGGGATTTGAAACTACCCAAGAGTAAGGCAGAGCTGTTGGGCTCCAGACTACAGCAGTGGAATCTCCTGGCAGATGATGTTAGGGTTTCCATGTTCCGTGACCGTCAAAAGGATCTTGTCCCATTCTTCTTCATGGAAGGTGATCATGTAGCCTGCAACAACATCGATGCTGTGATGGCAGCCCTCAACATCGTTCATGATCCATATGAGTGGAGACTGTTCATTGATTCATCGAAGACGAGTCTTAAAGCTGTTTTGCTGCATAATGGCAGTGTTTTTGCCCTCAATTCCAGTTGGTCATGCAGTCCATATGAAGGAAACCTATGATAACATGAAACAACTTTTGAGGTGCATCAACTATGACCAACATCAGTGGAAGCTTTGTGGCGATTTCAAGGTTCTTGCTCTCTTGCTTGGTCTGCAGACTGGATACACAAAGTACTGCTATTTTCTCTGCGAATGGGATAGTCTTGCGAGAGATTCCCACTACATACAGAGAGATTGGCCACTCCGACAGTCATTGGAGCCTGGGATGAAAAGTGTTCAGCATCCACCACTTGTTGAATCAAGGAAGATTTTGTTACTACCCTTGCACATCAAGCTGGGTCTGATGAAGAACTTTGTCAAGGCCATGGGCAAAACACAAGCAGCTTTCAAGTACCTCCGTGGAAAATTTCCAAGGTTAAGTGAAGCTAAGATAAAGGAAGGTGACTTTATTGGTCCTCAGATTCGTGAACTTCTTTGAGATGATGCATTTCACCGTGCGCTGAGTGGCAAGAAAAAGATGGCATGGAAAGCCTTCCAGTTAGTGGCAACAAATTTTCTCGGAAACAACAATGCAGACAACTACAGGGAGTTGGTGGAAAACCTCCTCAAGGCATACAAAAGCCTTGGTTGCAACATGTCACTAAAGATACATTTTTTGCACTCTCATCTAGATTTTTTTCCACCGAACTGCGGAGCAGTGAGTAACAAGCACGGCGAGCGATTTCACCAGGACATTGCAACAATGGAGAAACGCTATCAGGGCAAATAGAGCCCATAATTGCTTGCAGACTATTGCTGACAGTGACAAGAGATGCTCCATTTAATTAATACAAGAGACAAGCCAAGAAGCGCAGCGTAGACACTGAATAAGGACTAAACTATGTACTTATATATATACATAATAGTTTTTTTTTACTTTTGTTTCAATATATCTTTTATTTATATAACCCTTTTGCTGTTTTTTAAAGTGTTATATAAACAGGACAGGTGAAATATTATCATGTAAAGCAACCATAAACACTTGAAAAGACCTAGGTTTAGAATTTATGATTAAAAGTCTACTATGTACACAATATACATAGATGTAAAATGTAAAAACTTAAATATATTGGAAACAGTAGAGAATCAGTTGTTTTAATTGTCATATTTGAATTCAGCGCATCACAATCCCTAATAAATAGCACATTTTATCTCTGAAGGAGACGACTTCGAAAAATTTGTAGACCAGTGTTATTCCTCTATAATTATAATTATAATTATCGAGGAATAACACTGCTTAGTTTAATAAAAAAAAAAATTCACTAGAATATTAAATCAATGACTTTCCTCTTGCGTTCTTCAATATGATATTAATACTGATACACAATTCGATTTTAGGAAAAATAAAAGTACAGTAGACGCCATTTTTATATTAAATGTTTTGATCCAAAAGCTACTCGATGAAAAGAAAACGCTTTTGTGCCTTTATTAATTTTAATAAGGCATTTGATTATGTAGAAAGGACAAGTCTATGGCAACAATTAGTAAAATGCGGAATGACTGGGAAAATGCAATCATGTGTAAAGCACTTAAACTCACACTCAGACTATTTCGATTGTTCACTTGGGCTTCTTCAAGGAGAAAGTCTCTCTCTCCATTTCTGTTTTCTCTTTACATTAATGATCTGGAAATTGCATTACAATCAAATATAGAGGCGGGTATCATTTTAAAAGAAATATCTTTGTATCTTTTTTTGTTGGCTGATGATACCGTAATATTTTTTAGAGACAACAAATGGTCTACAAGCATCCTTAGATAAGTTACATGCATACTGTATAAGATGGAATATATTTGTAAATATTGATAAAACAAAGATTATGATTTTTAAAAAAAGGTTTAGACGACTCGACCTTTTATTTAAGTACGGAGATGTTTTTCTAGACATTGTGGATCATTTTAATTATTTAGGACTTGTTTTACCAAGGCTCGTTTCGATGTGCTACAGATACTATTGCTGACAAAGGTGTCAAAGCAATTAACGTACTTCTGAATAATACTAATAATCTACAATGTCCAGTGAATATTATATGTGATTTATTTGATTCTTTTGTATCTCCAATTTTGTCTTATTGCTGTGAAATTTGTGGATTTTAGAAAGCAGGCAATATAGAAAATATTGCAAGTGGTTACTAGACGCTAAACTTTCTACTAACATTATATTTGCATATGGAGAGTTGGGCCGATATCCACTGTATCTAAATAAACATGTGCGCATAATTAAGTATTGGTTCCAATTGCTAAGCACACAAAATTGTATTCTTCGAAAAATATACCAGTTAATGCATACCGATTGCGAAGAAAGAATTATAAAACCTCGGTTTCTAATGTAATAAATATACTATTGATCTCAGGCTTTAGAGAAATCTGATATTACCCTAATTCAGTCTGGTATTACCCTAATTCAGTCTGGTATTACCCTAATTCAGTCTGGTATTACCCTAATTCAGTCCAGATATCTTCCTTTTTATTACTATAAAAAAAAACTAAAAGATATATTTAATTCTGACTGGAGTTCAGCAGTTGCTTCGAAAACTTCATATATATATATATATATATATATATATATATATATATATATATATATATATATATATATATATATATATATATATATAAAGATATAAAAGATATCTTCGAAACCGCTTTTTATCTTAGAATAATTGCTAATGCCAACCACAAAAAGGCTTTAAGTAAATTAAGGGTTTTATCACACCCATTAATTATCGAGACAGGTAGACATGTGGGCAACGAACGGCATGAAAGGGGATGTGAAAATAATGAGGTCGAAGATGAATATCATTTTGTCTTAATCCGTCCTCTATACCTCTCACTTAGAAAATCTTATATTGATCCTTATTATTGGCAGAAACCAAACATGCATAAACTACTACAATTACTTATAAATTAGGATTTATCAACTGTAAGTTACCTCTCTCTCTCTCTCTCTCTCTCTCTCTCTCTCTCTCTCTCTCTCTCTGAGGATTTATGTGTACACAGGTTTCTGTCGACATTATCTATTTATTTATTCATTCATTTTATGCAATAGTGTATTGTATATGAATTATGTATTGTATTGACTATGTGCTTTTTTGCATACGTCATATCAATAAAGTTATGTTCTGTTCTGTTCTTATCACAAACTAGAAAGCTAATTCAATACAATAAAAAGGCCCTACAGCCATTGTGCTATATTTCAATAGAAAGGCTTGTTAAAAATAATAATACAGATATCAAATAATTCAAAGATTACGATGTATGGCAATTTATAATTGGCCAAATTGTGAGCAAAGCATGATTACTTTTTTTCAAGTTTTCTAAACAATGCTGATCTAAGTTATCTAAAGAATTGACCATTTTATTCCCTGGGTGGAGGGGTTTTTTTTTTTTTTTTTTCCTGGAAAAAATGTTTTGCTTAACTTGCCTGTCTTCATTTTCCATATTGTCAGATGACAAAAATATGTCCTATATAATAAAACAATTGCGGCTGGAATGAAAATTCCAGCCACCCCCACCGCCGCTATCCCCCACCCCCTCTTCGAAAATTAAAAGGTCGGTACAGTATATCATTATTACCACATCGATGATCTGTGCCAGCGCTACCCCAAAGGTGACGTTGAGCGCTTGAGTATGGTTCTTGGAGGGGCGGACCCGTTTGTCATAATTCTTCATCAAGTCTCGTACCAGACGGTACTCGTTCTCATCACCAAACACACCTGGAACTGAAACAAAGCACATGCATGTATACACGTAGAAAAGTATAGTCATGTAATGAATGTACACCTGTAGACAAATATAGTGATTTAATGAATGTACACCTGTAGATAAATATAGTCATTTCATGTATGTACACATGTAGATAAATATAGTCATTTGTTGAATGTACACATGTAGACAAATATAGTCATTTAAGAAACAGACTTTGTGCAACAACGTGAACAGTATATACTTTTCAGCTAGGAAGGTGTGAATGTCGATAGCAGAGTTGGCTAAATGGTTGGTCCGGACGAAATATTTCTGAATCCGGCAGTCATGGATTCCATCCCTCAGTTGTGATGCGATTTTGTTTCTTTTTTTTTTTTTCTTCATATGCCGTATTGAAAACTGGGTTGCGAGATCCACAAAATACAAAAACAACAGCAACAACAACCCTTGGTTCTTATATCCTTGCACGACCGCAAGTAAAAAAATATACTGCCACACTGGTCCATCACTGGGTCCCGCCCATACAACTGGACAACGAATGATTAAGATCAACCTTTGAGACTAAAACACGAACACTTTCTTTGTTGTCATAAGAGAAAACCACTGACTTACTGGTATCACTGAATTATGCAGGGATATCAATGTAAAAAAAAATGACATACTGGTATCACTAAATTATGCAGGGATATCAATGTAAAAAAAAATGACATACTGGTATCACTGAATTATGCAGGGATATCAATGTAAAAAAATGACATACTGGTATCACTGAATTATGCAGGGATATCAATGTAAAAAAATGACATACTGGTATCACTGAATTATGCAGGGATATCAATGTAAAAAATGACATACTGGTATCACTGAATTATGCAAGGATATCAATGTAAAAAAAATGACATACTGGTATCACTGAATTATGCAGGGATATCAATGTAAAAAAAATGACATACTGGTATCACTGAATTATGCAGGGATATCAATGTAAACAAAAAGACATACTGGTATCACTGAATTATGCAGGGATATCAATGTAAAAAAAATGACATACTGGTATCACTGAATTATGCAGGGATATCAATGTAAAAAAATGACATACTGGTATCACTGAATTATGCAGGGATATCAATGTAAAAAAAATGACATACTGGTATCACTGAATTATGCAGGGATATCAATGTAAAAAAAAAAAGTATGTAACGACCTTAAAACTGTTGTGGGTTTGATTTTTCTTTCCCTTGATTTGAGACAAGTATCAATCCATATCTGAGTAGCTTGGTTATCAACTTTTACTTAAAGTTACCAGACCTTTATTTATACAACAACAATTAAAATGGAGAATCAACTTTTCCATCCCAATTATCTACAGAAGCTAGCAATCATTTCTGTGCACGTGTAGGTTTTACCTGTTATATTCGTTCCAGATCTTCACCTATTAAGCCATTCAGTGCATTTAACCATACCGAAAATTTGAAGGTCAGCCCGTTAAGTGAAAACAGGAGCCAGAGTGTCTTGAATAAAACAGTTTAAACAAATCTTACAAACCATTTAATGAAAACTGACTAGTTGTTTAATAACAGACATTCCATGCAACAATATGAAACCGCCACTCTTCTGCCAAAGTTATTGTTAAAAGGGACCACACAATGTACCATGCCAATAAGTAAATGGCGAAATGAAAACTCATCGAAACAGACAGAGGTAGTAGTAAGCATTCTGAGAGATATGGACGTATATACAATATTTTTTTTTTTTTTTTTGGTTTTGCGAGAGTTATGAACGTCTGTACATTATTTTTTCGTGAACAAAGCCCACGCATAACTAATAAATAAATTAATACAGCTAGCAACAACTGATACAGCGACCTGGCAGTGGGGAACTAAAGACAAATTGCTTCATCTACGTCTATTTTTTAAATAAAGGCAATTTCAATAAGCGTTCTTACCTCCCCTGAAAATGTTTCTCTTCTCAAACTCTTCGGTGCAAATAAATTATATAAGCTGTTGAGAGCGAAGATAAGTGGGGATGTTAAGACCTTATGATTATTGATGCCATAAATGAGAATTGTAAATAATACTGCAAATATATTGACTGATGACTATATCATGACAAAGTAAATAATAATAATAATAATAATAATAATAATAACATGGTTATGATAGTAATCAGCAGCACCATTATCTATTTGTCACACTAATAGTAAAAATATAAACATTGCAATGGTTATAATAATGATACTTCTCTATTTTCATTATAACAATATTATTAATAATAATAATAATAATATTATTATTATTATTATTATTATTATTATTATTATTATTATTATTATTATTGTTATTACAATAATGATTGAAGATCATTAAAATTATCATTATATTAATATGATGATGATATTGATCTGTGATCATTATAAATAATTATTATCTTCATTATCATCGTTATTATTATTATTATTATTATTATTATTATTATTATTATTATTATTATTTATTATTATTATTATTATTATTATTCCTAATGATAAGGTTAATTCACATAATTATTATAGTTTATTTAACTAAAATATAAAAAATAATATTATTTAAAATAAAAATAATCAAGCAAATAATCAAATTAA
This sequence comes from Margaritifera margaritifera, assembly GCA_029931535.1. Lineage (NCBI taxonomy): Eukaryota > Metazoa > Mollusca > Bivalvia > Unionida > Margaritiferidae > Margaritifera > Margaritifera margaritifera. Next base: position 169,364 of record JAQPZY010001497.1, read on the forward strand.
TTGTTAATTAGAATTAGTTCATAACTTTATTTAAATGTAATGCAGCATAAATGAAGGAATGAACAATTGATTGAAATAAAATGAAGGAATAAACAATTGATTGAAAGAGTGAATTTATTCAAATCTTTCCTAAGCTGAAATCTCTTTTAAGCACTGGCCATAGATAATGTTGGATAGTTCCCCACTTAGCTTATCTATTAAATATGAATGTTGAAAATTTGACACCATTTCTTTTTTAATTAAATAAACAGAATCTGAAATTGTTGTATAAGCAGCATTAGTAGTTTTAATGATCATACACGTGGCCTTCACAATTCTTTGATGTTTCTATTTACTACTATTGGTTTGTGGAGTAATTGAGTGCATACATTATAGAATTTGCTACCCGGAAATTAAATGTATTGTGGGTAAAATCAAGGGGAGTATATTCCTAAGGGATCTAACAACATAATTGAAATGGCAAATAAGAAGCAAGCAAGATAATGGAATTGGTATTGCAATCTTCGTTCATCGGTCACAACGTTCACTCCTCATTCCAACTAAAGAACGTTGGTGTAACGACGACGACAGGGAGGAGGGCAGAACCCTGACGATCAGGAAAATACGTTACAAAACTGTGTTCAATTAACTTCCTATACACAGCTAAGTTTAACAGTTGGTTTCCCTTCTTCTAACTCAACTTAGTGGCATTTAGTGACTTTTGGTAGCAATGTGCAAGATTCTGTGACAATTAGTGGCACACAGTAACACTAAGTTAGTTACATTTCATTTTTTGCACTACCTAAATTGTATCTTATTATGCCTATACAAGGCCCCTATTGCCTACACCAGAGAAAGGACTCGTGCAAATTGTACAAGGCAGGTAAAATGTAAACACCCTAGCAAGATACATGAAATTAACAAGCTCGAAGCAGCAATGGAGACATGGCCAGGAGCGATGTCAATTTGACAAGAAGAGGAAAGACACAAGAAGGACGTACTTTAGATGAACTGAAAAACATTGTGGAAGAAAGTTCGGCTAAATCAAACAGAACTAACAACGGATGAGGAATAAATGCTGCAGGCAAACAAAATAACACTGCAACGAGAAAAATCAAACAGTTAATTTTATAAACTACAGGACATAGAAAACATTTTCATTTTATAAACGTATCGAGCAAAAACAGAAAGAGGCAGTGGCGTACTAAGGGTAAATGGCTCCCGAGGCGACGATGATGGCCCAATGGGCCAGAATACGAGGCCCGAATTTGTATCAGCTGTTTTGGCGCCCCAAGACCTCTGGCGCCCGGGGCAACCGCCCCGTCCGCCCCTCCGTTAGTACGCTACTGGCAAGAGGACATGGTAAAGGAATTAAAAGCAAACCAAATTGAAGACGAAAAGATAAAATAAAACACGAAAATGAGGAAAAGTATTATTCAGGACTCTGTCTACATCTACCTTTCTGTTACTCGTTGTTATCGGTTATGTCATTTACAAATCTGAGTCAATGTCAAACTCAACCGTAGAACATTAAAGTAAAATGACAGAGCCTGTTCAAAGTCCAACAGCACAGCCAGGACAACGCAAACAGCATAACCTGGAAACAATCGAAAAGCATAGCCTGGACAATGTTCAGCAATATAGCGTGCACAAACTCCAATAGCATAGCCTGGAAAAAGTCCAACATCATATCCTGGACAAAGTCCAACAGCGTAGCCTGTACAAAATCCAACGCAGAAATGAGAAGTGTTATTTACTTACAATAAGTATAATCCACCAATCCAACAGAAATGAGCACTGTTTATTTACTTATAGTAATCACAGTCTGAAATGAGCACTGTTTATTTACTTATAGTAATCACAATCTACCGATCTGACAGATATGAGCACTGTTTATTTACTTATAGTAATCACAATCTACCGATCTGACAGATATGAGCAGTGTTTGTTTAATTGCATTAATTAAAATCCACCAATTCGACAAAAATGAGGAGTGTTTGAAAGCTGAATATGATTTTTAGCGTTATAAACAATACGCAGGTAGAGCTTACCACGATCTTGACATCCATATTATTATTATGCAGTAAACACCAATATTAATTGTTGAATATACCAAATAAGATAAACTGAAGCAAATTCAGGGTAAAATTTGCGATCGCTTTGAGCAATAAAAAAACAATGGTTCTATGGGAAACACCTGGTCGTCAAGCACGGAAAGAATGTGATCGTTTACATGACTTTTATAAAGAAAATTTTGCAAGGGGAATTGGGAATGACCGTTGATGAGACCAGGTGACCGCTATATAAAGATGAGCATTAGGGCAGGTTTCACGGTATATATATATATATATATATATATATATATATATATATATATATATATATTATATATATATATATATATATATATATATATATATATATTCTCATGCATTGAGAGCAACAACCCCATCTTCTCCAATGCATCAAAGACACCGTGATCTCCGATCTTTCTTTCTCATGGTCTTTTTTTTCTTCAACCTCCTCTCTTATTCTTATTCCTATGAGTAAGTATGCAGTGTAGTGGAGGGTATTGTGACAGTGTGGTGGAGGTTATGGTGACATTGTGGTGGAGGGTATGGTGACATTGTGGTGGAGGATATTGTGACAGAGTGGTGGAGGTTATGGTGACATTGTGGTGGAGGGTATGGTGACATTGTGGCGGAAGGTATTGTGACATTGTGGTGGAGGGTATGGTGACAGTGTGGTGGAGGGTATTGTGACAGTGTAGTGGAGGGTATGGTGACATTGTGGTGGAGGGTATTGTGACAGTGTAGTGGAGGGTATGGTGACAGTGTAGTGGAGGGTATTGTGACAGTGTAGTGGAGGGTATGGTGTCAATGTGGTTGAGGGAATTGTGACAGTGTAGTGGAGGGTATTGTGACAGTGTATTGGAGGGTATGGTGACATTGTGGTGGAGGGTATTGTGACGGTGTAATATAGGGTATGGTGACAGTGTAGTGGAGGGTATGGTGACAGTGTGGTGGAGGGTATTGTGACAGTGTAGTGGAGGGTGTGGTGACATTGTGGTGGAGGGTATTGTGACAGTGTAGTGGAGGGTATGGTGACAGTGTGGTGGACGGTATTGTGACAGTGTAGTGGAGGGTATGGTGACAGTGTAGTGGAGGGTATGGTGACAGTGTAGTGGAGGCTATGGTGACAATGTAGTGGAAGGTATGGTGACTGTGTTGTGGAGGGTATTGTGACAGTGTAGTGGAGGGTATGGTGACCTTGTGGTGGAGGGTATTGTGACAGTGTAGTGGAGGGTATGGTGACTGTGTTGTGGAGGGTATTGTGACAGTGTAGTGGAGGGTATGGTGACAGTGTAGTGGAGGGTATTGTGACAGTGTAGTGGAGGGTATGGTGACATTGTGGTGGAGGGTATTGTGACAGTGTAGTGGAGGGTATGGTGACAGTGTAGTGGAGGGTATGGTGACATTGTGGTGGAGGGTATTGTGGCAGCGTAGTGGAGGTGTGGTGGAGGGTATGGTGAAAGTGTAATGGAGGGCATTGTGACAGTGTAGTGGAGGGTATGGTGACATTGTGGTGGAGGGTATTGTGACAGTGTGGTGGACGGTATGGTGAAAATGTAATGGAGGGTATGGTGACCCTGTAATGGAGGGTATGGTGACAGTGTGGCGGAGGGTATGGTGACAGTGTAGTGGAGGGTATGGTGACAGTGTGAGTTATGTCTTGTAGCTATGATTGTAGTTTTTAATAGTCGTATTGATCTTGGACACGTATCTCATATAGTCTTTTTCAGAGATCTGATTCAAAACAGCCGTACTACTCTCTCTGAAGAATCATAACGTAATTAAATCCTGGGTATATTGTGCAATCCTAAAATTAATTATAGAACAAACAACAAAATAACATATTGGCAATCAACTACAGCCAATATTTATTTTGAGATGGGCTTTAAGACTGCTAGCCTTTCGAGAAACAAGAAAAAGTTACATCTCTAAACCAAAATTTAAAAAAGATTATCGCAAAACGCATTGTAATGGAACGACGATATATGCAAGACCGCCGTATATCCAGATCTTACATACTGAGTATAAGAAACAATTTGGGCACAAAGATATGTTAAAGTTAAAATAAATAGCAGCTTGATTGGTCAACACACATAACACAAGTGGAACTCAGATGCAATGCTAGTTGCAATAAAAGATAAAGAACATTCTACAACGGCAACTCGTCTGACAATTGTGTTGCCAGTGGCGTACTGAGGGTAAATGGCGCCCAGGGCGACGATGATGGCCCAAAGCGCCAGAATACGAGGCCGAAATTTTTTCAGCTGTTTTGTCGCCCCAAGACCTCTGGCGCCCGGGGCAAGGGACCCAGTCCGCCCCCCCCCGCCCTCCCCCCCCCCCCTTAGTACGCTACTGTGTGTTGCACAAGTATTGACCAATCAAAAACACCGAAAGTTTAACACTATGAATGCTTTAAGTAAAGTATTACGAAAATTACTCACCGGATATCACAGAGGCAAAAAGCAGGACTCGAGTGAATATCATTCCCATGAACCCTGTGAGATATTCACTGAATATCGATGGTCATTCCCAGGTAGTTGGTATTCGCTTTACTGAATCTGGAGGTTTATTCACGAACAATTAGAGTAAATCCAATTATTTTATCTCCAGAGTATGGTGCTCAATTATCTGCAGATGGAACTATATCAACATCAAAGCAAAGTCTTCACTACAAATGTTGAGACATCTTCTTGATCTGAGAGATGTTTACAACGAAAGAGCTTGTTTTAATACACATTAGTGAAAACAAACATACTGAATATTAATATTTATCTGTGGCATATACGTTTTGTTCTTCATGGACATAGGCATAGTCTGAAAACAAACACACTGAATATTAATATTTATCTGTGGCGTAATCGTTTTGTTCTACATGGACATAGACACCGTCTGAAAACAAACATACTGAATATTAATATTTATCTGTGGCGTATACGTTTTGTTCTACATGGACATAGACACCGTCTGAAAACAAACATACTGAATATTAATATTTATCTGTGGCGTATACGTTTTGTTCTACATGGACATATGCATCGTCTGAAAATAGAGCGTTATCTACTAAACCTGGAAATTCATCAATAAGGTATGTGTGTCAAGTTTTCAGTTGTGTAAGTCAACCCACTCAATGTTTCAGTTCGTCCATAGAAGAGATAAGTTCATTATCCGAACAAGAAAGTTTATCTCTCGTGTTTTTATGTTCATAAGCAGATTTTGATAATCCATCTCCTGAAAAAAATGGAAGCTGGTCAAATTAACACGGAAAGCACATTCACTGAATACTGAAGTACTTAATTAAAGTTAAATAGGAGCATTTCTACCAAAATTATTTTCATCTAGCAAACAAACAAACTTAAAATGTACCATATCACTGTTTTCAGAATGAGCCTGTTCATGCACAGCTCCAAGTTTTTGCAACAAAAGAACTGATATGTTCTTTTTGAAATAATTGCATAATTCTTTGTTGGGTTTACAGTTGTTTGTTGATGTTGCTAGCAAATGCTGGAATTACTTTTACTCGTTGTACAATAGAAAAAATACATGCTGGTAAACATGATGACGCAAGCAACAAACAGTTGCATATTTAAACCATTTAAGTCTTATATGGCAGGAGTACGCGATTTTATCAGAGATGCTGACTTCAACCATGAGTATAACAAACTAACTATCAATTTAAATGTAATTTTACAAAGATTTTACATTATGTTTTATTGGATACAAAGCCTTCAAGATTTTGAGCGTGGACTTTTATGTAAATCAAAGAGGACATTATTCGCAACCTTTATAAAAATAAGACATAAGACAAGCATGAAAATTATCCAGATCGATGACAAGGAACAATTTGCTACCTTTAATAACAACCAAACATAATTAAAGAGTAAGAAAATATAAAAACAATTTATCTAAACCATTTTACCGAAAATAAGTATTTCATGCACCTAACATTCGTGCTAGGTAGAGGCATTTCATGGGCTGCACAAAATGGGTCTGCTTTGTTCTCAAAATAACCCAAATGACAAAATAGGCTTTCAAAATTCTGTGATGATTATGTTCAACAATAAGTACTGATTTAATATCAGTCTCTTTGTGTGTACTATCGCGCACATACATAACCACCAAAACATTATTCAATGTATATTTCGCTGTTATTGATTGGGCAGAAAATTGTGTAAATTATGGAAAATTGCCAGTCCACAAGTTCCTCTGTTCTTCTAGATCTTTGGATCTGATTTCGAGAGAGTCTATAAGTGCCGACAAATAGCACCAATTAAGCATTAAATTACGATACACCTTTGTGTGGTATAATTATGAAATTACGCAAAAGTATCAAAAATATTTTTTCGTGACAAACAGGTGCTCTAAAATGTGTTTAATTGGGTAAACTACAAACAATTTTGAGGGCAAGGACCCGATGTCGTGGGGATTCTGAGCAAATTCCTTAAATGGACATTATTAAATCTTTGAGTTAAGTTCACATTTACTACATTTGTGAATTTGACCAAAATTTCATAGTAATCGTTGCTTTTTAAATTGTGCAGTTAAAAAAACATTTTTGAGTATATTCAAAAACTAGGTAATGTGATTGAAATAACCGTTCTGTCATTACAGGTGCACTGAAATAGTACATTCCGTGAATATGATCCGCTTTATACATCCACTAATTTAAAATACCAAACGAACATTGATATTTCTGTGGAAGGAATAGGACTCCTTCGACAATCCACGAATTTAAGCACTGGCGAAAATGTCATGTTTTGGAAAAAACACAGAAATTGATACCCACGAAAATAAATAAAATTACCAAGTTCAGCGGAGTATGTTACTGCTGTACTGATGTTGGAAACTGGGAGTACCAGTAATATATCACTAGCTTCGGATCACTTCATTCCAAGATTCGGTCTGAAATGAGGAATTCGTCTCTCAAATACAGTTTGGATTAAAGGTTTTTTTTTTTTTTTTTTTTTTTTTGCAAGTAACAACTAGTCTAGCTAGCGTGCAATTGCTAGTATTGAGACAGACCAATTTTGTATGAAAGTTATCAGGCCAGTCATTAATTTATCAAAATCACCCGTAATTTTATATGGTTATATGTTACTTTATTTACGCATTGCTAGTCTGTCACATGATGTTTTAACAGTCTACACAGCAAAAAATAACTGACTTCAAATGAAATAAATATCAAGAACAATGACAATTACCGAGTACATGATTAACACAAAAATGTTGTTATCATATCACACATATACATATGAGAAAGCTGGATTATATCGCAAAGTGATTACATATTATAACGCCCCTCATTTGTTTGGTCTCTGCTTTGAGAACTTATAAGTTTAAATCCATCAGTAATGTCAGAAATCAACAAGAATCAAATGAGACATTTTCAATTCTACATAAGGCAAACTAAATATACTTGTACTTCAGTAGGTATTTATATCATTGTATATTTACTTTATTTTAATAATACTGAAAATCGGTACTTTTAATTACATATTGGACCGATTAAACAACAGCAAAGAAATGTTTGACCGCTAATATTTCCCCATGCGTTCATATGACCACAGTTATCAAAGTGTATGTGAATTTTGAGATCAGAGAACAATCGACACGAGCACTGGATGCAGACGATCAAAAGGTGGGGAACTTTGGTATGGAGGATTGCTATTATAACTGACGGAAAAGGTCCAGCAGTGTTCCGACTGAGTTATCAAACTGTGAATTATGTGATCAGATAACAGTTGACACAAGCACAGGAAGCAGACGATCAGAAGGTGAGGTACTGATGTATGGAGGATTGTTATTATGAATATTCTGGGTGATTTTCTGGAGGGAGTATTGAAGAAAAAAGATTTCAAATAGTAAGCGTATACAGTTTGCATTTAATTTTTCTTGACAATCTGCTCTGAAGACGAATTTTGCAGTTATCAGTCAACGCTACCACATGTACACGTGTTGATAATCACGTGAATACTGCGGCAACGGAAACGGAAGTACGAAACACACAGATGCTTCCGATTACCGAGAATTTAGGCATGACGCAAAATTGGGAATGAGGAGTATATTTTGTTTTCTCGTGAGTCGAACTGCTCAAATTAAAACATTTAGTTGGTTTAGCGACATTTCTGCCAATAAAATCCAAGAATAGCTTAATTTTAGACAAACAAGAAGATTGATTTGTTGGCGAATAACGGCACATCAATACAGGAAATGATATATACCCGTGCTGAGGTAATTGGAGCAAAGTGACTTGCCCAGAAACACACCACGGCGAAAGGATTCGAACCTGCACTCTTCTGATCGCGAATTGTGCACGCTGACCACTAAGATACCGCAGACTCATTATCGGGAAAACTGACAATTTACAGGAAAAGAAAATCGTGCTTATTATAATAGTATTCTGTCTTATGACTTTCCGATTTTGTACCATGTAAATCAAGTAAAGAAAGAGAGAAAAATCGATTTGTTACACAGAATGTTGTTACATACACATGCATGCACACAGTTTATTCTTTGTTTATTTTAGTTAAATATGGCAGTCAATGATATTTTTCTTGCGGCAACATGCTGATTCACAATAAGCAAAGAACAAAAGATCTTGCAATAAAGTGGATATCCACATTGAAAACAGAAATGAGAACTGAGCATACAATACATTTTTTAATCATATTTGTGTGTAAATCCATATTGTCTACAACGTCTACATATCCGCCATGCAATTATACCAAATCACAATAACATTATAACCAAATCACCATACAATTATACCAAATCAACATACAATTATACCAAATCAACATACAATTATACCAAATCACCATACAATTATATACAACCCATTATTTTAGTGCCTGGTTTTGTTACATAATGATATCAATGAAAAACCATGCAAATATATAAACCCTTTTGTTTTAGTACTTAATTCTGTCATAAAACCATAGAAATCCCTAAGTCTGCCCCAGTCATTATTGTGTATATGACTTATACTGTATGACCATGATAAATCTGCACATCAGACCACTAATGGATAGAAAAGAAAGAAAGAAAAAATTCAAGTATTACTTAAGGGACGATGTTATATGTTTGTGTCGTGTTTTTCCTAAAGGTCATCTTCGCAAGAGGATACTTGTTCAAAACACCGTTTCAGCTAGGGGTCTCAGGTGGCCGAGGGTCTAAGGCGCTCGCCTTTACAGATCACTGACATCTCACCTCTGTCCGCGTAGGTTCGAGTCTCGGCTCGGCCAATGAGAAAGCTTGCCAGTTGCTTCAGGTGGGTCGGTGGTTCTTCTCGGGAATCTCTCGGATTCTTCAACCACCAAATATACTGGCGCTATGTATAGCCTATCATGTGCTAAAAAAAATGGCGTTAAACCTACACTACCAACCAACCAACCGTTTCAGCTAGCTAAATATGTCAAGGGTTGATGTGGAATGAACAAAGCTGCCTCAAGGTATAACAGTGCAATTTATTTTTATACAAATACAGAAAACAAATATGACAGGAATCAACATTTATCATTCAGCAATATGAAGTATCTGTTTCTTTGGGAAAGGTGGGAAGGGGGTGTATTTTTGCATTCATTTTTAGTTGTATTTTTTTTATTTTCATATTTTTTGGGGGGTGGAGGGGTGGTGGTCAAGCAAATGGTATTATGACAGTTACATAATTGTATGCGGATAATCTGAGGTGATGCTTTATTCGGATAAGGTAAAACTCCGTCTTTATTCTAATAGGACTCATCATTTATTGGCCCTTATTTTGCGGTACTTACCGTATAATATATTCTTAGGATCTTCTTACCGTATAATATATTCTTAGAATATTCTTACCGTATAATATATTCTTAGAATATTCTTACCGTATAATATATTTTTAGAATATTCTTACAGTATATTATATGTTCTTAGAATATTCTTACCGTATAATATATTCTTAGAATATTCTTACCGTATAATATATTCTTAGAATCTTCTTAGCGTATAATATATTCTTAGAATCTTCTTAGCGTATAATATATTCTTAAAATATTCTTACCGTATAATATATTCTTAGAATATTCTTACCGTATAATATATACTTAGAATCTTCTTAGCGTATAATATATTCTTAGAATCTTCTTAGCGTATAATATATTCTTAGAATATTCTTACCGTATAATATATTCTTAGAATATTCTTTCCGTATAATATATTCTTAGAATATTCTTACCGTATAATATATTCTTAGAATATTCTTACCGTATAATATATTCTTAGAATATTTTTACCGTATAATATATTTTTAGAATCTACTTATTGTATAATATATTCTTAGAATATTCTTACCGTATAATATATTCTTAGAATCTTCTTACCGTATAATATATTATTAGAATATTCTTACCGTATAATATATTCTTAGAATCTACTTATTGTATAATATATACTTAGAATCGTCTTACCGTATAATATATTCTTAGAATCTACTTATTGTATAATATATTTTTAGAATCTACTTATTGTATAATATATTTTTAGAATCTACTTATTGTGTAATATATTTTTAGAATCTACTTATTGTATAATATATTCTTAGAATATTCTTACCGTATAATATATTCTTAGAATCTACTTATTGTATAATATATTCTTAGAATCGTCTTACCGTATAATATATTCTTAGAATCTACTTATTGTATAATATATTTTTAGAATCTACTTATTGTATAATTTTTATTTTTAGAATCTACTTATTGTGTAATATATTTTTAGAATCTACTTATTGTATAATATATTTTTAGAATCTACTTATTGTATAATATATTCTTAGAATCTACTTATTGTATAATATAATTTTAGAATCTACTTATTGTATAATATATTTTTAGAATCTACTTATTGTATAATATATTCTTAGAATCTTCTTACCGTATAATATATTCTTAGAATCTACTTATTGTATAATATATTTTTAGAATCTACTTATTGTATAATATATTCTTAGAATCTACTTATTGTATAATATATTCTTAGAATCTTCTTACCGTATAATATATTCTTAGAATCTACTTATTGTATAATATATTCTTAGAATCTTCTTACCGTATAATATATTCTTAGAATCTACTTATTGTATAATATATTCTTAGAATCTACTTATTGTATAATTTTTATTTTTAGAATCTACTTATTGTGTAATATATTTTTAGAATCTACTTATTGTATAATATATTCTTAGAATCTACTTATTGTATAATATATTTTTAGAATTTACTTATTGTATAATATATTCTTAGAATCTACTTATTGTATAATATATTCTTAGAATCTACTTATTGTATAATATATTCTTCGAATCTACTTATTGTATAATATATTCTTAGAATCGTCTTACCATATAATATATTCTTAGAATCTACTTATTGTATAATATATTCTTAGAATCTTCTTACCGTATAATATATTCTTAGAATCTACTTATTGTATAATATATTCTTAGAATCTACTTATTGTATAATATATTCTTCGAATCTACTTATTGTATAATATATTTTTAGAATTTACTTATTGTATAATATATTCTTAGAATCTACTTATTGTATAATATATTTTTAGAATCTACTTATTGTATAATATATTCTTAGAATCTACTTATTGTATAATATATTTTTAGAATCTACTTATTGTATAATATATTCTTAGAATCTACTTATTGTATAATATATTTTTATAATCTACTTATTGTATAATATATTCTTAGAATCTTCTTACCGTATAATATATTCTTAGAATATTCTTACCGTATTACCAAACGCAATTTCTTCAGAAATGTTAACATTATTACAAAAATTGATGAATTAAAATTACTTTATTTTCTTCTACAAATCCTAATGAGCGTATTAGAAAAGAAGAAGTCTTTAACCGACTCGAATATGGCGGTCTTTCGTATAGACTAGTTTCCAGGCCCTCTGTGCTATCTTTAGTAGTGCCTATAGTTCAGTAGGTTAAGGCAGGAGTCTCCAAACTACGGCCCGCGGGCCGGATGGCTTCGATTTGTCCGGCCCGCAAAGTGTTGTACTTTTTTAAAACGATTTTGCATATATTTAAATTTTTCACAGTCGCTTCGGCCCGCACCCCCCCCCCCCCCCCCTTTAAAAATCTAACATGGCCCTCGTCTTATAAAGTTTGGAGTTCCCTGGGTTAAGGAATCAGGTTTCAAAGAAAAGACAGTCTGGTACCTTAGCCTACTGAACTATATTTACTAATGAAGATAGGAGAAACTAACTTTTTCGACGATACGGTCCTATGTCACTTCCCCAGAGTAACCTGCCATCAGCCATCTTACTCAGTGAAAACATTCACTGCACTACCGTTAGTTCAGGTTCCACTCCACGGTTTCGTATTTTCCAAAGTAGTGAATTTCTAAATGAATCCCGACATTTAAACAAAAGGATCACGTGTTGTTTAAAGTAGAATCCATGAATGCTTATGTTGGCGCGAACTAGATTTGTTTAAGCATTCAATATGTACCAGATGTTGCGGATATCTAGCTCCGTATGATTACCACAGGATTCGAGAAAGTGAGATGAAGTGAAAAATTTTGAAAACTGTAGTGTGTAATCTTAGGACCAATAAATAATTTCAGTATTTAGGAATATTATTCTGAAAATAGTCGTGTGCACCTCCCCCCCCCCCCCCCCCCCGTTATTATTACGAGTCATAACGGTCACCTCAGATAGGGAATTTGACCATTTTACACCGTAGCATACATTCATGTTTCTAAGTGTCATAATAGGGTTTGTACTTTCTTCTTAGCATATTTAACTGGGTAAATGGTCAAGATCCTTGAGGACAAGGGACAATAATGGCAGAACCAATTTTGTGCCAAAATATGTAAAACAAATCGTGGTACTTTATCACAAGTCCTAAGTCCTTGGGGTAATCCTTTTCATATTAATATTTTTACATATTTGAATACTTCATTATGTGGTTATGACATTTTCCATTGAAAATATGACATATTACATTAGGGAGAAATTGGACATCGTGGTAGGTCTTAAGTGAAAAACTACCTGAATTCCGCAAGATCACCAAATTGACTGTGTGAACTTGATGTATTGCGGCAAGAAAAATGTCCATATTAAAAAAAAAAAAAAAAAAAAAAAAAGACAAAAAGTCCAATTATGCGAGTTCCACTCCACGGTTTCGTATTTTTCAGAGAGGTAAATAAAAAGTGAATCACAACATTCGAACAATAGAATCATGTACTTTTATAGAGTAGACTCAATGAATGTTTGTGTTGGCGTGAATCAGTTTTGTTTAAGCCCTTATGGCAGGCTAGATAATAATAGCTACAGTATGGCACAATGTCTTACCCATTCTTTCCATCTTGATATGAGTGTCATATTAATATTTTTCCACTGCTGCAGTATGAACCCGGGGGGGGGGGGGGGGCTGGCGGGGGGTGATACTGACAAAATTACAGAAATTCAGTCCGATATAATTAATTTGTGCCCGATCGTAAGGTGATAAACATATATAAAGAATTTAAGCCGGTACGTACCAGGCAAAATATTTTGCAGACAACAATTTGTGTCGCTTTCCTCAAAGACACGATGATCATTATGAAAGTGATATAAAACTGGATAACACATCCTTCTTATTAAAAACAAACATAAAAAACCCCAAAAAACAACAACAACAAAATTTGATTAAATTCCTTCTACATTTTATTTCTGAAAACTTTTAAAATTTTACGCATATCTTTAAATAATATTTTAATTATTCAGAATGTAATTGTTCTATGGAAGCTTTTGTACATTGAAAATAAAATATTGGAATTCCAGGCAAAATTTTAATTTTACAGACTTTTGTATAATGTTGTTGCAATAGCCTTGCCAAATTCAATGGCTACTCTCTGCCTTGCAGGTACTAAAATATCAAAGGTACTAATGAACAGTTATTGTTTGGGTTATTATCCTTAAAGTTGATATTTTAACTTATCTTTCTACAAGTAATGGTTCCCCTTTAAAATGAAACAAAACTGAGTGTATTTTAATATTGTGAAATAGAATTGTTTCCACATGTACGATTTCTTTCCAAAAAAATTAAGTACGACTTTGTACCAGCTGAAATTTAATTGTAAGACAAATCAGAGGATAGCGTTGTTGTTAGAGCTGAGTAATATTTATTTCGAGTCAGCATGGTCAAATATCATTTGGAAAAAGTATGAAAGATATATTGATATAATTACGTAGTATCAGATGCCAATTACAGCAATCACATAATGGCGCTTGACAGGCACTATTACTTAAATTGCTTCTGGAACTCTATGTAAAACCCAGTGGCGGACAACATTTATTTTTCAAGATTTTCAAATTCCGGCAACAAAACGTTTCCTTGCATGTTTCCAGAGTGGTGAATATAATGGAATGTTTGCAGAGTGATGAATGTAATGGAAATGATCAATAAAGTGAGTTTTTTCTTTAATGCTTTCGTTTTTTCTTCTTTTTGCTGTTTTAACGCAACTTTCATCAAAGAAATTGTATGCGTCGATCAATAAATCATGCCAGCAAGGGGGATATTATCCATTATTTACGTCTGAGTTATCTTCTGTATTAACTAATCATGTGTCTTTTTACGTTCATTTGAAGAGGTGTTAACTCGGTGTCTATCCTTATGTCTACTTTAACTACAGTGATGAATACAAATTTGAATGAGAAGTGCTTCTCTGTTTGGAGAAACATGGCACAAAAATCATCATAACTCCTATAAGCTTTGATTGAATAATTCAGATACTGATATGCAAGGAAATCTTAACATAGTACTATGAAAACGTCCGAGGAAACCGAATATTTTCAACTTCCGGACATCGGAGCTTTACCCATATGTTAAAGTTATGAATACCAATTACAGTATACCCGTCAGTTTAAATAAAACTATCAACTCAATCCACAGCTAGTGATAAAAAGACCACAGTAAATTTGCTCACTCCGAATAAAATCTATGAAACCCACTGAATACATTTTTCACCAAGGGTCTAAGAATGTTAAACAAAAGTGTTTAACCTGTTTCATTAATTTCATTTTCGATAAGTACTTGTGTAAGATCGTCTATTTATTTACGGTGACACCAAGTACCACAGAATTCCATATGATCGATGTAAATATTTAGGAGAGTAGTACTTCTATCCAATAGGAATAAAATTACTATCTTTTTTTATTTTTTATTTTTTCTTTGTCCGAAGACAGAAAAATTGAACAAAGAGTAAATAAAGAAAGAAAGAAGTTTGTTTTCACTGAATGTTATTCATTAACAACTTTATGAACAAAGTAATAATAATAATAATAATAATAATAACAACACACTATTACAAATCTGCAAGACTTACGCTGTGTTGCACTTTTATTCGGTATTGAAAGCTATTTGTTATCAGAAGAAGATTCATAAAAACGAATGAATAAATAAACAAACAAAAATCAAGCAAATAGATAGAACATTGTTCAGTATGCATAAACGAAATGTGATGTCGGGATATCATAGCATATCCATCTTAAAGGAATCATAATCGCAATATTTTATTCATGGCATCTGATTCAGAGAGTATTGTTGTAATATTCATTGAGCTATGAAGAAAGGAAATCCGTCTTTAATATTCAATGAATAATCGTTGTTCAGTTACCAAATGATGGAATTTGGTTTCAAAATCTAAGATATTCGGTCCTGTAATATACTGCATGGTGTAAAACATGAGTGACAACATCAATGAAAAGATTATAAAGTTACACATTTGCTTTCCGTGGTAGTTTCTGTCACCATTCACATATTTTAATACCCCAATAACCCTCCAACCCCGCCCCGAAAACCGAAAATGGGTCACAGTTTCTACTAATTAAAAAAAAGCTTTCACAAGGAAGGATATTTATCTTCTTTTGTACTAAATTAAAATAAGGTCCTACTTTACCACATGTGACTTTCCTTTTTTCTCTCATATATAGTATCCCCCATATCAGGTCAATTAGACGAAGAGAACATTTGGGCGAATTTTGACACTAGAGGGGTGTGTGTGTGTGTGTGTGATGAATGTAAAATAAAATACCTTTGGAAGGACGGGTATGCTAAGGAATGGAAGAAAAAAGAAATGACACCAGAGAAGTTTTGGGCGTTTTAACTTTTTATGCGATGTTAATCTTCACCAAATCCACAATGACCCCTCTACGATATATACCTGATATACTGTGTTCTTTGTTTTTAAGAAATTCATACACGTATTATCCGATGTTATTAGCTGTTTTATTGTTATTTACTAAATGTAAGATTGTATGGATCCTACTAACCCTCATTAACTCTGATTAAGTCTGAAAATGAGTGTTTTTAATTTCAACATTTCACCGAGTCTGACGGTATGTATATATATATATATATATATATATATATATATATATATATATATATATATATATATATATATATAGTACGTACGCGGTATATTTGATATACCACGAGATATGTTCCATTTTTCATTTGTCATTAAAAGGAAACGAAGCTTGCTGAGTTCCTATTAATGAAAAATGTATACAACGAGTGATATATGAAAGATACAGCGTACATACTATATATATATTTTATTTATACCACATACTTTTTACACATACTTGCGTTTCCAATGGAGTTGAGATTGAATAGGCAAACTGTTTATTAACGAAGGGAGTGAACTCTTCTCATACCTGCCCAGTGTGCCCGCTACAAAATGTAGTTCTGCGGCTATTCACAATCCACTTTGGAAATTTATAATTTGCTTCTCTTTTTTTAACTTCTATTTTCATCCATCTTGACTAAATAAATAAAAGACACGCGTATGATTTAAACATGAAATTTGGTTCAAATGAAGAAAGTAGAGTACTACAAACTACACTACAGCCATTCAATCACCGGCGAGCATATCGAAACGACTGGGGAATATAGACGAAGCGAAACGACGAACCAACAACAGCTAATTCAAACATATAAATTTATTTACATTTGTTCTGAGTCATTATTTTGCTTTACTTACCATTGCTACCGATCATAAGATTGTTTTTATCCTCCATCTCGTTCTTTGTCTCTCCGTTGGTCGGTTTTTCTGTCAGTTTTACTACCATAGGTCCAGACACATTCTAGCATGCCGCAGGCGAAAATCCGTTACGCTTGTTTGTAACGCATTTTCGTCAGTAGCTCGCGACGATGGTCCAGAGAAAGAGAAAGGTAAAACTGATATACTGACTGAGTAACCACGAGAGAGAGAGAGAGAGAGAGAGAGAGAGAGAGAGAGAGAGAGAGAGAGAGAGAGATTGATCATAAGATTATTATTTTTATTGTCCATCTTTCTGTTACTCTTTTTGTCGATAAGACTGGCATAGATCAAGACAGAGATACAGAGAGTGAGCTGGATCAATTGAAGTAAAACTAACACGATGACTGACCAACTAACACAGTGAGAGAAAAGGAGAGACGGAGAGAGAGAGTCCTTCAGACTTTTTAATATATACAAATATCTGTTTTTCTAACCTTATTATATGTTAAAAAAACAAAACAAAACAAAACAAAACAAAGCTAAATAGATTACAGTATGGGTGTGCTGCCTAACCAAGGAAATGAATGTACGGCCCTCTCGTTTATGACAAGCTATTACAACCTCTCGTCTCTATAGGTTATTACAACCTCACGTCTCTATAGGTTATTACAACCTCTCGTCTCTATAGGTTATTACAACCTCACGTCTCGACAGACTATTACAACCTCACGTCTCTAAAGGTTAATACAAACTCTCGTCTCTATAGGTTATTACAACCTCTCGTCTCCATAGGTTATTACAACCTCACGTCTCTATAGGTTATTACAACCTCTCGTCTCTATAGGTTATTACAACCTCACGTCTCGACAGACTATTACAACCTCACGTCTCTATAGGTTATTACAACCTCACGTCTCGACAGACTATTACAACCTCACGTCTCGACAGACTATTACAACCTCTCGTCTTGACAGGCTATTACAACTTTGCATAAGTGGTATCGTGTAACAAGAAGAATCCCACGCAAAGGAGACATATACCATTATAACGATTCGGTATGTTCAAGTTCAGGTTTAAGGTTTTCATCCAGGTGAAATTCCTTTTTCTCTCTCAGTCCACAGATTTCCACTAATTTTTGTCCCTTATGGCATAAGCGAGAGAGGGAGGGAGGGAGGCGGGGGAAGAGGGAAAAGGCGGGGGAATTCATATTTTTCTCGTTATTTTTTTTATTTCAATACTGATTAAAAGGTGGAAATTTATCACTTATCTAGAGAGTATAGAAACAATCGTCTACTGCTGAAACCATAATTATATGCATATTCATATCCCATGGGCGAATCACAATTTGATATACCATCAGTATTGGTATATCAAATTGCTTTAAATATATATATATATATATATATATATATATATATATATATATATATATATATATATATATATATATATATATATATCTTCATAATTTAAATGTTCTAGTTTATATGGTTGTATGCTAGTAGTTTCTACTTTTAATACTTGTAAGCGTTCAGTTTTCTATAATGTTATTATTATATTTTTATGCATTTAAATTTCTATCCCAAAAAATGTGTGAATTAACGCGCTCTCAGATTGGTCAGTCGTGAATTAAAGCGCTCTCTGATTGGTCAGTCTTAAACATTTAAAGCAGTGAAATTCACGATAAACTTATACTATCAGAAATTTTGAGCTCGGGATTGTCAAAGTAAAAATTAAATAGATTGTGCGCTTCACAGCTAGATTTTAAAGTCAAGATTAATAAGTTTCATTATAGAGTCGGCAGACTGGGGTGCAACAAAGAACATTAACTCCAAGTCCAATCTGACTGACTATGCTATACTCGAGTTCCCATTCACTGTACTCCGGCTTACCAATGTATACAGTACTATGTACATTGTTATGTACATTTCGGATGAACATTAACCTCGTGTATATCTATAAAAAAAACTTTATTTCTTGGACTATTTTAACACACTTCTTAACGGATAGCTACTGATCAGTTTTGGAAAACAGTTTTAGTCTGCTCAGGCACTAGTCGTTAGGGGTCTGCTCAGGCACTAGTCGTTAGGGGTCTGCTCAGGCACTAGTTGTTAGGGGTCTGCTCAGGCACTAGTCGTTAGGGGTCTGCTCACGCAATAGTCAGTAGAAGTTTGTTCAGGTACTAGACGGTAGGAGTCTACTCATGTACTGGTCGGTACGAGTCTACTCAGGCACTAGTCGGTAGGAGTCTTCTCAGGTACTAGAAGGTAGGAGTCTGCTAAGGCACTAGTCGGTAGCAGTTTGCTCAGGTACTAGTCGTCTACTCAGGCACTAGTAAGTAGGAGTCTACTCAGGTACTAGTCGGTAGGAGTCTTCTAATGCACTAGTCGGTAGGAGTCTTCTCAGGTACTAGTCGGTAGGAGTCTACTCAGGTACTATTCGGTAGGAATCTGGTAAGGCAATAGTCAGTAGGAGTCTGCTCAGGTACTACTCGATAGGAGTCTGCTCAGATACAAGTCGGTAGGAGTCTACCCAAATATTAGTCGGTAGGAGTCTACTCAGGTACTTGTCGGTAGGACTGCAAACGTCATGTGGTACTGCATATAAATACCACGTACAAATCAGCGTTCACCAACGCTCAGAAGGAGTAAATTTGATCAATGTGGGCATTGTATTTAAATTAAAAGACAGTTCTTTCCCCGTAATGCATTCAGAAATAAATGTTCATTTACCCCAAAACGCTGTCGAAAACTTTATTCTCTGCATACATCAATAGTATCGACAACGCCGGAATTTTTATCCATAGCAATGATTCAGGTCACTTTCCATGCATGAATGTATCTCCAGTTTACAAACATTTCGTTTAATAGATTTACATTCAAGGGCAAAACCATACATACTGGCTCCTGTAAACAAACAACTGGGTCATGGTCCTACCTTACACGCTGGATACATGGCGGCCAGGCCAAGGGAGATAACCTTTTATGGGTAATAACGGTATCTAAAAAGAGGTTTATTGTCATGGTTCCCAGAATACCATGACGCTTATATATCATCTGAAGCACTACTTCTTGGGGTCGTATTACAAATCGAATAAATAGGTTGGCATCCAGTGAAGAACTGTGCGGAACTGCATATTTAATCCGTGACACATTCGAGTTTACGGTATAATCGTCCAAGCAAGTCCAGGTGACAAAGTAGTTAAGGCGTATTGGTAATGCACAATTCATTACAGATGGGTGGGGATGGTACTCTGAGTGCGAAAAAATGGCTACAAATGAAGTATCCTGCAACATTTAGAAGTGAGTGTGTGAAGGAATAACTTATAATAAAAAAATTACATATCTTTTTGTTCACAAACTTTAATGCAGTGTACAGCAATATGGAGTATGTATGCAGTGAAAAAGAAAGCTCACTGACACTTATAAATAATTCATTTATTGGTAAGGAGAAGTGGTTTTGTATAAAACTGGGAGAAATTGAACATGAGCTGTTTTTCTTCACATACTGTTTGCAACTAAAATGGATTTTTGTCAGACCTGAACAACCTTGTTTGTAGTTCCTGAAAAAAAGGTAGTGAGACCTGTACTTGCCATAAGCAGCATTTTATGATGAAGACAAAAATGACACAATTATACATGTATTTTGGTAATAATAATTATGGCACAATTTTCAGTGAAAAACATCCCCAAAATGTACAGTCTGGAACATTTTTATATTTTCTGCTCACATGTCTTTCTGTATATGCTGTACATCTATCTATTTGACCAGAATTGTCAATTTGGTTTTCTATACTGTATTAATTATTGAGTCTTGAGTTTAAATCTGACCACTTTCTTGGTATCCATGTAATGGGTTCAAGGCAAAATGTACAAAATGTAAGAATTTGGTCTAATATTTCCCCTTTATGTAGACCACCAGCCACATTAAGCCACCTCCTTGTATCCTGCTTTCTAAAGCACCCCATGTCTTTGCAAATGACTACACTGTACAACGATAAAACTAACTTGCACAGTGTTAAAATTTCACGCATAAAACAATATCAATAACTATTTATCAAAAATACCGAAAAATGTCACTATATCACCACTAATATGTATATAATTAACTGTACAAACAAGTGCCAACTCTTTCCCTACACTTGGTCTATTCGACACACCGTAGAATCCACTGTAGGAAAGCACACGGATATATACATGTCATATTCACCGTCACTAAGCATGTTGCGCTATACTTGGTTTAACATTCACAGTTAGCGACAATCGTAACATCCAACTGAACTGA
The DNA here is from genome assembly GCA_029931535.1 of Margaritifera margaritifera. Classification (NCBI taxonomy): domain Eukaryota; kingdom Metazoa; phylum Mollusca; class Bivalvia; order Unionida; family Margaritiferidae; genus Margaritifera; species Margaritifera margaritifera. Next base: position 190,727 of record JAQPZY010001497.1, read on the forward strand.
ACGAAGTACCTTCTTCTAAAGTATGCAACTGCTCATTTATCTTACCTGATCAGTTTGTAATTTTGTTAAAATTTGTCTTTTTCTTAATTTGAACCACCCTCTTGCTTTGCGGGATGTGCCTTCTCACACACTAGCTGAAATACATACCACAACTACAATAGTTCTCATACTTACAAGCACATTCAATATATATCATATTTATGCATACATATAAGGTTTATATAGGATAATTAGCTAATGTCAAGTACTTTTCAATATCTTTAGACGGTATTAAGAACGAAGGACTGATAATACCCGAACATATAAACTTTAGCGGATGAATATTTACACAACTATATGCGTGAAAAAAGTTAGGAAAAGAAGTGAAATGTAATCAAGCAAATAAGTAATTTCATAGTATGTATTTTAGGAATGCTTAGGAATTGTCTTCGCTATTAACAGCACCGGACACAAATGTATTTTCTATATGGAAAGTTTGAGTGCCATCGGGTTACAGGTATGCGTGTAATATGACTGTCAGTCATGGGACTGGGTCGACTGGAAAAAGACCAATATGGCAGACCCCATTACATGGCACCGTGATGTTTGCTACATGCAGTGTACGCAAGGCCCAATGTATATGAAAAATGTAACGCTCGTTGCATCTTGCTTAGTCTCCATGTAACATGATACTTACAATGCAATAGCTCAATTCTATCTATCGTGATCTATTGTAAAATGTAATATCAAATTGTCTATTTTAGCTTTTATAAATACCTTTTCCGCAAAACAAATTGTACCTGCACATTTAAATTACATTTTTTAAAGTTAGTACTTTATAATTTTTCACTTATTACGTGCTATATGTGATATTTGGCTTTACCACACCCACCCAGCATATGAAGCCTATTCGCATTATCGATAGCCCTTAATCCAAGTTGTTTTATTTTTCGCGAACTTTTTGTTTTCAATAATTCCCAAACACACTTTGTTACCACATGAAGCGGTGGACAACTGTATACGCAAGAAACCTGACGTAACTTAGTGACGTCACAGCCATGTCCATAATAGTGACTCTTATTACGCGGGCATCATACATGAGAGTTAGACACATCAATCGAACCTGACTTTAATAGCCATTAACGGAATTTGAAGATAAAAATTATTGCAACTTTGGACTTAGCTTCGGTTAGAAGTTACGCTTCGGCTTTCATTGCTCCACAAATGAAATCTGCACCAGATATAGTTTCTGGGATACATAGTTGCCTTTTCAAAGGAAAGAAAAAAAAAATGCCTTACCACTGCAGTGCTGACAGTACAGCATTGGAAAATTGTAGGCGAGTGATTGGCCTGAAAGGTTAGACTTTGTGTATACGATACCCTTCAAGAAATTGTAACTCATTTCTTTAAAGATTATCGGTTTCAACTGTACTTTCGATGTTACGTGCAACATCGTCCATCGAGTCAATTTTATAAATATGAGTTTCCTTTCACTGAGTAGACAACAAGTTGAGTCAGAAAAATCATATTTCCCGAAAACCGACTTTTACTGAGGCTTAATAAATTATTGTGTTTAACAGATTGTTCCACAGCTTGGTCATCAAGTAAATAACATTGTCCTCAGCGGTGTCATCAAGTAAACAATGTTTAACCATGTAATGAAGTGAGAGAAATTAAACTTTTCCCGGCACACAATAAATGACATTTTTTCCCATTCTGATTGGCTGTTTAGTTTTGTATATTATATAACCCAGTGATCGAAAGGTGAAGCTAGACAGCCGGTTGATAAATTGTCAAATCAATAGGCTTTAGGAGAAAGATAATCAACCTACGATTACATACAACATAATAACAATCCATATGTATCAAGTTTTTCACACCTTTTTTGATATGTGAACATAAAAAAGTTATATCTACATGACAAATCACAGTTTTTGTAACATATACAATATACCCTTTCTATCCCAACCGGCCGGTTTACAGACTTGGCCTTTAAATTGAGTAGCACTCTTTCAGTTTCTTTTAATGCCATCGAGTATATACATCGAGGGAAAAATGTGTAAATGTGGGAAGAAGATATAAACCAAGGAATATCAAATAAAGTTAGAAACAACAGGACAAGCAAGCTGTTGCGACCATAGATAACGCCTGACGTCAAGCTTTGCAACAGCTTTTCCCTTGTTTTGTAACACTAATTAATACATTTGAGAAGGTACTTGAGAGCAGTTATTCATCTGCAATTTTGACGATGAATAGGGAATCATATTTTCCTAATGTATGGGCATTACACACTGTCTAGAAATGTAAGAACGTGGGGCATATAACAGAACACAAGAACCAGTTTCTGACTGATCGTTGATACACTGATACGGATCGTTGCTTCATTGATACGATACGTAGTTTTAGAAAGGTTCCTGAAACCTTCCAGCAGTAAAACCAAAATTTACATATGACGGATAAAACTGCGTTGTCTTCCATCTGAATGCTAATGGCAATTACTCACAGCATCGCCATATTGACGCCAATTGTCTGGGACCTTATTTGTTTAGAAACACAATAAAACCATAACTATGCAGTAACCACGCATGCTGCAATTGATCCATATATATATATATATATATATATATATATATATATATATATATATATATATATATATATATATATATATATATATATATATTACATAAATGCGGTAAATAACAATCGTTCTAGATACAATGGGTGACTGGAGGTCGCATATGTCAGAAAGAACGCTTGATTTAGAAAAATGAATGGATCAAAAGACAATGCGATACTAGTCTCAGACCAACCTCGAGGGCTTTAAGGATCTACGGATCCCTTTGTCAAAGGCAACACATTATATAAACACACACACACACACACACACACGCACACACGCACGCACACACAGAGAACAATAAACCCTGAAACCAATATGAATACAATAAAGTTTTATATATATATATATATATATGTAACGTTTTATCGATAATGAGTTACCTAGAACCTCTGTGTTAGACAAGATCTTAATGTTTTAGACAAGAACTTAAGTGATGTAGATAAGCACTGTGTTAGACAAGACCTTAATGTGTTAGACAAGACCTTAATGTGTTAGACAAGACCTTAATGTGTTAGACAAGACCTTAATGTGTTAGACAAGACCGTAATGTGTTAGACAAGACCTTAATGTGTTTGACAAGACCTTAATGTATTAGACAAGAACTTAATGTGTTAGACAAGACTTTAAGTGATGTAGATAAGCACTGTGTTAGACAAGACGTTAATGTGTTAGACAAGACCTTAATGTGTTAGACAAGACCTTAATGTTTTAGACAAGAACTTAATGTGTTAGACAAGGCTTTAAGTGATGTAGATAAGCACTGTGTTAGACAAGACGTTAATGTGTTAGACAAGACCTTAATGTGTTAGACAAGACCTTAATGTTTTAGACAAGAACTTAATGTGTTAGACAAGAACTTAATGTGTTAGACAAGACCTTAATGTGTTAGACAAGACTTTAAGTAATGTAGATAAGCAGCCACATTTTTCATGTTTCTTCTCTTAATCTAAGTCAGTCTAAGAATTACAAATATTCATTGAACTGCATATTTATTTTATCTCATACACTTCCAGGCATTTTATTGCACGTTTATTTTTTATGCCATTGACTTTCATGCATTTTGTGGCACGTTTATTTTTATGTCATACACTTTCATGCATTTTGTGGCACGTTTATTTTCATGCCTTACACTTTCATGCATTTTGTGGCACATTTATTTTTATGTCATACACTTTCATGCATTTTGTGGCGCGAATATTTTTTATGCCATTCACTTTCATGCATTTTGTGGCATGTTCATTTTTATCCCATTTAGATTCATTCATTTTATTGCATATTGATTTTATCGCATATACTTTACAGCATTTTATTGCATGTTTATTTTGTATTCCATTTACTTTCTAGCATTTTATTGCATGTTCATTTTATTCCATATACTTTCTAGCATTTATTGCGTGCTAATTTTTATCCAGTTAAGTTTTCTGCATTTTATCGAATATTTATATTTATGCCATTTAGCTTCCTGCATATTACTACATGCTAGTTTTGATCCCATTTTGCTTCCTGGCTCTCTGTTTGAATTTGAAAAATAAAGAAATATGAGCAATTTAGTCCGAAAATAATGCAGTGTATATGTTGTATATAACTTAAATTATTTAGATAAAAGAAATAATAAATGGCTATTGCCCTATTGCCTAAATGTATGGCTAGAAAATATGCGAGTGATGTTGTGCTGTACTGTATGTCATGCAAAGTTTGTCCTTCATCAAATTGGTCTGAAAGTGTCCTTCTTCATATTTATTGTCTAACCCTCCAATCAACATACACACACACGCACGCGCGCGCGTATTTAATGTCTTGCACGGTGCTCTGGCGTTGGATTCTAGGACAAAAGACCAGTCATCATCTGACCCGTCAGCCATCTTATTAGATCTCAGAACAGATCGTTATAATAGTGATCGATTACGACTGAAGTGGTGCGACCAGCTTAAGACATGGATTTCATTTTGCTACAAGCAAAGGTTCTACATGCGATACATAATTAGGGGCTTTTCATTCACATGGGCACAAAGGGTAGATGGTAACCTATTTAAACCAAAGCAATTTTCATGGCTCGTCATATTTCCCACGATTGATATTGCATATTAAACCCTCACCCTTGACACAGCCCCAACCCATGGACAGGGGCCAAGAGGTCATAACCCCCATCCCTTGACATAACCTACCCATGTGCAATGGAAAAGAGGCCATAACCCCATCCCTTGACACAACCTACACATGAACAGTGGCCAAGAGGTCTTAAAACCCTCCCTTGACACACCTACCCCTGGACAGTGGCCAAGCGGTCACAACGCATATTCCGTTTCATATATGACGAGTCTTACCTCTACGAATACATGTAATAAGTGTGGCCAAAAATATCTGAAAATGTCACTACACGCGATATTTTTGTACATTTGTACTTTTGAGCCTTTCCCAAGGACCCTAGGGGAGGAAGTCATAAATATGATTACCTTATGGACAACGTAACTACCAAGTTTCATCAATTTCCATTCAGCGGTTTATGAGATGTTGTGGTAATATACAGATGGAGGGAAGGGGGTGGTTGAATTACGGACAGGCGGAGTATTATTAGAATATTTTCGACGCTAAAGCTTGATGATAACTATTCTCTGCTTCAAGAAATCCACTATAGATCATCTTCACGCAATATTAAAGTGTCGAGTGTGACAGTCGCAAGATGCCCAGTCAGAATACAAGTCGTATTACATTAGTTGAACATTCTTCAGTGTTTTCTGTAAAACGTTATCATAATGTGCACAATTTCATGTCCCAAAACAATATCATCATCGTGTGCCATGCGAAGTCCCAAAACAATATCATCATCATGTACCATGTGCAGCTGCAAAGCAATATCATCATTGTGTGCCATGTGCAGTTCCAAAACAACATCATCGAGTGCCATGCGCAGTCCCAAAGCAATAGCATCATTGTGTGCCGTGCGCAGTCATAAAACATTATCACCATCGTGTTCCATGTGCAGTCCCAAAACAATGTCATCATCGTGTGCCATGCGAAGTCCCAAAACAATAACATCCTTATGTGCCATGTGCAGTCTCAAAACATTACCATCATCGTGTGCCGTGTGCAGTCCCAAAATAATATCATCATCGTGTGCCATGCGCAGTAATAAAACAATATCACCATCGTGTGTCATGTGCAGTCCCAAAACAATATCATCATTGTGGGCCATGCCAAGTCCCAAAACAGTAACATTATCGTGTGCCATGCGAAGTCCCAAAACATTGTCATCATTATGTGTCATGCAAAGTTCCAAAACAAAATCATCATGTTCCATGCGAAGTCCCAAAACAATAACATCATCATGTACCATGTGCAGTCCAAAACAATAACAGCCAGTCATCAGTTTTTTACCAATACGCAATGTTTGTTGATAATATTTTCCAAAGCAATTACATTTATTATTATTATTATAATTATTATTATTATTATTATTATTATTATTATTATTATTATTGTATTTTTGTTGTTGTAGCTGTTATTATTATTATTATTGTTGTATTTTTGTTGTTGTAGCTGTTATTATTATTATTATTATTATTATTATTATTATTATTATTATTGTCCATTATCCCGCTACACCATTCTCTTCACATCTTTCCTTTAGAACCTCCATATAAGTCTACCGGGATATAATTTCTTTAGCAAATTTTGTAGATGGCGCTGATTTTTCGCCACGCTGTGTTTCCGTCCTTTGTCTGCAACTTGGAGTTAGGTCAAAACATGTTGGTTCTCTATGTGATAGACGCAATAACCCGCTCGTTTATTATTGTTACACAACTTTTAATTTTTTATATTTATTTTTTTATCTCTTGTTGTAAATTCCCCCTAGTGATTCTAACATGTTGGAGTAATTTTCTTAGATTTTTTGTGTGTGTTTGTTTTGTGTATGCATATATATATATATATATATATATATATATATATATATATATATATATATATATATATATATATATATATATATATATATATATATGTGTGTGTGTGTGTGTGTGTAGTTATATATTTAGTTATATCGTTATAAATATATATATTTACATATAGTTATAATGTGTGTGTGTGATTCTTTTACCCCTTTCTTGTATTTTTGTCATACATTTGTCTTGAAATTCTGAATATGAAGGAATGTCTGAAATTAAATAATTTTGGGTTTACTACATGAATAAAATGTGTATTGAAAATGTGTTCTTAGAATGGGCAGAACGTTGATTCCTTGATGTCTGCTTATGGCAAATGATGTGTTCAAATGAGTTGCCCAAAATGCCATCAGTGTAATTAGGAGAAAATGAAATTGATTAATCTTTCAGCGGCACAAGAAGAATTTTCCAATAATTAGTACTTATCAATATCACAAATCAAGCAAGGCTATCAGAACGGATTGATCAAGCTAGGCTATCGGAATTGATTGATGTTGATCAAATCTTAAGTGCCGTTGGTCGGTATTGAATTACGGATGATCCATGGAAACGAATTAAAACAAGCTGTTTCTGATTCGCTGTTTTCCAAAAGTTTGGGAGAAATATTCCGAATGAATGTGGGTTTCGTTGATAACAACGTCACGTGTCCGAAGAAATCGCTAGAAAAGTCAGCGACTATGTTTGAATATGGCATTGATCTTAATGTAGAACACAAGTTCTCAAACATTCATATTTGAGGAGCGTTTATGACGCAAAGAAATTGCAATAGTAAATAAACACGGATTTGAGCCAAGCAATTTTATTTACAAGAAAAAAAATTCTTACTTTAGGGTTCATCGAGCACATATATTGATCTTTCATTACACACAAAAGGAAAGAAATATAAAAGAAGCGAAAGGATAATGGAAAAGACAAAATCTTGCTGCTAAAAAGTTGGAACGCATGTACCGTAAACCCCATTTTCATGGCCTAGAGGTCCCAAAGGTGTCTATATGTGATTATGTCATGAGTACAACTTAAATAACTCGAATATCAATCATTCGAATAGTAAGCATAACTCGAATTGCATGTTCAATCAGAGGTAAAGATTTGACTATACTTATTTCTTTGATTTCTAACACTGGGAAGAAAAAACCCGATATTTAACACCGGCCCCCCCCCCCCCCCCCCCCATCCCCGTAAAATAATAATGGGCAAGCAGCAGTTCAAGTTGTCCAAGCCGTACAGTACGGCGAGAAAATGTTAAAAATAAATAGGTAACAGAGTAACAAGGCGGTTTTTCCTTCGAAACAGTTTCATACTGTTAGGACACAAGTCACCACATAGAGTTATTTGGCACAAAGTGGCGTGAAATAACGTAATATATATATATATATATATATATATATATATATATATATATATATATATATATATATATATATATTGAGAGAGAGAGATTGAAAATGAAATAACTATTCATAAATTTCAACCGTGGCAAGAAGGAACTCTGTTAATCGTGTGTGTGTGTGCGTGCGTGCGTGTGTGTGTGTGTGTGTGTGTGAGAGAGAGAGAGAGAGAGAGAGAGAGAGAGAGAGAGAGAGAGAGAGAGAGAGAGAGAGAGAGAGAGAGATTTCCCTAACAGTAAATCAGCATTTATTAGTGATTCAAGTCATGCTGTTATCTGGAACCGATTATTAGTGATTCAAGTAATGCTGTTATCTGGAACCGATTATCAGCGATTCAAGTAATGCTGTTATCTGGAACCGATTATTAGCGATTCAAGTAATGCTGTTTATCTGGAACCGATTATTAGCGATTCAAGTATTATTGTGTATCTGGAACCGATTATTAGCGATTCAAGTAATACTGTGTATCTGGAACCGATTATTAACGATTCAAGTAATCCTGTGTATCTGGAACCGATTATTAGCGATTCAAGTAATGCTGTGTATCTGGAACCGATTATTAGCGATTCAAGTATTATTGTGTATCTGGAACCGATTATTAGCGATTCAAGTAATGCTGTGTATCTGGAACCGATTATTAACAATTCAAGCAATGCTGTGTATCTGGAACCGATTATTAGCGATTCAAGTAATGCTGTGTATCTGGAACCGATTATTAACGATTCAAGTATTGCTGTGTATCTGGAATAGATTGCAGGGATCATGGTACTAATTCAACCCCTGCGGTAAAACTTCCATGAAACTACATAATCCAGAGGAAATCTATACATTACTGCATAGATCTGAGTAAACTATATGCGCCGCAGCATTTTTTTTTCTAACTACGATTGCCCCAAAACTTTCATCACCGGAACTCAGATATATAAAGAGGAAACAGCTGTGGCATTCAGTATTCAGTACAATACATATCAAACTCAGAAATGCTCTTACATAACTGGAGTATTCTTCCTTCTTAATTTTAGTTTCACTAAAGATGGATTTTAAAGCTATTTTTTAAATTAAATTTAATGAATTATGCACAAATTACAGCCTCGAACCCGTATACGCTCTATTTAAAGTTCACAGGTTTTGAGGCTGATTTAAAACCTTAAGTATAATATTGTGCCATAAGTTCTGGCCTTGAATTAACTAGAAACAAGCTGATTTAAAACCTTAAGTATAATTTTGTGCCACAAGTCCTGGCCTTGAATTAACAAGAAACTAGCTGATTTAAAACCTTAAGTATAATTCTGTGCCACAAGTCCTGGCCTTGAATTAACAAGAAACAAGCTGATTTAAAACCTTAAGTATAATTTTGTGCCACAAGTCCTGGCCTTGAATTAACAAGAAACAAGCTGTAAGTAAAAGTCTCAAAGTATTGCTCGAAACGCAATCGTTACAAATAGTTGTTGTATCAACGTGATAACTTGCTAAATTTGCTGGATTATGGTAAAAGGGCAAATCAGATGCAATGCTTCTCTTAACGGATAACAAATGGTTGTAGTATCAATATGATAACTTTCTAAATTCGCTGGATTATTTTAAAAGACCAAATCAGATGCGATACTTCTCTTTACGGATAACGAATGGCTGTTGTATCAATGTGATAACTCGCTAAATTTGCTGGATTATGGTACAAAAGCAATCAGATGCAATACTTCCCTTTACGGATAACAAATGGTTGTTGTATCAATGTGATAACTTCCTAAATTTGCAGGATTATGGTAAAAGAGCAAATCAGATGCAATACTTCTCGTTACAAGATAACCACTCTTCAATTTTGGAGAGAAAAAAGTATAATCAGGTATAAAAAGACAGGACCGAAGTATGCCCGTCATATCGTGTCGAAGTGCAATATATACATTTATCTTACAAGAGAAAAAGTATCTTCTTGTTAAAAGCTTATTAATTTAAGCACTAAATTTAAAACAGAAGACAAATTTCTAAAAAGAAAGACAGAGAATAAACTTTCATAAACCTAAAGAACACTGTGAAAAGCTCTGTTTCTCAATCCAGTACAACAGTGACCTCGAATGATATTAAAGAAAAAAAGAAAGATAAATACTGCAATGTTTATAGTCATACACTTCATTCATTACTGTATCTCCCAATTGCAAAATTCGCGTGAAATAGAGTCACAAACGACATCAAAATCAGTAATATTGACATATATCATAATAAACAATCACCGTTGGTTCTACTTTAAACGCAGAAGCTCAGTTGGTAGAGCGTTGGACTCGTAATCCAAGGGTCACGGGATCGTTACCCGCCCAGTCTAGTCAGAGTCGGCTGCCTCAGTGAGTCCTTGGAGAAGGCGCTTAGCTCCTATTTCTTCAGCATGATATAGCTAATAATGTGTTAAAAGTACGGTTTAAACCAACAAAAATCTACCTTACATGCGCGTCACTAGAAATACCGAGCAGCCGGTGCACCTTCAGCTACCTCCTGACTAAAGTAAATATTTGATAAATATTTAAACAACAATTGAGCATTCTGGCACATCGTTCATGTAAAAAGGAAGAGGAAAATAGGGACAGCCATTGAAGAGCAATAAATGACTACTAAGAACATACAAGAACAATTTCACGCATCACGTAACAGTCTGCCCCCATGATCAATATAAAAATGTAATGGGTTGTATTAAAGTGGTTTTTGAATTTTTCATGAAAGATTTTGAATTAAGTTGACTCGATTCAAGATATGTCAACGTATGACCATTTTTGTTAGCTCATACTTTAGCTGATGGATACAGAAATGACGAATGCCAGAGTGAACATCACATTCTTAAACAGAGACAAACACATAAACATACGAGGGGTATTTAAAAAGTTCTTAATATTAGTGCGCTCTCCAACGAAGGTCTTTATTAATGAACAGTACATCAGTGCATCCCCTCAAAGTACTCCCCCTGCACCTGTATACACATTCTCAGTCTGATTATCCAATTATTAAATTGCCATTAGTATTCACTTTATTTGATATGTTGTTCATACGCTGGAAAACTGCACTTCCAGCCACATGGCGGCTTTCAAATCGTCTGCCCTTCAGCGAATCTTTGAAAATGGGATTCAGCCAAAAATAACTTGAAACTTAATCAGGGCTTTATGGAGGATATGGCAAAGTTTGAATGCTGTACTCCTTCAAGATGTCTGTCTCGACGACGGATTTTATGCTTCGATGCATTGTTATGAAGTAGATGGGTGCGGACGGGTGATTTGGTAGTGTTCCACAACTTTTGGCAACACTTTGGAAGCATAAAAAAGTCCAGTGGGACTTGCAGAGTCAGGAGCAGGTACCTGAATGACAGGGACTTTTGTATCGAAAAATGATGCGTATAAAACTTTTTGATAGTCCGACTACGTCGAGCAATTTGTGGTCTATGCTCTTTTTCTCCAATAAAAACTCGGGCTCAGAAAAAGGTACATTCATGTTTCATCACCTGTGACAATCTCATTCATATGTTTCCGGTCACTCTTTTCATATCTGGCGAGTAGCTGTTTGGCAATTTTAACCCGAATTTGTTTTTGACCAGCCTTTAACAAATGCGGGACCCATCTTGCACAAACCTTTCTGAGCTTCAAATGATTCTTAAATATATTAAAAACAGGTGACGAATTAATGTCCGTGATAATATAAATATATTCCACTGTGTATCAAGCATCTACTGACCCCTTCATAGCATTCACTTCCCGCCCACCAATCGCAGACAACGTTCTTCCAGAACATGGGTCATCTTCCATGGTTTCGCAACCATCTTTGAAACTATGAAACCACCTAAAAAATGTAGGATATGACAGAGAATTACATCCGTAAACTTTATCCAAGTCAACCTTGATATCAGTCAGAGAGTACTCTAAGAGAGCTCGGATTTTGCAGTATGTTCATTGCTCAGTAGCATAATTTTTCTCTTTGTAAAATATTTTTAGGTCACTGTCATTTTCATATGTTACGTCGCACGTATATATCTGCAGGTGTCCGGCGTCATGCACTTGCAGTTGCAGATCAGTTCATAGAACGTTATTATGTCTGTTAAATTTATTGACGGGTTCAAAGAAGCAAAAAATGTATAAACACAATATTCAGAGCAGTATAATTAATATAAATATATATTGTAATTATTAACCTTATATGCAACGTCATTCTCTCAACTAACCAATCAAAATGTTTATCTGTTTTTGAAGTGTTGATTTAATCGGTAGTTTTCCTTGTAGCTGGTTGAATTTCAGAAGAAAACCATACATAAAAAGTGTTATTTTTGTAATGGGAGAAGTTTTATCATTATAAGCCGTGACAATATATATATATATATATATATATATATATATATATATATATATATATATATATATATATATATATATATATATATATATATATATACATCCACCCCACCCCTCAGTTTTCTAAGCTTTATTTCTTAAATATTTGTTACCTGATTAAATTAGATCATTTAAGGTGGGATAAAGGGTAAGAATTGAGTAAATCAGGCATTATCATGTACCGAAGACGGACTCTGACCCGTGTGTAAAAATTGCAGATATGAAACTCCAAGAAAGGTTCAATTCAATTATATTAATTGTTATTTACAATTAGAAAACAAAATTAGTTTTATATGAGGAGAAGCTTAAAATATGTTAGGAGATAGGCATTTATTAAGAAAGCACTTCAAAATTAGAACTTTGTTATCTTCGAGTATGTTTAACTTAAATACATTTTAGGCATGTAAACGCATTTAACCGGCTGTATATATCCTTCCTTTTGGAAGAAAGGGACAAGGGAGGGGATAAATGAATCATCAAATAGTGTATGTATTGTTGGACTTAAATTTTGTGAAGAAAATTTTGACATCCATCAGGTTTCTGGATTAAGACTGAGTTCAAATCGGATACAACCTTTAATAAGATAACCTATGTTACCACGTAAGCAATTCAAGATGTCTCACGTACAGTTTTCCTCCGAAAAATTTGGCACTCGTCAAAAATCGTATATTATTGCTGCGTTAATTTAAATAATTCAGCAGCTTCTAAAATCATTAACAAGATCTCTCTACACCCTCCCCCCTCCATCATGATGTTCCAGAACTTCTGAATTTATCAGAATAACAATCGTTTCAATGATAGCCAACAAATTATTACAAGAAAATGGTTCCTGGCATGCTACACCTATGAAAGATAACTCTGTATCGTATTATCTTGTAAGATCACTAGTGAAATGCATCTAGTAAGGTATTCGACTGACCTGGAATTTTATCAACATTAATAAATCAGTTTGTCGACTTTAATGTAATAAATTTACAGGTGCGAGAAGTAAGACGTATGTTTTCAGATGCAGTTATTGCGTAACTTTTTAGATGAAATAGTCAAACAGTGTTAATTTTGCATTATAATCAACGGTGAAAAAATATTTGGTGACATTTGATTTCATCCTATTTTGCTCAAAGAAACTATTGTAGTCTTGAAACACACTCAAATTTGAATGCACAAGTGTTAAAGTCTCTCTCTCTCTCTCTCTCTCTCTCTCTCTCTCTCTCTCTCTCTCTCTCTCTCTCTCTCTCACACAGAGACATGCACACACACACACACGCACACATGCACACACATATAAAGGAATGAACGAATCTATCCTAACCCTCATCCTTGATTTGGAAAAGAGATAGACAGACAGACAGACAGGAAAAGAATAAGACGAAGACAAACAGAAAAAAACAAGCCTGAGATATTGATCGAGCGCTTTCGGAATGCACGGATTCCTTTTTCAAGGCGGACGACACAAACGAATAACAATTACAAACAAATAATACAAAAATCCACACACAAAATAGCAAAAATGTATTTAATGTATTAGTGTTATTTAAAAATTAGTATTATTTTCTTTGATTTTGGTTTTAATAACACAACAGTATGTAAAGAGATATTTTTGTTAACGTTCTGTGTTTGTAATTGTTATTTGTTGGTGTCGTCCGCCTTTAAAATGGGACCCCGTAGATCTCATAAGCGTTTTCGTAGATCTCGAAACGTTTCTGCAGATTTCGAAAGCGTTTGCTCAGACTTGCTTTTCGTCATATGTGTTTCCTCTATAATTTTACCTTGACAAAAACGATCTCTGAAAGACCCTGTGCATTTGGAAATTTTGGAAATTAGGAAATGTTAGTCTCTAGATGGAACTGGTTAGTGACTGAATAAGTAATAATGGTTAGTGACTGAATAAGTAATAATGGCTAGTGACTGAATAAGTAATAATGGTTTGAAAGAATAAAATGTTGCATTCGGCGTTTTAAATATAATTATTCTGAGTATTTCCAAATTTCATATGTGTGAGGTCCGAGCATGTACAATGGGTGAGATCTGTTTGCTGTTTTCCAATATCTACACGCATGTGCAGTCCAGTTCCATCAGTCCATATTTCATATGTATGAAATCCGAAAAGGTACAGTGGTGAGATATATTTGCTGTTTTCCAATATCTATACACATGTGAGATCGGTTTCCTCAGCAACGTTTTTTCGCAGTATCTGAATAATGGCATCAAGCAATCATTTCAAGCTATTAATGAACATTACAATCCAGCAGGGGGTGGTGTGTGTGGTTTAATGAGCATTACAATCCAGCAGGGAGTGGTGTGTGTGATTTAATGCATGATTCGGATTCCCCCAGTACATCCAGAGAGGTGTTTAGCAATACAAGATATGAACTGGGAAATGCCGGGAGAGAATAGGTAGATGTAAGTGATTACAATAATTTAACTGTAGGTTTACTGACACCTGTCCCTCAAAAAGATCCAGACACTGATATCCTGTCAGTTCTTTGATCCCTTCTATATTCATTTCGTTAGTACTGGTAAAATAGGCGTCATGATTTTGTACATATAGGTCCATAGATATAAACATTTCATCTTACCTATATAATATCATGCATCCTTCTATGTCATTTTCGAATGCAATTATCAGAGTTTTTCTAACTCATTTTGAAAAAAAATTCTCTGGAATCATATTAATATTCTTACCTGCATAAAAAATGGTTGCTCGAAATGGTCCAGTAGCATAATTGAATTCATTATCAAAATCAAACATACTATAAGAATAAATGCCGAGTAAATGGCCTCTTCGAATGAGTTATTAAATTCATATCATACAGTCTGCTTCCCAAGCTTTATCTTACGAACAGAAATGGAATCAGGACTTTAACTGAAGTTTTGAAACCTGAAACGGATTTCACGAATAAAACTTAAAACTGGACCTAAATTTAAGTCTTTAATAGCGCAATCTGATTCGATGAAATTTAAGTCTACCGAAAGTTTGACCAATCAAATATTTCAAGTCTAAGATTTTAGTGATGTCGGTGAATTGGGGCCCATTAATCTGATTGGATGAAATTAAAGTATAACTCAATCAACTAGTTTAATGGACTTAAGTTTAAAATGTGTTGGTGAAACTGGGTCATTATTTTGCGTTGTTACGCAGCAACACTGTCTGCACCGACTGTGTGACACACGGACCAGTCTCGTTCTGAACTGACATCGGATCGATGTCATGTTTTTTTTTTTTTTTTTTCGTTTTGGTGAAACAAATGAATATATGATACCATACAGAGCTATATCAAACATTAATATATATATATATATATATATATATATATATATATATATATATATATATATATATATATATATATAGAGATAGATAGATAGATAGTGAGAGAGAGAGAGAGACAGAGAGAGAGACACACACAGAGAGAGCTTAATTTTGAGTAATAATGAGATGATGAACGAATAATGGCGTAAACAGCGACACATTTAGACTCCTTATAAAACGTGCATTAAAATCAAACTAGCGACCATCCCCGAACTAAGCGACAAGTAACTGCAGGCCCGTTTTGGCATATATCGTGCACAAAACTTATGTTCTACCAGTGGTCTACCATAGGCTGACATACGTGCATGATACCTTTGCTAATAGTTATGGCGATGATGTGGGATAACTTAACCATACCTCTACTCTAGTATCAAAGATTTATTCCATGGCTAATAATACAGAACTGTGTAGTGCCACATAAACGCTATTTTAATGCCTCTGTGGTTATTTGTGATTAAAAATCGAATGCAATTTATACGTAACTGAGATACATGCAATCAGTTAAATCTAACATAATTAACAATATTTTGCCTCAAGCTATTAATCAACCTAATTAGACCTTATCTACCTACCTACCTACATACATGCATACATGCATACATACATACATACATATACATAAGTACATGTCTCTGCATGCGGGATGCCAAAATCCGAACCTTTATGTTAAGAACACCCAGCTACTAAGACCACTTGACTGAAATGCCAGTAGGAGGCCTATTAGTATATGTTTACTATAAGAACTTTAAAAGTAAAATGACAAAATGAATACTCGCCAATATACCCATTTCAGCACAACATCATTATTTGGCACCGCAAATATAAAGCATTTTACAGTAAACAACATAAGTTATAGTAACATTTTTCGAATACAAATATGCTAGTCCATTTGTTACAAGAATCCAGATAGTTCCTATCATTAGTATCCAGATAGTTCCTATCATTAATATCAAGATAGTCCATATCATTAGTATCAAGATAGTCCCTATCATTAGTATCAAGATAGTTCCTATCATTAGTATCAAGATAGACCCTATCATTAGTATCCAGATAGTTCCTATCATAAATATCAAGATAGTTCCTATCATTAGTATCAAGATAGTCCCTATCATGAGTATCAAGATAGTTCCTATCATTAGTATCAAGATAGTCCCTATCATGAGTATCAAGATAGTTCCTATCATGAGTATCAAGATAGTTCCTATCATGAGTATCAAGATAGTTCCTATCATTAGTATCAAGATAGTCCCTATCATGAGTATCAAGATAGTTCCTATCATAAGTATCAAGATAGTTCCTATCATGAGTATCAAGATAGTTCCTATCATTAGTATCAAGATAGTCCCTATCATTAGTATCAAGATAGTTCCTATCATTAGTATCAAGATAGTTCCTATCATTAGTATCAAGATAGTCCCTATCATTAGTATCCAGATAGTTCCTATCATTAATATCAAGATAGTCCCTATCATTAGTATCAAGATAGTCCCTATCATTAGTATCAAGATAGTCCCTATCATTAGTATCAAGATAGTTCCTATCATGAGTATCAAGATAGTTCCTATCATGAGTATCAAGATAGTTCCTATCATGAGTATCAAGATAGTTCCTATCATTAGTATCAAGATAGTCCCTATCATTAGTATCAAGATAGTTCCTATCATTAGTATCAAGATAGTTCCTATCATGAGTATCAAGATAGTTCATATCATGAGTATCTAGGTATTTCCTATCAAAAGTATCTAGGTATTTCCTATCATTAGTATCCAGATACTCCGTATCATTAGTATCAAGATAGTCCCTATCAGGAGTATCAAGATAGTCCCTATCATAAGTATCAAGATAGTACCTATCATTAGTATCAAGATAGTTCCTATCATTAGTATCAAGATAGTTCCTATCATTAGTATCAAGATAGTTCCTATGATGAGTATCAAGATAGTCCCTATCATTAGTATCAAGATAGTTCCTATCATGAGTATCAAGATAGTCCCTATCAGGAGTATCAAGATAGTCCCTATCATGAGTATCAAGATAGTTCCTATCATGAGTATCACGATAGTCCCTATCATGAGTATCAAGATAGTTCCTATCATGAGTATCAAGATAGTCCCTATCATGAGTATCAAGATAGTCCCTATCATGAGTATCAAGATAGTCCCTATCATGAGTATCAAGATAGTTCCTATCATGAGTATCTAGGTATTTCCTATCAAAAGTATCTAGGTATTCCTATCATTAGTATCAAGATAGTCCCTATCATGAGTATCAAGATAGTTCCTAGCATGAGTATCTAGGTATTTCCTATCAAAAGTATCTAGGTATTTCCTATCATTAGTATCCAGATACTCCGTATCATTAGTATCAAGATAGTCCCTATCATTAGTATCAAGATAGTCCCTATCATAAGTATCAAGATAGTCCCTATCATTAGTATCAAGATAGTTCCTATCATTAGTATCAAGATAGTTCCTATCATTAGTATCAAGATAGTCCCTATCATTAGTATCCAGATAGTTCCTATCATGAGTATCAAGATAGTCCCTATCATGAGTATCAAGATAGTCCCTATCATGAGTATCAAGATAGTTCCTATCATGAGTATCAAGATAGTTCCTATCAGGAGTATCAAGATAGTTCCTATCATGAGTATCAAGATAGTTCATATCATGAGTATCTAGGTATTTCCTATCAAAAGTATCTAGGTATTTCCTATCATTAGTATCAAGATAGTCCCTATCATTAGTATCAAGATAGTTCCTATCATCAGTATCAAGATAGTCCCTATCATAAGTATCAAGATAGTCCCTATCATTAGTATCAAGATAGTTCCTATCATTAGTATCAAGATAGTTCCTATCATTAGTATCAAGATAGTCCCTATCATTAGTATCAAGATAGTCCCTATCATAAGTATCAAGATAGTCCCTATCATTAGTATCAAGATAGTCCCTATCATTAGTATCAATATAGTCCCTATCATTAGTATCAAGATAATTCCTATCATTAGGATCAAGATAGTTCCTATCATTAGTATCAAGATAGTCCCTATCATGAGTATCAAGATAGTTCCTATCATTAGTATCAAGATAGTCCCTATCATGAGTATCAAGATAGTTCCTATCATGAGTATCTAGGTATTTCCTATCAAAAGTATCTAGGTATTTCCTATCAAAAGTATCTAGGTATTTCCTATCAAAAGTATCTAGGTATTTCCTATCAAAAGTATCTAGGTATTTCCTATCAAAAGTATCTAGGTATTTCCTATCAAAAGTATCTAGGTATTTCCTATCATGAGTATCTAGGTATTTCCTATCAAAACTATCTAGGTATTTCCTATCAAAAGTATCTAGGTATTTCCTATCATTAGTATCCAGATACTTCGTATCATTAGTATCCAGATAATCCGTATTATAAGTATCCAGATAGTTCCTATCATCAGTATCAAGATAGTTCCTATCATTAGTAAGAAACGTTTGTTGTGTTCTTATATGTCACTGGTCGTTAAATGTTGCAAAATTCGGTAATGGAGCGTTACTAACTGCTAAAATGCCGAAATCATCGTTACTAATTTTTTTCCACGTACTTAGTTAAATGTCTCTACAATCTGTACTAAATGGCGTTGTCCTTTAAAACGTGTGTTTACCGTTAGAGACGAGCATTTTTTTTTTCTGTTCATAATGTTTCGTATATTTTTCGTACTTTTTCCTTTCTTTCTTTCTTTTCCTTATCTTTGTTATTTTTATTTTTTGTTCAGTTGTTTTTTCTTTTCTGCATTAACTCTTTAATGGAAGTAAGCAAGAATGACATAATAAAAGAAGGAATGAGAAACCATGAAGCGGTGACTTTAGAAACATTTATGCATTGCTACATTTGGTAATGGCTGTGGCCACATTTAGGCATGACGACATTCATAACGCACCTGACCCCAATTTCACCGATATGTCTTAACATTTAAGTATAGAATTTAACCATTAATAAGTTTAAATTAGGCCAGACTGCTTGATTCAAGATTTAACATAATGTCCAGACCTAACATTCATAAGTCAAATACAGTGCTGGGCACATTTTGCATTTATATTATGAACATTATTGGAGAGAATACGATATTGATCATTCTTGAGACCTGGTATATATCGTGTGGACATTATTAGAGAAAATACGATAGAGGTCATTCTTGAGACCTGGTATATATCGTATGGACTTTATTAGAGAGAATACGATAGAGGTCATTCTTGAGACCTTGTATATATTGTATGGACATTATTAGAGGGAATACGAGGTCATTCTTGAGACCTGGTATATATCGTATGGACTTTATTAGAGAGAATACGACAGAGGTCATTCTTGAGACCTGGTATATATCGTATGGACATTATTAGAGAGAATACGACAGAGGTCATTCTTGAGACCTGGTATATATCGTATGGACATTATTAGAGAAAATACGATAGAGGTCATTCTTGAGACCCGGTATATATCGTATGTACTTTAATAGAGAAAATGTCGACAGAGGTCATTCTTGAGACCTGGTATATATCGTATGGACATTATTAGAGAAAATACGACAGAGGTCATTCTTGAGACCTGGTATATATCGTATGGACATTATTAGAGAAAATACGATAGAGGTCATTCTTGAGACCTGGTATATATCGTATGGACTTTATTAGAGAAAATACGACAGAGGTCATTTTTGAGACCTGGTATATATCGTATGGGCAATATTATAGAAATTACGATATTAATCATTCTTGAGATTTGGTATATATCGTACGGGCATTATTAGAGAAAATACGACAGAGGTCATTCTTGAGACCTGGTATATATCGTATGGACATTATTAGAGAGAATACGATATTGATCATTCTTGAGATTTGGTATATATCGTACGGGCATTATTAGAGAAAATACAATAGAGGTCATTCTTGAGACTTGGTATATATCGTACGGGCATTATTAGAGAAAATACGATAGAGGTCATTCTTGAGACTTGGTGAAAGAGATTAGGTTGATTCAGTTCTGATATATTTATCAGATACGGAAGACAGATGGCGGTAAAAAAGCTAACTCTGGGATTTTCTCTCGTCCTTCCTTCCTTCTTTTCTTTCTATCTGTGTTACCTACTTCGTTCGGTACCCCAGAGGGTTTTGCGGTCAAAATAAGAATAAAACAGAGAAAAGAATGATTTAACAAGGAAAACTTAGTATGCACGTTTAAAAGATTATGTTCACATTTTTTAAAGAACAACGGGATTTGATAATGATTTTGGCGATATTTAAGCACGGCGATAATTAGTAACTGCGCAGGAGACGTTGAAGCATAATGACATTCAGTAACGTTCCAAGATCAGATTTTGGCGACTTTTATCGATCAGTGACAAATAATCACTAGTGACATTGAAGACCGTAACAACTTTTCCCTGACAGTGAATGCACAAGACAGGTACCTTAGAATGGATCCAAGTCTTTGCGTCACTAGTCTTAGGAATTCAGACTCGAAAGTTGGGAAGATAGAATGATATATTTTCTTTGACTGCATAAAATCAATGAGATACAAGACAACTTAAATTTCTTCGACATAAATGTTAGAACATGTGTATTCAAGTATCTTGTTAGGATGCATTCGCAAAATCTTTTTCTTTTACCCTTTAGAAAATAAAATAAAATTCGAACCTTTGTTTCCTCTTCAGTCATTTAATTCTTTAGAAAGTCCTCCCTGTAACTGTAATCTATGCATACGGTTAGAATGTCCTTCCTGTAATTGTAATCCATGCATACGATTCCTATCACGTGTTTTACATTGCTACAATTTCATCAGTAAACAACACATGTCGTGAATTTGCACAAATGTCTTTATGGAAATATTTTACAATTACTTATTGTCGCCTACTTTTTTACCCTGAATTTTTTTAGCTGTATCATGTTACAATATTGAAGCGTGTGTTCGATATAACCATTGGATATTTGATTTGCATCATATTTTACACCCAGCAACAGATGTTTTATTTGTAAATTCTCTTTGTCAATTTGATGACAAGAAATATTGTGTTTGGTCACAGAAGAGCACAATTATCTTGTCTCTTTAAAACTCATCTAATTATCACCCGTTCATAACTTTCGCTCTGGTTTTTCCGTCTCACAATGCGCCGTCAGAACAGTTCCCACACGGTTCTATTCCAGTTGTAAGTATATCACAACAAAAAGCTTTCATCCAGGCTCCCGCATTCACGAAACTCCTCATCTTTACGTTCAGTTTTGTGGGGTTTAACGCCATTTGTCAGCACATGATACATGGCGGCCAGTATATTTCGTGGAGGAAGATCCCGGGAAGAAACCGGGAAGGACCACCGACCCACGGGTAGCTGCTGGAAAGCTTTCTCACATACACACGCTGGTCGAGCCGAGACTCGAACTCACGCGGACAGAGCTGAGATGTGTGAGTGATCTGTAAAGGTGAGCGCCTTCGACCACTCGTCCACGCAGGGCCCCCTCAACTTGAGTTCCTATTGGCCACTCAGTCACTCGGCCACCCAGGGCCCCCTCAACTTGAGTTCGTATTGGCCACTCAGTCACTCGGCCACGCAGGGCCCCCTCAACTTGAGTTCGTATTGGCCACTCAGTCACTCGGCCACCCAGGGCCCCCTCAACTTGAGTTCGTATTGGCCACTCAGTCACTCGGCCACCCAGGGCCCCCTCAACTTGAATTCGTATAGGCCACTCAGTCACTCGGCCACCCAGGGCCCCCTCAACTTGAGTTCGTATTGGCCACTCAGTCACTCGGCCACCCAGGGCCCCCTCAACTTGAGTTCGTATTGGCCACTCAGTCACTCGGCCACCCAGGGCCCCCTCAACTTGAGTTCGTATTGGCCACTCAGTCACTCGGCCACGCAGCCCCCTCCCCCTCAACTTGGGTGCTCAATCAGACTCAGAGTACCTTTGTCATAAGTCTTATATGTATTACTTTTTTAAACAAATAATGTATGAATATCTCCATATATCTGTATCTAATTGTATTGCTAATCTTGTTAGTTTCAGTTAGTTAATTTATTGTGAGCTATCGAAATTTGAGTTTGAGTGTGTGCGCTCAAGTCGAGTACTTTCGTGAATACGGAACCACATCTGAATTCGCATTATACAACGGCCGACCTTGGTCCAACTTTTTTTCACAGGACACGTATTATACATAGGCTGGTACCGTATTTGGAAATATGCAATTTGGAGACAGACGCAGTAATCAATGAACTGGGACAGATTGTCAGATAATAATTATTACGAAATATGTAAAATCATTTTTTATAGTCATGAAATAACATCTTTAATAAATGATCAAAATTATTTAACCGAGCCGCATAGACGGCAAAACTAGACATGAAAACATTTAACGATGTCGAATCCTCCTTTGTGAGTCAGCTTAGGCATGTTTCCGTCCGGACGGAGAGAGAGAGAGAGAGAGAGAGAGAGAGAGAGAGAGAGAGAGAGAGAGAGAGAGAGAGAGAGTTAATTGTTGTTGTTATAAAATAATTAAGATAGAAGCAAAGTTATAATAATAGACATCCCCATCAAATAAGATCATCTTTATCAAAGAGTGAAGACCCAGAATTTCTGTTTCTGTATTAAAAATGCGTAGATATTTAAAAGAACGCATTTCCATTTCTTGGAACGTTTAGAGTGACCTTTTCGATGGAATGGTATCGTTTTCTTCATTACTATAAGCAGTGTTTTTGTGAAAGTGACGTAGTCCACCAAAGATATCAATGTAACAGCTATTTATTTGAACTGGCTTTCTTGTATCAGTGACTCATATCAATGTAACAGCTATTTATTTGAACTGGCTTTCTTGTATCAGTGACTCAGATCAATGTAACAGCTATTTATTTGAACTGGCTTTCTTGTATCAGTGACTCATATCAATGTAACAGCTATTTATTTGAACTGGCTTTCTTGTATCAGTGACTCAGATCAATGTCACAGGTATTTATTTGAACTGGCTTTCTTGTATCAGTGACTCAGATCAATGTAACAGCTATTTATTTGAACTGGCTTTCTTGTATCAGTGACTCAGATCAATGTAACAGCTATTTATTTGAACTGATTCTATCTGGCCAGGCCGAGACTAGCAAAAGTGGAATAGACCATACTACAACATCATTATCTCATATCCGGTTTAGCGACAAGTCAGCAAGGTCTACTGAGAGTCACTGTCTTAGTAGAAGAGCTTAGATTTTGATGACATTTCTATGATACTGTTACGACTAGGAATTGAATATGTAACAAAAGAAAGAAAGACTCAAACAAGCTTTCACAATTCCTAAGATACGAATTTAATTTCCTAAAATATAAAATATTTTAAACAAACAAAGTGAAAGAATTAAAAATAACTTACAGTGTAGAAATTCCTTAAATAATCCTAAATTGTTCTATTGAATTCACTAATCCGGAAGTTGTCCAAAGTATTCCAAATAAAGACACTAATGTGCTTATGTGCTAACAAGAATCAGTTCTAAATCCAAATGTTATTAATTCCAGGTAAATTCCTGTGAACATAGAATATCCCAAAAGTTCTTGAAATGTTTCCGATAATTCCAACGGAGTTAAATAATGTTCAGATCTTTGAATAATAGTACATAATCCCAAAAGTACTAGTTAGAAATAAGAATTCGCAATCTGACTATCACAAACAATAAACAAATTCCTCTATGACTTTTACGAGCTGAATTAATTGTAAAGAATGCCCCACACAAGGATTAAATCTAGTTTTATAGTACTCATACTGCGTAGAACAAATAAAAAACCCAATCTGCGATCTAAAACAATGCAATCTACTGCGTTTCAAATAAACAAACTCGATTATAATTCTTACAAGTAAACAAGTACTGAATCACGAGAACCAGGTCATGACTAATGCCTTTACCACGCGCTATGACTCACACTCTACCCACGTGATCTCCATGTTGTGTTAAGTTGACCGACATAATTATTGATTTCCTTGGACAAAAGCAATAACTTATGTTGACATTCCGTGTACTTTACAACTAATAGCGTTGGCTACTGTAAGAAAATATAAATTATAATACAGAGGTAATAAACCAAATAAAACTATATTATAATTTAAAAGATGATACATAATTCCGTAACAATACTACCATTACTATTTCGTATCCAGACGATATTTTAAGTGTACCTGCGTGGATTTTCATTTGTTTGTCTGTTTGATAAGTCAGTAAATGAAGTATGACACCTCAGTGTCAAGCGATATAAATGCACAAGCTCAATTCTGTTCTTCCATTCAAATTACCTCTTCGCTTAACTCCGTGCTGTCTTCTTCCTTTTGTATGTATTTTTGATAATATTTGTATCATATAATGCCAAGTTTGCCCTCGAGATCTATTAATTTTTCTTGAGTTTCTTGTACAATCCAAATGCAAGGAACTACTTTATAAGCGAAAACTGGAATTAAAATCGTGACGTCAGAGAAATGACCATTCTTGACGACAATCGGCACATCGCTTGGCCATTTCCGACAAATCGAGAAATAAACTCGGATGTGGCTGTAGGAATACACATAAATTTGATGGGGTTTGATGATTCAACACCGGCGGAGTGCACCACTTATCCTGCGACAGAAAAGACAGACAATGTTCTGATTGTGACTTTGTCTCCTTCCGCCGCCATATTGCACCAGATAAACAAAAGTAGTTTCGAATATACTTCCTAATGGCAGCGAATCACATCCGAAATTTCTTTCTCTATTTGACGGAAAAGGCAGATGATGTTCCGATTGTCTTGACGGGTGTTTAGCACTAACTTGGGGCATGAAAGTACAAATATTCTTAAAATATGTACATGTATACAGAATTCAATTCAGTGTCAATATATTTCACTCGGTGTTCAGATGTAGAACATCCATGACAATAACAGTTCCTTTTCTCTTAAATAATATTGATAAGGTGTTCAAGAATTTTTGATAATTTTCTATGTTTAAAAATAATTTCCCTTTGTATTGCATGTTATTATGGATGAACTGTCAACACTTTTCCATCTATGTATATAAGTGTATTTAAAACAATAAAACTATCGGCGTAACTGTTCTGCGTGGCTGAGGTTCAGACTCTTGTTATTTTCCAAAACTTTTCATACCAGGATGTAAAATAACTCAACCACAATACTAAGAAAGCAATAATCACGTAATCGTACGAATTTAATACACATATGTACGACATGCAACTTACATTTCCTAGCAGCCGCAATGTCCACATCAACAAATTAAAATCCAATAATCATTTGATGGTTCTTAAAATTCACGGTCTGTGTGGTCATAAAACCCAACACGACTACATCATGTATTTTTCAATAGAAAATTTTATTTATATTTGCTATTGTGCGTGTAAAACTTCCCACGGAGCAATAAACACCAGTATTTTGTTTTTCACTGGTTTCATGCCGAGCATACAGTTTGTTAAATTTGTGAAAAAGAGTCTGTGAGGTTCGTTCTGGCTGCAGAAAAATATTGTTCTTAACAATGAACAGTGCTTCAAAAATAGTTCATTGTTCTGGCTGGAATGGTTACTTTTTTTTTCTTCTTATTCTTCTTTTCACACTTTTGTCTGAAAGCATCGGGATATTGCGATACCCTCTGTCTGTTCGTCTGTTTGTTCGTTAACGGGTGGAAATGAACAAATCCTGCATATCAGATCGTTAAAATTGTTAACTCTGGAGGGAATATGTAATATTCTATAGTGTAAACATGACATCGATTTAGAATCAAAGCGTTCAGCTTGTCACGTTTGTCAAAAACCTAAAACCATCGGCGTTATGTGTACGCTCGATCGTTATGTTTTTACACCACATGATACAAAGGGCTCACTAACCGCGTTGATTTACACTACATTATACAAAGGGCTCACTAACAGCGTTGATTTACACTACATGCTACAAAGGGCTCACTACCAGCGTTGATTTACATTACATTCCACAAAGGGCTCACTAACAGCGTTGATTTACACTACATGCTACAAAGGGCTCACTACCAGCGTTGTGTCATCTGCAGTCCCCAACAATACATCCAATAGCTTGTTGCTCTTAGATACCAAACTTGTGTCATCTGCAGTCCCCAACAATACATCCGATAGCTTGTTGCTCTTTTGATACCAAACTTGTGTCATCTGCAGTCCCCAACAATACATCCGATAGCTTGTTGCTCTTAGATACCAAACTTGTGTCATCTGCAGTCCCCAACAATACATCCAATAGCTTGTTGCTCTTAGATACCAAACTTGTGTCATCTGCAGTCCCCAACAATACATCCAATAGCTTGTTGCTCGCTCTTAGATACCAAACTTGTGTCATCTGCAGTCCCCAACAATACATTCAATAGCTTGTTGCTCTTAGATACCAAACTTGTGTCATCTGCAGTCCCCAACAATACATCCGATAGCTTGTTGCTCGTAGATACCAAGCTTGTGTCATCTGCAGTCCCCAACAATACATCCAATAGCTTGTTGCTCTTTGATACCAAACTTGTGTCATCTGCAGTCCCCAACAATACATCCAATAGCTTGTTGCTCTTTGATACCAAGCTTCTGTCATCTGCTGTCCCCAACAATACATCCAATAGCTTGTTGCTCTTTGATACCAAGCTTGTGTCATCTGCAGTCCCCAACAATACATCCAATAGCTTGTTGCTCTTTGATACCAAGCTTGTGTCATCTGCAGTCCCCAACAATACATCCAATAGCTTGTTGCTCTTTGATACCTAACTTGTGTCATCTGCAGTCCCCAACAATACATCCAATAGCTTGTTGCTCCCTCTTAGATACCAAGCTTGTGTCATCTGCAGTCCCCAATCTTATCTCTGAGCGTGCAAGGGATACAATTTGATAGTTCCACCTTGTCAAATAATCTTACTTAGTGCCTCTTTACATCATTATCTTTGACAAATAGCTACGCCACCAGCTGTTGTCCAGCCTGAGTGATTGCACATTATTGTATGACGGCGGCTTTCTAGTCTGATTTTTCCTATGTTCTACATTCTGGGTTTTACCACGTGCAATACTGCTGAATGACGTCAGACGTTGTCTCTAGTTTTCGGTTGAATAGATTCGTATCACACAGAGAGAGAGAGAGAGAGAGAGAGAGAGAGAGAGAGAGAGAATAACTTGTGGAATTCCATTCTGCGAAAAAAATGAAGTGATTGACATTGAACATAAATTCACTTATCCTGCCATCCAGTAAATGAACAATGAAATAAAACACTGAATTGCGAAATGACAAATATGAATCAACGCGAGAAAATAAGCACCAACCTTTTCTACCATTGTTTCACGAATGAAATCCAGAAATATACTGTAATATATATGTTCATAAAATCAGTTTCACATATTTTGACAATATTTTACATTTATAAATTCCGCAAAACTGATTCTAACATAATATGAAAAAATATGTTCCAGAAAATAACACAATGTAATATTTCCAGGCAAATTTAGGTTGGACTGTTAGAACGTTTTGCACTTTCAAGTTATTTTTACTGCAACATATGAAATAATAGCAGTTTTTCCTTCAGTAGTGGAACCATATCAAGAAGAGTAAAATTTACATGTCAAACTCTTCCTTAAATACAGCGTAAATTCTATTAAATACAGCATAAATTCCATTAAATACAGCGTACATTTCATTTAAGAAGACCCTTAAATATAAATAATGTCTTTACTTCCCGCCCTGCATTCAGCATGGTCCAAAACATGTGACAAAATGATGTATACTAGCCTTGTTCTAATAGTACCACTGCGCTGTCAAATTTACATATACAAATGACGGAGATTTGGAAAAGACAGGAGTTTGATCACGAGAGCAGACAAAAATGGTTGACCACATTTATCTCGATACCTGCTGCAACACTAATTTTTTTTTAAAATGATTGAAAAAAAAAAAAAAAAAACGGGATGCCATAAGAATAGGCGCATAAGTGCAACATTTGTGAGCCAGGTGAAAAAATAGATTGTATCATATAAAAATCGAAGAGAAGGTCGGGGTCATACAATAAATCAGTTAGATAATATTTTCTCGAGTGATACTAATTATATCGTAGGGTGGGGGACTCAAAGGATTTTCGCAGAGAAAAGCGCTGTAGCGTACTAACGGACGGGGAGGGGGAGCGGTCGGGGCGGTTGCTCTGGGCGCCAGAGATCATAGGGCGCCAAAACAGCTGATGAAAATTCGGGCCTCGTATTCTGGCCCTTAGGGCCATCATCGTCGCCCCGGGCGCCATTTACCCTTAGTAAGCCACTGGAAAAGCGCCCTTGACTTCTCTGCCAATACCATTTCCTTTAATATATCTGGTATCCCACTCACGCATATCGTGTAACTAATACGTATTAATGGCTCACCTTAGCTTGGAGAAGGATAAACAAGCAAAGTCCTACAAAGTGGTTTAAATTATAGAGAATATATAGTAAACTTTGGCCTTGGATAAATCAAAACGTATCGTATGGATTTATGTCAAATTTGGAAGTTGACTTATTATTATTTGCAGCAATAAGTCGGTAATTTTTTTTACAAATTGTGTGCAATACCTACAGATTGTCCTATGCACACGGGTGTGGGCGTGGCTTAGGGCAAATAGTGGAACTATTACTTCCCTGTTTTTTGATCATCGGTCTGTCAGAATTATCAGAAAATGTCGAAGAAAGCCACAGTTACTTGTAATCAGTGTCAATTAAGCAACAAATCCGTGTTTCTTATGAATAGTACGTGCTAAAGATCAAACATTATTGTCTGAGAAATGTCAGACTATTAACAGATGTGAACAACTAGCAGTTACATAAAGGCAGCAATGGCCATAATTTGGATTGGAATAAGTCATGGCCAAAATGAATAATTATTGATTTTGACACAAACTGAATCAATTTGGCTGTAACCGCATTTCAGAAAATAAGGTCAGGATTCATATTTATTTATGGTGCTCGTCGGATTAATCTTTCGGTAAGAAAGAAAGAAAGAAGAAAGAAAGAAAAATATATGCTGGTGTCGGGCACTGGGCTGTCGTGCATGATTTCTATGCACCTTATGGCACTTTTTTTTATCCGTGTTTCGACTTGACTGCTTCTCTGCCTCAATGACTGGGAACCCGCATTGGTATGGTTATCATGGCCTGTTTAGAATTTAATTCCTTCCGACCAAACGATTTTTGTTTGTGTGTTTGCTTGTTTGGCCCTATTAGTGTTTATAGCATGATTCGTTTTGAATCTACGTGCTTTCCTAACATTACAATGAAGAAGAAATTGTAAAGTTAAATATAAAATCCATTAAATTTAAACTGAACTTCGGACTCTCCGTAGCATTTAATAAGTCCAAGTTTCGTCAGGTGACTGAATTTCTGTGTTTAGAGAAATTTTCCTTGCTTTTCAAAACTGAAAATTATACCAGTCAGTAGGAAACGTTAAGAGTTTTGTGCCTTTGACAAACTGGTTGTATGCATATTTTAATGAACTGACTACAACTATCCAAATAACTATCATAAGCCAAAGACAATATGAAGTCTTCTTCAAATTAAAATGTAAACTTGTTGGC
Organism: Margaritifera margaritifera; assembly: GCA_029931535.1. NCBI lineage: Eukaryota > Metazoa > Mollusca > Bivalvia > Unionida > Margaritiferidae > Margaritifera > Margaritifera margaritifera. The sequence goes on from JAQPZY010001497.1 coordinate 220,896, forward strand.
TAAATAATAAGCAAAGAACCGTCTAAAGGAAATAAGAAAAAGAAGAAATATAAAGAATGAAGGGTGAGAAGAAAAAGAAGATGACCCTCATGTTTCTGCATGGTAAAATTACGCACTACGGGAAAAAGTCAGAAATCAGAAAATACAAGTAAAGCCCTCTGAAAAAGCATTAGAAATCATTTGGATATAAAGTTAATTAATTTGTAATTGGAGACAGCCAGTTCCATACTTTGCCCCCTTCAAGAATGAATCCATCGACATAACTATGTCCTGTATAGATTGCCTTTAACAATGTGGCTTCATGGCTATCTGTCTGTCTCTCTCGCTCGCGTGTATGAGCAACCTTTTATTTAGAAAAGTACAACATGTCCAATACAAACCAGATGCTGAATATGTATTCAGATTGTGTTGTAAATGTGCATATCGCTCTTGACATAGAAGCCAAATTCGAAGACAAGAAAACAGTTGAAAAAAGGACACTCCTGCCTCAGTCTTGATCGCCAAATGTTCGCTGGTCCCCTGAGACAGGCCCTTGACGGCTATACAAACTCTTTATATTAAATCTCAGACAGATCTGTGGTAATTTTCTGGAACGCCCTCTTGCGGTGCAGAGGATAATCAGCATATCACTGCGCGAGTGTTAAAAACATATACCATCGCTTAAAATATGAATGGGGATGATGTTAAGCAGTGCACTTGCTGCCAGTAATATTAACGATCAATAAAAAATGAAAGACTTGTCAATAAGTTCAAAAATATCAATCTTCCTTTACATCAATTTGCTTTGGCTAACCAAGATTTCATTGCAAACCATGTTCCTTTGTAATGAAATATGGTAATGCATCTATATAGATTGAGTTTGTGATAAAATGTAACTAATTCAGTTAGATTGCTTGATTCGCCATGATGTCGGAGAAGTAGGTGCCTCTTATCTGAACATAAGCTGCTGTGTGATCGATGGTACAGATAGAGTACAATACAAGACATTATCTTGTGATAAAATGTAACTAATTCAGTTAGATTGTTTGATTCGCCATGATGTCGGAGAAGTACGTGCCTCTTATCTTAACTTAAGCTACTGTGTGATCGATGGTAAAGACAGAGTACAATACAAGACATTATCTTTTTAAAAGAATAGCTATTTAATACAAGACATTATCTATTTAAAAGAATAGCTATTTAATACAAGACATTATCTTTTTAAAAGAATAGCTATTTAATACAAGACATTATCTATTTAAAAGAATAGCTATTTAATACAAGACATTATCTTTTTAAAAGAATAGCTATTTAATACAAGACATTATCTATTTAAAAGAATAGCTATTTAATACAAGACATTATCTTTTTAAAAGAATAGCTATTTAATACAAGACATTATCTATTTAAAAGAATAGCTATTTAATACAAGACATTATCTATTTAAAAGAATAGCTATTTAATACAAGACATTATCTTTTTAAAAGAATAGCTATTTAATACAAGACATTATCTATTTAAAAGAATAGCTATTTAATACAAGACATTATCTATTTAAAAGAATAGCTATTTGTTTTTACATGCGCATCGACTGAGTAGTGTCAATACGAAGTGAAGTTTTCTATAGCGAAAAGAAATTGAATAACACTTTTGAATTTTAAATTTTATTTTCTAAAAAGGGTTATATAGTTTGACCGGCAAAATGCAAAGGCGTCTCCGGAACGTTTTCCAAAAGTCGAGCCGCTACTTCGGAGGCAGGGAAATTGGTTCAATGAGTGGAGCGGCCAACATATAAATTTATAATTTGTAATAAAATACACCTGAAATTGTATCCAGCTAATGTTAGACCCTATACTGCACGATACTCATTACCAACACATCTTTAACAAGCTGTTGCTTATTCGAAATTCCAAAGGGCTTCTAGTAAATTCTTTTTTCCCAGACAACGTGTCATAAGTCACTTAATGACAGCTGTTATGCCAAGCTTGTAAGAGGATATCAGAATGGTTAGGTACCATGCCCTGTATTCTCACAACTTTAGATCATATAGCTCCAACTGAAAACCTCAGTATCAGATATAATACTCGGAGAACTGCCAGGTTCGGAAAACTCGAAAGTACTGGGGTGAAAATCCCAATATCAGATATGATATTCGGAGAATCTCCAGGTTAGGAAAACTCGAAAGTACTGGGGTGAAAATCCCAATATCAGATATGATATTCGGAGAACTTCCAGGTTAGGAAAACTCGGGAGTACTGAGTGAAAATCCCAATATCAGATATGATATTCGGATAGTTCCAGATTAGGAAAACTCAGGAGTACTGGGGTGAAAATCCCAATATGAAATATGGTATTCAGAGAATTTCCAGGTTATGAAAACTCAGGAGTATTGGCTCAAAAACCCCAATATCAGATATTATATTCGGAGAATTTCTATGTTAGGAAAACTCGGGAGTACTGGGTGAACATTCCCATATTAGATATGATATTCGGAGAACTTCCAGGTTAGGAAAACTCGGGAGTACTGGGTGAAAATCCCAATATCAGATATGATACTTAGAGAACTTTCAGGTTAGGAATACTCAGGAGTACTGGAGTGAACATCCCAATATGAAATGAGATATTCAGAGAATTTCCATGTTAGGAAAACTCGGGAGTACTGGGTGAAACTTCACATATCAGATATGATATTCGGAGAACTTCCAGGTTAGGAAAACCCTGGAGTAATGGGTGAAAATCTAAAATATCAGATATGATATTCGGAGAACTTTCAGGTTAGGAAAACTCGAGAGTACTGGGTGAAAATGCCAATATCAGATATGATACTCAGACAACTTCCAGGTTAGGAAACCTCAGGAGTACTGGGGTGAAAATCCCAATATCAGATATGATACTCGGTGAATTTCCACTGTTAGAGAAACTTAGGAGTACTGGGTGAAAATCATAATGTCAAATATGATACTCGGTGAATTTCCAGGTTAGGAAAACTTAAGAGTACTGGGGTTAAATTCTCAATATTATACTAGCATATGATACTCAGAGAATTTCCAGGTTAGGAGAACTCAGAAGTATTGGTGAGGGATCTAAGTTAAGAAAATCATGAAAGTTCTATGCTTCCAATTTAATTCTAATTAAAGTTAGAGATGGTCAAACTTTTGGGACTCAGAAAGTGTGAGCAGCTTTCGTGCTCGTGTACCCAATGCCAAATAGCTTCATTTTTTTATATCTAAATGAGGTGAAGTTTTATTTTTCAACCGAAAATATAGTATCATACATTAGTACAAGTTTCAGAAGAGTTGTTATCTCGGTTCTGGCGATTCATCGATTAAATGGCCAGCTCTGTTTTAAAGTATAGCATCGCTTCTTCAAAATTAAAGATATAAAGAAAGGCAATGAATGGAAATATATGTAATTGTTTTTCCTTTTCCTATTACGGGTCAATATGTGATGATATATTTGCTTGAATATACGTAATACAAAATAGCACTGTTCAGAGTAACATATTTGTTATCAAAGAAGGAGATTTTTTGTAGCATCAATAAAGTAGAAAAGTTTCATGAACGATATTAAATTCGGTGAAGAGGAGGAGGAAAGTTGTAACCCAGGAAAATTATCTATATACCTTAAACTGTATCTATATACCTTAAACTGTATTACAAATGGTACCGAGATGGTCGAGAATGCTTCAAACCCCGATGATAAACTACTAAGATAGTTGCTCGTGGTTCTATTTAAGAAACGTTCAAATATTGCGTAAATATTATTGAAGTACCTATACGTGACATTTTTATTTACATCAGGTGTATTTGCAGAGACCGAACCTTCATATATTGAATAATGCTTGCCTTGTGCTTTTGCTTCAATAACTACATAAATCTAATGATAAGTCCTGGATCAGTCAAAATGTCAATATTTATATTAACAAAACGTGGACTCGTCAGAAAAAAAAGTGTGAGCAGCTTTCGTGCTCGTGTACCAAACGACAAATATACACAGCCTACTCACGTGCAGACATGTAATTCACATAGAATCATACAGACATGTAATTCACATAGAATCATACAGACATGTAATTCACATAGAATCATACAGACATGTAATTCACATAGAATCATACAGACATGTAATTCACATAGAATCATACAGATTTTGCAGACATGTAATTCACATAGAATCATACAGATTTTGCGGACATGTAATTCACATAGAATCATACAGATTTTGCGGACATGTAATTCACATAGAATCATACAGATTTTGCGGACATGTAATTCACATAGAATCATACAGATTTTGCAGACATGTAATTCACATAGAATCATACAAATTTTGCGGACATGTAATTCACATAGAATCATACAGATTTTGCAGACATGTAATTCACATAGAATCATACAGATTTTGCGTACATGTAATTCACATAGAATCATACAGATTTTGCAGACATGTAATTCACATAGAATCATATAGATTTTGCAGACATGTAATTCACATAGAATCATACAGATTTTGCAGACATGTAATTCACATAGAATCATACAGATTTTGCGGACATGTAATTAACATAGAATCATACAGATTTTGCAGACATGTAATTCACATAGAATCATACAGATTTTGCGGACATGTAATTCACATAGAATCATACAGATTTTGCAGACATGTAATTCACATAGAATCATACAGATTTTGCAGACATGTAATTCACATAGAATCATACAGATTTTGCAGACATGTAATTCACATAGAATCATACAGATTTTGCAGACATGTAATTCACATAGAATCATACAGATTTTGCAGACATGTAATTCACTTAGAATCATACAGATTTTGCAGACATGTAATTAACATAGAATCATACAGATTTTGCGGACATGTAATTCACATAGAATCATACAGATTTTGCAGACATGTAATTCACATAGAATCATACAGATTTTGCAGACATGTAATTCACATAGAATCATACAGATTTTGCAGACATGTAATTAACATAGAATCATACAGATTTTGCGGACATGTAATTCACATAGAATCATACAGATTTTGCCAACATGAGACACTGTATTATTCGCATATGTATATCATTATGCTTATTTAGTAAAAAAAAAGCTGGTAACATAACAAAAGCGAAATCTTGTTTACGTTACAAAAAAGTTGGACTCGTCATATTTCAAAACAATGACCCATCTCTTTGGACATATGAATCCCAGTATAATACACGCTAACAGAATCGTATCCATGGAGATTCAGTAGACAAGTTTTTGAATACACGTTACGCTTTAACCCCATGTTGTATCCCAATACTTGTACAAATGTACAAATTAGTGAGTCATGTTGTATCCCAATACTTGTACAAATTAGTGAGTCATGTTGTATCCCAATACTTGTACAAATTAGTGAGTCATGTTTCAAGTAGATTGAAAGATTTTATTTACTTGGTACTTGGCCTCAGTCCAGCTTAAAAATTCAAACTGATAGTTATTCTACTGATTTGTAGTTTTTAATAATAAAGTATATAAAAAAGGTGAATAACTGTTTTCATCTTTACGTGTAACATTTTAAATGAGAAAAAAAAATGTGCCGCTGTTTTAATCATAATCGAAGCTTGATGATCTGCAAGGATAAAGTTCGAGTAAAATCTACAAAATTATAGTAAAATCTACAAAGTTCGAGTAAAATCTACTTTTAAAATGAAAACAATGATGTTTGATACGCTACTAAACGGGAAGAAGTAGATGATTCAAATATAGATAATGTACGATAACTGTTGCATTTTTTAAAAATACTTCCGAATGGTTACTTAAGAATAGCATATTAGTCAGACTGAAATTAAAGAGTCATCAATATACCCTATTGAAATTAAAAAGTCATCAATATACCCTATTGAAATTAAAAAGTCATCAATATAATACCCTATTGAAATTAAAAAGTCATCAATATACCCTATTGAAATTAAAAAGTCATCAATATACCCTATTGAAATTAAAAATTCATCAATATACCCTATTGAAATTAAAAATTCATCAATATAATACCCTATTGAAATTAAAAATTCATCAATATACCAATTGAAATTAAAAAGTCATCAATATACCCTATTTAAATTAAAGTCATCAATATAATATCCTATTGAAATTAAAAATTCATCAATATACCCCATTGAAATTAAAAAGTCATCAATATACCCTATTGAAGTCATCAATATAATACCCTATTGAAATCTAAAAGTCATCAATATACCCTATTGAAATTAAAAAGTCATCAATATAATACCCTATGAAATTAAAAAGTCATCAATATACCCTATTGAAATCTAAAAGTCATCAATACACCCTATTGAAATTAAAAAGTCAATATACCCTATTGAAATTAAAAAGTCATCAATAAACCCTCAATTTAGATCTTTATATAATATCTGCATAAATTGGTAGAAAATGTCGTGAAATATATGTACTGTAAAAGATAAGCTAATCATTAGATTCTGTCTTAGTAATTGATGAATCGCTTTCACTACGTCCACCTCTCAGTCAAACGTTAACAAGTTACAATAACGAATGACCATCTGACGACTGTTATCACTGGCTAGGTGTGTGCCTTACATATTTACATCCAGACTAAAAGTTTGTCTGTGGCTTCTCTGAGCAGTTCCGACGCTGTCATGATTGTCACAATATAACATGGCTTCCCTGAGCAGTTCTGAAACGTCATAATTGTTACTATATAACATGTCTTCACCTAGCAGTTCCGACACTGTAATTATTGTCACTCTAAAACACGGCTTCTCTGATCAGTACCGACACAGTGACGATTGTCACTATACAGCATGCACACATTCATAACATTTAAACAAAAAAAAAAAAAAAAACCCAAGAATTTTCAATATACGTATATACCTATAATTTAACTTCCTTTCATGGAACAATTTACAAAAAAAAAAAGAAGAAAAAAACAAAACAAAACAAGATATGTTGATGACTCGAAGCAGGAGCTGTCTGCCCTGGAGATCAATTAATAGTCCACCAACCCTTAATGATATCAAGACTCGAAGCCCTGATTATATATTATACAAGTATTGCATAATTTCTATCTTTGATTCAATTTTAATGTAATTAGCAGGTGTATTTTTGTTTGTTCAAATATTTAAGTGTGTGTGTGTAAAAAAAAGTATTTCAATTCTCTCGAGTACCATACACAACATAAGCTAATTAATAAATAATGTACGATCAGTAAAAAAAAACAATGGTAGTAATAGCGGTAGTACAAGTAAAGAAAAACAATAGTAGTGGAGGTAGTACTAGTAAATAAAAATAATAGTAGTAGTAGCGGCAGTACTAATAAACAAAATCAATAGAAGTAGTAGCGGTAGTACTAATAAACAAAATCAATAGTAGTAATAGCGGTAGTTCTAGTGAATAAAAACAATAGTAGTGGAGGTAGTACTAGTAAATAAAAATAATAGTAGTAGTAGCGGCAGTACTAATAAACAAAATCAATAGTAGTAGTAGCGGTAGTTCTAGTGAATAAAAACAATAGTAGTGGAGGTAGTACTAGTAAATAAAAATAATAGTAGTAGTAGCGGTAGTACTAATAAACAAAATCAATAGTAGTAATAGCGGTAGTTCTAGTGAATAAAAACAATAGTAGTGGAGGTAGTACTAGTAAATAAAAATAATAGTAGTAGTAGCGGCAGTACTAATAAACAAAATTAATAGTAATAATAGCGGTAGTACTAATAAACAAAATCAATAGTAGTAATAGCGGTAGTACTAATAAATAAAGGCAATATAAGTAGTAGCAGTAGTAATAGTTAATAAAGGCAATATAAGTAGTAGCAGTAGTAATAGTAAGTAAAAAAAAAAAGTATTAGAATATCAGAGTGTGCTTAAGTGCACAACAGCATTGGCGCTTTATATTCTTGGAAAGAATATTTGAATATACATGGTAATAAACATTCCTAAGAAAACAGCCAGAATCTGAAATATATTAGATTTATTCTAATAAAAGTTGTGTAAGATTTCTTTACCTTAACTACAGCAAACACCGATCCAACAACTTCCAGCCTCTGAAACTTTAATTAATGGCTCGCCGTTTAATAAATTGGCCCCTTTCTCTCCAACAGTTGTATTTTATTCCTCAGTGATCACGTAACTCAGTGAGTCAAATCAACAGATGAAACACGGCACAGTTTGACTTGCCTTTATACCCTGCTAACAGCTGACTGGAGCAATGCGCCGCATTCGATAACAAGATACGCCGGTTCTAAAACAAGCCAACGCTTTTCAGATCCGTATTAGAGAGACGACATTATTTCATTGATATTATTCGCAAAGAGCTTCTCCAAACATTTTTGCAGGTCGAATCGGTAAAATCAAACACGAATCTCACAGGAATGTAATTTTTTTTAATATTTAAGATATGACTGTTTGATACCCAGCCCCAACACACACACACACACACACACACACACCAAAAAAATCAATATATTTTAAGAGATACAGGGCTTGATATTTTTGTTTTTGGTTTCTTTATTTGTTTGTTTATTTGTTTGGGTTTTTTAAATATTAAAGTAAACAGATTCACAACATTCGTAAAATATTTGAACAAATTTCTACCCCCACTGAAAGAATGAAGGTGATTTTATTTTTTCAGAACGACGGGATAAGTTAACTCGCCTTAATTACTTCAATCCAAATTCAAGCTATCAAGATAAGACTACGCATGTATCAATCATAACATCACTCTGTCTTTCCAGTCGAAGTTGAGAAAAACAAAACCGAAAACAACAACAACAATAACAACAACAAAAACAAAAACAAAAAAGCAATAACTTGGAAATAATTGTGGGAACACACACATCATTTTGATGAGTTCTGGTGATTCTCTAATGCACTACACAGTATACAAAAGACAAGGCAGATGTAACTGTCTCCGTCAGACCACATTGTGCCATGTATAAATGGGATTGAATCCACCATGCATCTCATTTCTATATTTAACGTAATAATAATAATAATAATAATAATAATAATAATAATAATAATAATAATAATGATAATAAACAACTTGTATTCAAGTCTAGAAGCCAGAAAATCAATTGTATAAAGCAGAAATGTTTAACAAGAAACATCAAATAATTCTCTTACCCTGATGCAATGACGTCATCAATAGACTTATTTCCATGCTTTTGTTGTATAGGAAAACAACGTTAGGGTAAAAGTCTAAGTTCTGAACTCCCTAAACGCCGAGCCTAGTAGATACAACAATTAAAATAATTTTGTTGGTATTATTTTTTCCTCGTTTGAAAAGAAATGTCAACGTCACATAAATTCAGTGATATCCCACTAAAGTCTCACGTAGAAAGGAGTGTTCTATTCTTATCATCGGTCTCTCTGTTTTCGTTGGGTTTTTAATTTGTGGTTTGTGGCAACCATGAAACTGACTAAAATTGGTACTTCGTTGAGAAAACGATTGAGAGATAAATAAAAATTATTCTTGTGCAGTTGTCTGGAAAATTTATCAAGATATTAAAAACGATAAACATGTCCAACAGTGCAGGAGAAAGATTGTTTTGCCATCTATTGCTCTAGAACCAGGTACACATACCATGGTAGTACGCGCACTATATGATGGCCCATTATTTATAAGCCAGGAAGAGTCTATCAAACGGAAATTGCGCATTATAGTAGGCAATACCCAGCGTACCTCAAGAGTCAACATCATCGACGCACATATGACTGATGGTGATATAGGGTCAAATGAATCTATGTGGTCAATGGGAATCAACAGTACAACCGCCATTTTGAACTGGGTCTGTATGGGGTCATTGCGAATTTAACATTAGCTCATGGGTTTATCATAATGGGTCTGTATAGGGTCAAGAGAAAATGTTATGTTAAAAATGTCTATAGAATGATGATGAGATGGTATTATGGGGTCAAAGGAAAAAATTGACTGACCAGCACCCTCTCATCTACTGACCAACACCTACACTTCCTTGACTGAACTGAACTCTCGTCAACTACTGACCAACACCCACACCTACTAACCAACACGCCGTTTGACTGACCAGCACCCATTCATCAATTGACCAATACCTACATTTACTAACCAACACAGGATAGGGTGTAAAAGAAGAGGAAAGAAATAGAAGTTAAACTTCTTAGAAACAGAACTAAAATTTTCTCTACTACCCCTACCCCCTAACAAATCGCTACCATTCCCTTATAAAGAAAACTACCACCCTCTACAACCCTCATAATTCCTATAACTCTAGCAGTGACGTGTAAGGGGAGAAAAGGGTATGGATATTTACACTATATATACACACACATAAATATCCATAGGGGGTTTACGTTTTAGTTGTAAAATTACATATACAAACATGGAAACAAATATTGGTAATGCTGTTTCTTAAAGATCTGGATAGCCATGAAAAGGGTGGGGTTTTTATTTTTAACTTTTTGTTGTTGTTGTTGTTGTTGTTTGTTTTGGCCACACTTTTTCTAGTGGCCGTATCGATCGGGCTGGGCTCCACAGGCAGCACATCTCTTGTTCCATCTGTGTCCACCCCAAGGATTAATGGACACGGAAAGCTTAAAGTGAGGCTAATTAGCCCCACTTTCCTTGTCCTCGTTCCTTCAAAAGAGGGGTTCCTCCTCCTCCTCTTCACACTGCTGTTGCCATTCTTGTTCCTCTCTCCACTTCTGAAACAAGCGCCACTGCTCCCCCTTTCCCGGCTTTATGCAGCTACCGCTGTTACTGCTCCAGCTTTATCCTCTTCTCTTCATCACATACTTTCTTTTCTTTCTCCATTTATTCTTTCGGCGCCTTTGCCAGGAGTCTTTAACCCATGCCAAAATAGATTTGGCTTTTTTAGGTCAATCTTTTTTTCGGTGTAAGCCCAGCTCCTCTACCCGGCACAGGAAGTGCTACACCCTCTACAAATACAACAATACCTCATTTGAGCTTTCCGCTTATGCTCTGGTTCATGGTCTTTGTCGTCGAGTCGACGATGAATGACAAAACTGGTGAACGCAATGCTTTATATGCTTTAAGCGCAGACGTGAAGGAAGATATCCTCTTAGAAAAATCCAAAGATCGACAGAGAGAAAGGAAAGAACATCTCAAAGAATTTTTTCTTCTAGAAAACAACCAACACTATTTTTCAGCACTAACATTTTTTTAATAAGCCCTGCAAACAAAAAAGTCAGCAAAGAATGAGGAGGTAGGATTATGGCCATTCGATCCCTCTTCATCTACAACTGACAAATACCAAAAACTGTTAAATATGAACGTATTTACAAGGTGACGATGTTGAGAAGAAAAATAGCTTCCAGTTATCTAGTACAGTGGCATTATACCATCGATGGACACAACGCTTTTGAACAATAAATAAATAAATAAATAAATAAATAAATAAATAAATAAATAAATATATAAATAAATAAATAAATACAGATCAACATTTCTAGTTTTGCACCGTTTCATGAGAAATCTCGTTTTAAACAAGCCAGTAAATGTTCCAATTCGAATCCAAGACTGCGTTGATGAAGAAAATAAACACAATATTGTCCAAACACCATCGAATCCGATCCTTGTAACCTCATATTATTGAATTGAGTGGATACAGTATTTCTTCTAATAAAGTTTGTGATATCGTCTTCCAGAAAAGTTATTCCATAGGAGTAAAAATATTCCACGCTGTGGTCGTTGGAAAAGCAGATTACCACCCAAAGGGTTCTTGAGCGATGACTGTCATCCATGTTGATGACACAAGCTCGAACATTTTTACGTTTTCGATAAGGAAGTTTATCTTTAGCACTCACGACTGAATTTCAAAGATCTGTGTACGAGCTGTGGGTCAGGAGGTAATGAATTTCTAAGGTATTCCTTTTCACGGGTAATGATAAGTCATGATTTCATAATTGACATTTCCTTTAGAAAAATCTGTTAAGTCGATAAAAGGTAGCCTTTTGCAAAAGAGCTTCGATGCGTTTAGTCTCCAATGAAGTCAGTGGAGGTAGGAAATGGTCAATCAAGTCTTTATACCGCTATTTTACGATCGTCTCTTCTGAGATTAGTGTCCATTGCTTCTTCCAGATACTCTTCCAACTTATCTTCTTGACTCATCATCAAATAATGATCGTTTTGAACTTGACTAAAATGATCAATTTGACAACCATAACAATATTCTCTGGTCAGGAGTGTGATTCTTTCAGTCAAGTGGCAAGCAAAACAGGACACTTAGTGTTGTTCTTGTTCTGGCCATCGCGACATCATGAGTGTGTATTTCTCTTCTTCTCCACCTGGTGTCTGTTCATGACTTCATGCTCCATATTCTGTTTTAATAGTTCAGGATCACTTCTCTCATACCGGTGATTTCCAGAGCATTGTTAAATTTTGCATACAAGATTACGTTCACGGTTTTCATGAGGGCGAGTGTACTCTGAAGTTCGCGACGGAGTTGGCTTGATTTTATATGGTAGAAATGTCTATAGTCGATGCCTTGGTCTCGATTTAAATCAAATCCATACAAACAATATCCTCCTGGATAATCAAAATACCGTGGGTACTGTTGGGTCCTAATTATCTCGTGGCTTTAAACAGATTCAAGTAAGATCTCAAAGTCATTTTTCTGGGTAAAGTTAGGTTCAAAAGGTCTTTATAAAATGTCTGGCCGTTCCAGGTCACTTTTGTCTTGGACACTTTGAAATGTTGGAATTCGAAAGAGTTTTAATCGATAGTCCGTTGATAGCATCATTGCTGATAATGTCAATGAACAAACGTTTAGGCAGTTGACCTTGGAAGACATGATCTTTGATCTTGGATCGAAGTCCAGCGGTAATGGTGAAGGGTTTGACTTCCACTCGTCGAAGAAGATACTTGGCTGAAGTTCTGGTCCGAGCTTGAACGATGTCGTTTCCCACTTTAGGTAAGACTTCCACACGTTGTACGTAGAGTCTGGCTTCTTCGATGGTAATGTTGTTCTCGTTAGTAATTTCCATTAAATCAGACGAACATCGACGCCATTCAGCAAATACTTGTCTTGCAACCACATGTCCAAGTCCAAACGATCTATCATTTCCTAACTACGTCCTTGATTTTCCTTTGCGATTGTTAAATCCAGCATTGTGAGGATCGTCATCTTCTGTCAACTCTGTGCCGTTAAAGGCACCCAAGATGTCAGGTTTCCACATTACCGATGCATCGAGGTACGTGTTCTTGATCTCCTTTCTGTACATCAGGAGATTCTCGGGGTAAACTCGGTAAGGGTTAGTGTCCCTGCTGCTGCTGACCAGTCTGTTGTTCAAGTACAAATCCACTTTGCTGGACAACGAGTGCACGAAATTGTTGACAGAAGTCAATCTGGCATCGACGCATTGATTGTTATTGTCCGTTTTGAGAACATTGACGTTCATGAACAAGTAACTGTTATTCAGATCGATGTAATCTTCTGTTTATCCATTGATTTCAAACTCAATAAGAGCTGATGTGGTCAAAGATGACATGGGATATAATTCTACCCACGGGGATTCTTGCATCTTGCATCGTCATCATTATTGGTGGCATGGCAAACAGATCGAGTTCTGTCTTGGAACATTGCAAGAATCTCAGTGCATCATTTTTAGTAATCAAAAACGTCCAAATTTCCGACCCTTCTTCTTTTCTTATTCTTTTTCTGGTCGTGTCTATAAGGGCTGAAAGGTTTTTTACGTCTCTTTCTGCCTTGTCCTTGTTGTGGCGTGGAGTAGGAATCAATGTGAACTGAATTTATAGGGGTCTCGGCGATCAATAAGTTCCTGTTTCGATGAACACATTGTTGCCTGCTCTTGTTAACATTTGTTTGAAACTTTGTTGGTGGATAAGCTCGTTTGGAGAAATTATTTTTCTTGTGTTAAGGCCGCATATTTTAAAGCGTGCAATCCTCGAGTGACCGTAGCTTTTAGGACGGGTACACTGTACGAAAGGCCAATTTCAACATATCTCCCAAACCATCTCCTCTTTGTCGAGCTTCTCATCGGTATAAAGGATACATGTGTTACAATTCAGTCGAGCTTCTCATCGGTATCAGGGATACATGTGTTACAATTCAGTCGAGCTTCTCATCGGTATAAAGGATACATGTGTTACAATCCAGTCGAGCTTCTCATCGGTGTCAGGGATACATGTGTTACAATTCAGTCGAGCTTCTCATCGGTATCAGGGATACATGTGTTGCAATTCAGTCGAGCTTCTCATTGGTATAAAGGATACATGTGTTACAATTCAGTCGAGATTCTCATCGGTATCAGGGATACATGTGTTACAATTCAGTCGAGCTTCTCATCGGTATCAGGGATACATGTGTTGCAATTCAGTCGAGCTTCTCATTGGTATAAAGGATACATGTGTTACAATTCAGTCGAGATTCTCATCGGTATCAGGGATACATGTGTTACAATTCAGTCGAGCTTCTCGTCGGTATCAGAGATACATGTGTTACAATTCAGTCAAGCTTCTCATCGGTATCAGGGATACATGTGTTACAATTCAGTCGAGCTTCTCATCGGTATCAGGGATACATGTGTTGCAATTCAGTCGAGATTCTCATCGGTATAAAGGATACATGTGTTACAATTCAGTCGAGCTTCTCATCGGTATAAAGGATACATGTGTTACAATTCAGTCGAGCTTCTCATCGGTGTCAGGGATACATGTGTTACAATTCAGTCGAGCTTCTCATCGGTATCAGGGATACATGTGTTACAATTCAGTCGAGATTCTCATCGGTATAAAGGATACATGTGTTACAATTCAGTCGAACTTCTCGTTGGTATAAGGGATACATGTGTTACAATTCAGTCGAGCTTCTTATCGGTATCAGGGATACACGTGGTACAATTCAGTCGAGAAACGTTTTTGAAAATGTAGTTTCGCTGTCACTTTTCCATTATTGAATACAGTGTTTTGTCTGAGATCACCTTTTGTACTAATATTCACACTGTCAAATTACGATTTACTGACAGGAAGATAACGAGGACGCACACATTCTCGGTGAACGTGATACGTGTTTCCTCCTGCATTGTAATAAACTATGGCATAACCCACTTTGAAAGGAATAACTCTCAGCAACGGAACATCTGTGTTTCCCATTACACCAGAGTACACAAAAACGAAATCCAGTCCGTCGTTTAATTCTGTATTTTATCGAAAATTCTTGAAAAATCGGTTGTTATTGTTGTCGATGTCGTTTGACTGCGGTGCTATGTTACTGTTTCCATCCAGAATAGCAAACAAAATGGGAGAAAAGGTGATAGCGTTTTGCAGTCAGGAAATAAGTCACTGTTAAAAAAGTGGATGTACGAATGCACGACACAGCATGGTTTTAAAATGTCGTCTAGTTTAGTTTTTTAGTTTTTATTTTATTCTGTATCTTTTGTCGTTTGTTCAGTAGGCATTTATTTCCTGGTGAAGCATTTAAGTTTATTCATGAGTAAATTATAAAGACAAGATCTATTAACGCTTTATTAGTTAATCACGGAATGCAGTGCGCTTAAAACAGACAACTGTTGCCGGAAAATAAAATATATATCTGCAGTAAAATTGTTGTGAGAACATCAATTTTTAAGACTTATTGCTAAAATGAAGTGGCACTACCATGTCTTTACAATGTCAGTACAATGAATCCACAATAATTCAGTAGGTATTTATTGTGGCTTGTCCTCCTTAGTTTTGAAAGACATCTCATTTTGGTGCGAACCTGGCCTACTGCTAACTGTCATCTCATTTTAGTGCTGACAAAACCTACTGTTAACTCTCATCTCATTTTAGTACGGACCTGACCTACTGCTAAGTCTATTTCATTTTAGTGCGAACCAGGCCTACTACTGACTGTCATCTCATTCTAATGGAGACCAGACCTACTACTGACTGCCATATCATTTTAGTGTGTGCCTGACCTACTGCTAAGTCAATTTCAATTTAGTGCGGACCAGGCCCAATACTGACTGCCATCTCATTTTAATGGCGACCAGACCAAATGCAGACTGTCATCTCATTTTAGTGCGGACCAGTCCTACTATTAACTGTCATCTCATTTTAATGGGACCAGTCCTACTACTGTCATCTCATTTTAATGGGGACCAGACCTACTACTGACTGCCAGCTCATTTTAATGGCGACCAGACCAAATGCAGACTGTCATCTCATTTTAGTGCGGACCAATCCTACTACTAACTGTCATTTCATTTTAATGAGACCAGTCCTACTACTGTCATCTCATTTTAATGGAGACCAGGCCTACTACTGACTGCCGTCTCATTTTAATGGCAACCAGACCAAATGCAGACTGTCATCTCATTTTAGTGCGGACCAGTCCTACTACTAACTGTCATCTCATTTTAATGGGACCAGTCCTACTACGGTCATCTCATTTTAATGGGGACCAGACCTGCTACTGACTGCCATCTCATTTTAATGGGAACCAGACCTACTACTGACAGCCATCTCATTTTAACGGGGACCTGACCTACAGTTGACTGCCATTGGATTTTAATGGAGACCAGAGCTACTGCTGACAGTCATCTCATTTTAATGCGGACTAGAGCTTCTACTTACTGTCATCTCATTTTAGTGTTGACCAGACCTATTAGTAACCGCAGGCTTCATGTTCAAACGTTAGCAGTGTAAGAAATTCACAGCAACAATTGTGGGTTTGTGTGTCTTTTTATATGATTCATGTTGCTATAGCTTAATATGCATACAAATAGAAGATTTCCAACAAGTAAGGGTTTTCATTGTTGGTCTCTGATTAAGGAATAAAAAGGGTTTTCATTGTGGACCCTTGATTAAGGAATAAAGAACATGTGTGCCTTCTTATATAATTCATGTTTCTATAACTTAATATACATGCAAAATAGAAGATTTCCAAGAAGCAAGAGTTTACATTGATGGAACCAGATTAAGGAATAAAGAACATCTGTGCCTTATTTGATTCATGTTGCTATAACTTAATATACATACAAATAGAAGATTTCCAACAAACAAGGGTTTTCATTGAAGGTCCCGGATTAAGGAATAAAGAAGAAATCTCTGATGAATGGGACTAAGTTAAAGTTCACTGAGAGAGACGTGGTGGCTCACTAGTTAGCGTGACGGACTCGCAACCCAACGGTCACATGTTCGAATTCTGCCCAGATCAGCCTGCGTCGGCTGCTGTGGTATGACTCTGGACAAGACTCATTACTCACATTGCCACGAAGCTATATAACCTTTCTTTTTTGTTGTTGTGCCGTTAAGAACCGAATGAACAAACAAATTCAAAATGACTGATTGATTGGGGTCGGTGATTAAGTACAGAAAATGCAAACCGCCCCCCCCCCCCAAAAAAAAAAAACATTCGAATACCCCTCATCTTTTATTTTGCATTCGTTCAGACAAGTTTTCTTTTTCTTTTTCTTTTTTTTTTCTTCTTCTCTATTACCCCTGCGGGATCGGTGATGAAGAATAGGCCGATGCACCCTCCCGCATGTTGTAAGAGGCGATTAATGGAGGTATGAGACGCAGTAGCTCAGTGGTTGGCGTTCCGGACTCGCAGCCGAAAAGGTGAGGGTTCGAATCCTACCATCGGATCAGCCTGTGTCGGCTATCGTGGTGTGTCTTTGAGCAAGGCACTTTACTCCAATTGCCTCCTTACTAAATAACCTACTTCAGTTGCTGTGCCGTAAAACACCAAACCAAATTCTTTCTTTCTTCTTTCCAACTGCTAAGACACTGTTGTATATAGGCAACGTACGGTGATGGTATTTATGTATTGGTAAGTGACCGGGTTACCAATATACTCAGCCATCCCTGGAATGTTCGATCAGGATCCGGCAGCCGCTGGAGGTAAAGAGAACCAGGCTAGAGAGAACCTCTACTTTCCTAGAACTAATTGGAACACAGGGAAAGCCACGAGGTGTTACGATTGCCTGAACTGTTTGACTAATGGGCAGAACGCAGCTTTAACCAATTATACAAACAAGGTCCAAAATCTACTCAAACATTGTTAATGGCTTTTCTCAGATGTATCATCAGCTTGATCAGTGGAAGTAACCGAAAAGAAGACACCCTTTCAATAAAAGAATTTGATACTTTAAACTTTTACCGAAACTATAAACTAAACATTATAGGAAAACAGTGCAAGTAATCTCTTTACCTCTCTGCTTTGAAACGTTCAACGCTAACCCTAATAATGTTTTATTGTGGTTGAGAGGTGGTGGAATTTTTTCCTCTGGTTAACAGATTTGCAAAATATCTCTAGTAAATCATTATTTCATTGGTTCCAGTATGTCCCTTTATGCCTTAGAAACTGTGTATAAATATCTGTATATGCACAGTTAAGTCATACAAGACACGAGAAAGCGGATGTTTTCTTTCTATTCAAAACATATTTTGTTGTCGTTTTATTAAACAGTAATCGACTCGTCTTGGTCTTTTCCCAGAAAATACAAAAAAATGAATACATATTACTATATAATTACACTCTCAATCTAAATTCCCATTTGACAGATAAATTCACCTCTTATTTAAGACAAAAATATCTCTTAAAATATTGCCTATCTGTGCCCATAAAATCAAAATACATCAATCACATAATATTAATCAGAGCCAACCTTAAAACCAGACACAAAAGTATAGGCCTGGAAAGAACAAAAACAGCCTGAGATTGCGTTCTTCGCACTGAACCTATTAAAACGTCATAGGTTTATGTCGCTGACCAGAACAAATTATGTCCAGCTTAGAACCAAAAGTTTAAAATACACTTAAAGGCGTTTATCTGCAAAGAACCACCTTTGTGCCAGATTAGAACCAAAGTTTAAAATACACTTAAAGTTGCTTATGCGCAAAAAACCACCTTTGTGCCAGATGTGAATAACCACCTTTGTGCCATATTAGAACCAAACTTAGAGACTCATGAGCCTGTCCCATAACATGACTATTTACTCGCCGTTTACGTATTTCCCTGTTCAGAACCAACTTTGTCCCTGCTCCTAACCACATATTAAAACAGACTGTTCTTGCAAAACTCCAATAATGTTACTGCTGAGAGACTTTTAATGAGATTTTATTAAATGTTCTCGCTCAGATGCAAAATATTTGTATGGATAAGGTCCCTGCTCAGAACTACTCTATTCACATGCCTTATATGCATGTCCCAGGTCAAAACCAAAACATTGCAACAGGGAAAACAGAGTGTTCATGCATAAAACTCAACAATCTTACTGCTGAGCAATACACATTTATGAGACTTTATTAAGTGGTGTCGCTCAGAACCAATATATTTATATGGACAACGTGGTTCCATACACAGAACCAAAAATATACACGTTCAGGAGCAACTAGAAAACAAAAAAAACTTTTCCTGTTTATTAAGAAGAGTACATAAAGGGAGAAATCTTTGTGGAATAAATATATTTGGAATTCCTCATAAAAACCACTATGGCGGATGAGCGATAATAACCTCATTCCGTCTAAGAGGATGAGATATGTATCATCCATTCGCATGCAAGTGAAAGAGATTATTCGACTTTGTTAGATTTGAATTTGACTTTTATTTTGCTGTTGTATTTATTTCCTGAAGTAGATGAACACTTCCTTGTTGGACTGTCTTTCTTAACTTCATATTGAAAGTGTTAGTATTCTAGCGGAATAGTGTACCAGGGAAGTATGATGCAAATACAATGTGCCCGACAATATTAGACAGGCTTGTGCACCTTGATGCAAATCAAATTCATGTTGTGATGCAAGTATAGCGTACCCGTCTCAAATAAAGTAAACAGCATTGTACACGGCAAGATTTTTATTTCAATTTTTTATTTTTTTTATTGATGATATCATGTCCCTTTTCCGCTTCCAGTGTATGTATACTCCATACAGTGGGTTACCTCCCTTAAAGAGTATGAGCTGTGAGGAGCGTGGTATTCATAGTGGGGAGAGGGATCGGCAGAAACGTAGAAAGCAGCAGTTATAAAGTAAAATGCATGCTCTGAAAGGAAACTAATACTATAATACTACTTTGCTTTCATAGATTGATCTTATTTGAACCATGGACATCTTTTTCAGTCAGACATGTGTTTTATAGTGCCTGCGCAAATACATCGGACACTCTAGACTTACAGTATCGGCTCAAAATAGATTTGTTTTAATTTTCATTATTATTTTTAGCAGCTAAATAAATTTAGGGTCGACACTTTAAGGAGCTATGTTTTATAAATTTTCATAAAGTTTACCTTTAATTTTTTTTTCTTACTGATTCAAAATGTCGAAAAATAGTGAAATTATAATTGTGTATATTGTAAATAGGCCAAAAATTGCGTTTTAAAACGGTCAAAGTTAGACGTACGTAAGTGTTTCCTTGTTTAAAAATAGATCATGACTATAGTTATATCGTCACATGACGCCTCGATGTGTAGTCTGATACGCAAATAGCATGTAGACCTTGAGATGCTATTACATTCATTTCAGTGGTAATACGACTATTTACTGCTGTTGCGGATGGGATGAAATCGTTTTAATGCACAGTAATGTATTTTTCAAAGACTAAAACAGTTTTGATCCGATATTTTTAGATCAATAGACAAAGCAAGTCATTTGTTGTGTAATGGGATAGTAGGGGTCATTCAATATGTTACCAATACGCCAGACGCTCTTTATCGTTTGTAGCACAGTTTCCTAGATACTGTTGTATGTATGGTCATGCAATTTCATGTGTGCATTCCCATTTATCACGTATGTTAACACTCATAAAAAGTAAATTGTGGTTGTAATGACCTACTTTTCAATCCATAAACTGGCTAGGCCACGTTTCTGGATTATATACAGACGATACATCATTTAACAGACTTTCGTGTTGATCGTTCTTAGTACAGACCTTCAAATTTGTATCCAATTATAATCCTCAAAGAAGAGAAAAGTCTTTCATTTGGATTGAATTTCATGTTTCATCCAATATTTTACTCGCGTCCTTTTGGGTACTTTACTAAAGTACCTATTAATACACGTTTTCATTGATCTACTTCAGTTCTATTATATACGTCATCAGAAGAGTCATAAATAGGTGTGGGAAAACCTAGCAACAGACTACCGCATAGCAACAATAGTAGACTGAACTATTGATTTCAAAGGAAATATGTAAAAGCGTTATTTGCAAAGTTCACTACGACGAATAAAACTACTATCCTTTCATGGCAATAAAAAAAGTATTGACAGCATTTTTTTGTTTTAAAAAAGAAATGCTGTGCCTCTTTTGCAAGAAGAGTTTTCAAGGGAGATAACATTTGCTGGAATACATTTATAAAATAACACTAAACAGTTGGCCATTTGTTAAATGTTTTATAGAAAAGACGTGATACTTTATCTCCACGTTTCTCCCTCATGATTTATAGTAGTGCCAGGAATGTATGGTTTTATGTTGTATGTACAAATAGAAGAGTCTAGTAAAGAAACACATTTTGTAACTCAAACGCGGATAATCATGGACGAATCGTTTTAATGATTCGGTTTATCCATTTTCTGACGTGCTTGAAAATGTAGATATGCTGATTGTAATCGGAGTTTTTGTATAGTAGGTGGCCTCAAAGATATGAAGGTACAACATCTATCCCTACCTAGCCGTGAGCTGTTAAGTGCTACCTTAATAAGAATGTACATACTGTTCATGCTTACTTATTCGAATTTTAATTTCATACTTGAAATTGATTTTACTATAATCCCTGAAATAAATCTTTCACAGGAGAAACGTGTGACTAAATAACTTAAAAATCACGAAACATGACCCACCACACCCGACTCCCATTTTTCTCACAAATGGATGTACAAAATTGTAATATTTAGTATGCGCTGTACCTTGTTTCACTGCAACAGTGTGGGTAGTGGTACACTGTTTCACTCTAACAACGTGTGTAGCGGTACACTGTTTCACCCTAACAACGTGGGTAGTCGTACACTGTTTCACCCTAACAACGTGGGTAGTGGTACACTGTTTCACCCTAACTCACCCTAACAACGTGGGTAATGGTACACTGTTTCACCCTAACAACGTGGGTAGTGGTAATAGAGATCAATTTGAAACTTTCACTATTTATTGTTCAGGTTTCATTGTCAATAGGGTAAAAAGGAGTGAAAATAAAATGAATGATATTTCAATTTGAGGTGAAAATTTGCGTTGTACCAACTTGAAAAATCATTATTTATGTACACTTTATGAAATATTTTCCATATTTATGTTGAAAAAATAAATGTTGTATCCAATGAACTACTTTGATTGTTTTTATTATCATGTTTCGCATTGTCTGTGACATATTTTCGTGGTTATATGCAACTGAGTTTCCAATACGTAGGTAATACCAAATGTAACGAATTGCACTCCAAGGGTACTTTAGATGGGTCCATAGGTAGGTTAGTTTTGCGTGCAGCAAGGAAACATTGGTACCGTATTATTCATAATCAATCATAGCAGGGAGAGATTTAATAAACTTTCGAGTTTTCCTTAAAGCAGCACTACACATTTCTGTATCATTGACCATGGGATACATTTTTTTTTTTATTGAAGAAACGTGCATACTTTATCACCATGTTTCTTACCCGTTATTTACAGTGATGAGCAGTGCATAATTTCATGTTGCATGCATAAGGGGACGATACTAGTGCAGAAACATATATGTGCTAACCGGGTGTGTGATAAAGTTTTGGCCCGGGTGTGTGATAACGTTTTGGCCCAGGTGTGTGATAACGTTTTGGCCTACAATTCTCATGAGCGGCTATCCATTTTCTTCTAGCTCTGTTTTTATTTGTTTACCAAAATGTTCATATTGATCAAGGGAATTAAACACTACAAAGATATGAGAATGAAATACAAAATAGCACACAGAATTTTTAATCGGTTAATGGAAGGAATAGAATCAGATTCAGCTGGTGTACGTGCTTTAGCAGCTGGAATAGGTTTATCAAAGAATAGCTACTACTATAGTTGTTCCACTAAAAGCTTTACCGGATTTAGCAAAGCAGTTATAGGAATTCTTTCAAAAACTTTGAATGATAAAATATTTCGTAAGAGGTTTTAAAATACGATGAAACAGTAGCATCTGCTATAAACAAGTTGAACATTATCAAAGACATAATACGTAAAGTGGTAAGTAACAACGAAGGAATTTGTCGTTCAGGTTCCGACTGACCTCTCCTTAGGTGAGAACTCTCCAAGCATCAAAAATAACTCTAATGGATATTATTTATGTTAACGAGAGCTTTTGGTGGTTAAAAATGCTTTTCACATAGATTTTGTTTCATTCAATGTTAATAGTTATTAAAAGAAATTATAGAGGGGTACGTATTAACAGATTGAATGTATGCTTCGGCGATGAATATTGACAAGTTATAGATTTTCACGGTATGCTTGTAACATATGTTTTCCAGGTAAAGTAAATAGCATAGATCATGTATGGAATGAGCAGACAAATGTTTAGTAAGATCTTGCCTTTCAATAATTATACAGAAACAGATGAAAAAAGTATGCAATAGATGAAATAATTAACACTGACTAAAACCTTAACATTTAACAGTTTCAGTAGAAAGAATCTGAAGATAGTAATAAACTTGTTGTACAAAAGCGAGTTGATACTCACATACGCAACATTTTGGAGGATAACAATTTGAAAGATATCACGACGTTAATGGAACAAGTTGACAATAAAATCCATCGCACAGAGTGCTAATGAAAGAGCTAGAAAAATATAAGAGCTGCAATAACCGATTGATGATAATAGAACAGGTATTTTAGATGGATAGTAATTATGCAGACAGAGATTCAATATTTTAGATGGACAGTAATTATGCAGACAGAGATTCAATATTTTAGATGGACAGTAATTATGCAGACAGAGATTCAATATTTTAGATGCACAGTAATTATGCAGACAGAGATTCAATATTTTAGATGCATAGTAATTATGCAGACAGAGATTCAATATTTCAGATGCACAGTAATTATGCAGACAGAGATTCAGTATTTTAGATGGACAGTAATTATGCAGACAGAGATTCAATATTTTAGATGCACAGTAATTATGCAGACAGAGATTCAATATTTTATTTACTGCTGTACAAACCTTGCAAGAAGTAAAAAAAATAGCAGATAATTTACTAACATCAGACAATATTTACAACTAATCGAAGAAAGAATAACAAATAGATAGATGCTTATGGTAGTATTATCGTGGAAATAATTTTAAAAATCTGGAAAACTATGGTACTATACAATGACAACTTGAACAATTACATGCACACTTGAAGAATGAAGTCAGACAGAACGATAAAGAAATTATAAAGATAACACTATTGCATTGTTTGATAAAATTAGAACATTGAAAGAGGAAATAGATAAATACAAAATTGAGTTCGATGACAAAAGTAAACTAATGTATGTTGCTTTGTAATTTTCAAATTGTACCCATTCATATATAGTAAGTTTTTGCAACGAAGTAAAAGTATCTAATTTTGAAACTCGTCATGAATATAGATTCATGAATGGATTGTTAGAACTTTTCAAGTATGAAATTACACCTTAGACATTAGTTACGAGTTATGGATTTAAATCGTCAACTTTTGCTGAATATATATTACACACAATAGATCCTCGCAGCAATATGTCATTCAAAAAATAAAATCAGTTTGTCCATGCTAAATGAACTGTACCTCTCTTGTTCAGAATCATTTTTAAAAGTGCTTTGATAAATAAATGACTATCATACCCAGAAAAGTTGTGGATGAGCACAATATCATGTGGTATTTGATGACTTCGTGTAGGACAGGATGATACTTTCAAACCATAAAAAACCACATACGGAACTTTTTATTGATGATAATAATTTATAAATTTTACAATTGATCCTTCCGTAGGCATTAAATCCACTGAGTTGTCTGCAATATAACACCGTCTTTGTGCTCTTATAACATTTCTGTGTGTTTTTATTTTGTTTTGTTTTTTAATTCAAGCATCTTTTTACATATATTTTTATTTTTGTGTTTATTAATCTGGCTAGATATTAGTATTGATACATCTTATTTTTCCAATTTGCTTATTTCGTCAGTTTTCATTGGACATATATAAAAACCAAATTGAGTACTTGTTCTAATTGTATTTGGTAGTCTATAACGATTTAGGATGGGGATGTCTAAAACTGACTCTAGCATTTGTTTTGTATATTGAATTTATAATATGTGTCCATGAGGTAAGTTGTACTTTAGTCATTTTGTAAACAGCATATTTACTGCATTTGAGTTCAAGGTCAGTCCTGTTTACATAGCATTTGACAATTAGATTGGAATTTTCCATATCTTCATGTGAGAAATGTCAGGAGCGCACAGGCAATTTCCTTCAGAGTTACTCATATTCTAGAATATTCTGTCAGGTAATTTATCCTTATATTTATACAGGTTTGGTAAACAAGATTTCATTCCTATACTAAACTTCATATTATTAAGATCAGTCTATTAAGGAATTTATTTTAGTAATCCGATGTTACAGTTGTGAAAATCAGAGCAAATTCAGAGAGAGGAATTATTTATTTGAAACATTCATTGGAATTAGTAAAAGTGCTCATTCCCATTTTGGATTAATACTTGACTTTGGGATTGCTGTGAATTCATTCAAAGATATCTTTGGATTATTCAGGCATATCAGGACATTCAAGACTACTGACACATCAGAACATTCAAGACTACTGGCACACCAGGAGAATCAAGGCTACTTGAATTCATTTGGAACATACAATATTTAGGACTTGTGATTATTGGATTATTTGGACTTTAATTTACGTTATTGAAAGTGTCTTTTGAATTTTCACTTTAATTGTCTAGAAAGAAATGGCTTGTTGATTTTACTTACTTTCGTTGGTTTCACTTTCTTTCTGTTACATATTTTTAGGCCATAGAGTCGTAACAATATATATAATTTTGTAATCAGAACATTAATAAAGAAAGGAATTATATTAAAAGTTAGAATCGAAGTTAACATCCATTTCAAAAGTGCTATATAGCAATATATTTTTTATCAGGAAACATGTATACTCCATTAAAGAAGCGATAATTACATTACTATATTAAGGAATAGCGGAAACTACTGATTTTAGAAAATGGGGTTCAATATCGTTATTAAATACTGATTACAAGATATTAAGTAAAATTTGGGCTAACAGAATAAAGATATTAAGTAAAATCTGGGCTAGCAGAATAAAGATATTAAGTAAAATCTGGGCTAGCAGAATAAAGATATTAAGTAAAATTTTAACTACCAAAATAACGATATTAAGTAAAATTTGGGCAACAGAATAAAGATATGAACTAAAATTTTGGCCAACAGAATAAAAATAATAACTCAAATTTGGGCTAACAGAATAAAGATATTAACTAAAATTTGGGATAACAGAACACAAATATTAACTAAAATTTGGGCTAACAGAATAAAGATATTAAGTAAAATCTGGGCTAGCAGAATAAAGATATTAAGTAAAATCTGGGCCAACAGAATAAAAAATGTTAAGTAAATTTTGGGCTAGCAGAATTAAAAAAATGTACGGGAGAGATTATAAATATCAAGCAAAGCTGTGGAGAGAAGGAGAGATCAATCCAAAATAAAAATAACACTATGAATATATTAAACATAATAAATTTTATAAACTGGAAGGGAGATGAAGGAGCAGTTGTTTTATATCACCAGGAGAAAGCGTTCGATAGAATTGAGCATAACTTCATAGATAACGTTTTGAAATAAACGTCTGTAAATGGGTAACAACACTATATAAAAATATATATTAAAATGGCAAAATATTTCCCTATTAAAAGGTTAGTGAGACAATGATACTCACTGTTAATGTTATTATATGTAATAGCTATTGAAACTTTATGTATAAGGATAAATAGAAATAAAAATATAAAAGGAATACACACACCTAATTTGGAAATGGAAATAAAGATACTACAACATGCAACATGCAGACAACTGTATTAACTTCATTAGGGACGAATATTCCTTTAACCATTAGGAAAAAAGAATGTACAAATTTTGATAAAGCATTAGGATTTAAGGTGAATCATTCAAAAACAGACATTTTACTAATAGGTTTTTGGTGGGGCAACCATCCAGGTATACCACCACGCTATATAAAAGATCATTTTAAAGCAGGAATATATTACGGAGAAGAAAAAAAAATCCCTGCATACAAACTTTAGTTCTCTAAAGGATAAAATTAAATACAACATTAAAATATGGAATTCACTGAAAATAAATGCAAATATTAGAGTAAAAATATCGAAAATATATATGTATAGTAATTTATGGTATGTGATGAAATCTATTGATTGTAAATGAGTGAATTTTATGGATGAATTATAGATTTTATGGGGGGGGGGTCCACTACATCAGGAAGGACACAATGTATAGGGTCAAAAGCGGAGGTGGGTTAAATGTACCCATTTTACAAACCAAAAAGAAATCGTACCAATTGAACAGACTAAAGAAATAAAATAATTACCAGTGAGTGGCTTTATACATCTATTGGTCTGGGTGCACCCTAAGGAATACGAATGAAATTTATAGGAATAATAGATATACAAAATTGCTAGAACCACTGAAGAAATTGAAAGAAATCAAACAAATCGCACTGAAAATACAGGGATCAAGAAAAATATATGGAAATAAAATGGCAATAAAAAGGTAAAGTAAATAGAGGATTTAAAGGAAGAGAAGAAGAAGAAAAAAAAAAAGAAAAAAAAAGAAAAACAACACGAAATAAAATAGAATTTGATGGTTTAATCCTAAACTGAAAGAAAATATGGGAAATGTGATCGAAAATAATCTCAGCATACAAACGATCTGTAATATTTACATACCTTCACAATGCATGGGTTAACAGGGGACTTTGCGTGTATGAAACACATGATAAGTCATATTCCGTCTTGGCCGGCAGGGGATACCATTCAAAGAAACATACCAGATTACAATGTATTAAAACAGGGATACCATTCAAAGAAACATACCAGACTGCAATTCATTAAAACAGGAATACCATTCAAAGAAACATACCAGACTGCAATTCATTAAAACAGGAATACCATTCAAAGAAACATACCAGACTGCAATTCATTAAAACAGGAATACCATTCAAAGAAACATACCAGACTGCAATTCATTAAAACAGGGATACCATTCAAAGAAACATACCAGATTACAATGTATTAAAACAGGGATACCATTCAAAGAAACATACCAGACTGCAATGTATTAAAACAGGGATAACATTCAAGAAACATACCAGATTACAATGTATTAAAACAGGGATACCACTCAAAGAAACATACTAGATTGCAATGTATTAAAACAGGGATACCATTCAAAGAAACATACTAGATTACAATGTATTAAAACAGGGATACCATTCAAAGAAACATACCAGACTGCAATGTATTAAAACAGAGATAACATTCAAGAAACATACCAGACTGCAATGTATTAAAACAGGGATAACATTCAAAGAAACATACCAGATTACAATGTATTAAAACAGGGATAACATTCAAAGAAACATACCAGATTGCAATGTATTAAAACAGAACCCTTAAGAAAATCTATTATAGGTATGATCATAAAGACTTCGGATATTATAAGGGGAGATAAGTCAAGTTATTTTATAATAAGAAACAAATCTGTGTGCTAAAGCAACATATAATATATTTTTTCTGTTTGCATAACAAACCGAAATATCTCCCTGAGAGGGAAGTAGCCATTGAATCTCAAGGCTAGCGAGGGTTAATAGCGGGGACAGGCTAACTGGCAGCTGAACAGCCGGAATTTTTATCTCGCCCCAACAGTAGGTAGGTAGGTCCCGTACCCCTTCTTCGAGAAGTAACAATAGCAAAGGTATATTCTGTAATCTCCACCCGTGTACTTTCGGTTTCGTATACAACAATGCAGGTTACGGAGGGACTATGAAACGAAAGTCAGTAAACATTTTCATTGTTAACAATGTAAAATAAATAGTATTGACGTGCATGCATAAGAATGCACATATCCTGGGGAAAAAATAATAAAATATCTTTAAGAGAAGCAACCTGTTCACCTAGAACGGGGGAGGAAGAAAGTATAGCCACTTGGGTTGGGGATAGGGGTGGTGTGTACATTACTCCAACTAGGGGAGGTGGTGCGCTTTGCAGGCCCAACCCCACCCTCACATGCTAGAAAAGTCCCATAGAGGCGGAAATGCCCACCGATAAAGTAGATAGATTAGACTACGAAGAATAAATTAACTTTAACACAAACAGAAAAGTTCGCAACAATATAATTTTAAGTCAAGACAGATAGGTAACAGATCTAGATGTAACAAACAAAATGGAAGTTATGTCCTTAAGAAAGAGGTAAGGATAGGTAACACATCTAGATGTAACAAACAAAATGGGAGTTATGCCCTTAAGAAAGAGGTAACGATAGGTAACACATCTAGATGTAACAAACAAACTGGGATTTATGTCCTTAAGAAAGAGGTAAGGATGATTGAATGGATATCAAAGCGCTACGCGAGATAGACAGACTCGCATAGGTGGTTAGAAAATAAGGGCCTAACAAAATATAATACAACACAACAAGAAAACGAAAGGAGACATCAGTGCATACAAATAATTGCGACTGGAAAAACACACATATCATGCAGACAGCCAGTACAAAAACATTTTTTTTTGTATATATATATATATATATATATATATATATATATATATATATATATATATATATATATATATATATATTGCCACACAAGCAACTCGCAATAAATTTGACAAAATGAAAGCCAGTTCTGTCAATTACACATATTAAAGGATAAATGCAGGTTACAACAATTGCAACATAAAACATCCAGACACAAAAAGGACGAACACTTGTCAATCCATGACAAGGATCACTATTAAATTTCAATAAATGGGCAAGAAAACCAGCCATAAGCTGTAATACCTGAGTCGGGGAATACCAGCCTCTTTCTGAATATCTTCAGGCCTAGAGACAAAAATAATGGACACCTGGCAACGGGGATATAAGCAAGTATGTCCCTATCAAAAAGTAACAAGAACCCCATTCAAAAACTTTTTTTTCTTCAAAATTATTTTTATTTTTGTTCTGAAATATACTCACAATACAGACCGGGGAAGGCAGCATACGGATAATAAAAGCTTTTAACTTTCAGACCAAGGAAGGGTCACCTCATAGGTCCACTAGTTTAGTCATAACTGGAGGCCTTGACTTGTCCATGCAAAAATAAAATAAAAAGCATATCAAAGGGAAACAAAAATCCTGAAAAACTCAAACTTAAATCGGACTTTGCCCAGGTGTTGACTTTGCATGTCTGGTGCACACCAAAAATAAAATATGCACTTAGGATCGAAAGAACAGCTCTAAAAGGTTCAGAACAAGACAATAAAATAAAATTTATTAAATTAAAGTATTCGTACGGCTAACGTAACGTAACGTCTGATTACTAAATTATATTCCTTAACAGACTGATCTTTATAACACTTTAGTATAGGAATGGTCTCCTGCTTACCAAACCTGTATAAATATAAAGACAAGTCACCTGACAGAATATTCTAGAATATGAGTAACTCTAATGGAAAATTACTGTGCGCACCTGACTTTTCTCACAGCAAGACGTGGAAAGTTCCAATTTAAGTACTAAATGCTATGTAAACAAGACTGACCTTGAACTCAAATGCTGTAAATATATTGTTTACAAAATGACCATAATCTGACTAAATTACACGGACACATATTATAAATACAATATACATAACAATATATATTACACTTTTTCAATACTGTTATTACAGTGAAAGTACATTATTTAAGTTTACTTTGTGACTTACTGTCATGCGATGTTAAATATCATCTTCCGTTTGCTGTTTATTTTTCGATTGCTTTTAATTCTCTACTTATTCCGTCTCTAATTTTCTTTCCTTTAAAAATTGCCATTGTTGCAGTTTCAATGCTTGGTATTGCTCTACTGTTTGCTCTTTTTGTGATATGCGCTTTGCACCTCTCTCTGCAGGGGGAAAAAAAAAGAAATAAATGAAGAATCGGTGCGAAGGGCTCGCATCGATTCTTCATTTTTTTTTTTTTTTTTTTTCCCTGCAGGACACTTTCACCTACTGAGGCTGTCCTCTTTCCTTTATTGGTTCTTATATTTGATGTGAGCTGCACCTCTTTAATTTGGTTTCCATTAACTTTTTCACCCTCACTACCTGACGGCACTGGAGTTTTTTCACCGGTTGCCCCATAGCTCCGTTTCCTTGTCTGGGAAAACGGGTTCCAAAACATAACAATGTTGGGCTGATTTCTGACTCTATATTTCTTATCTTTCTTCTCTTTTTTTTTTTTTTTTTTTTTTTCTTTCATTTTTATCTTATGTAGATTTCTCATTTACCTTCTCCTGACTACTTGTGAGGGATGAAACAAACCTCATCTCTGAATATCTGTATTAGTGTACTTGGGGACCCCGCTGAAACCTTTTCGTCCCTTTTCCCGTCGTGTACTCCATTATCTCCCTCTATTTCACCATCCCCTTAAGATATTTCCCCTATTATGTCCTGATCATTAGGGGTCCCCATGGCTACTGCTTGTGCATAATTTCTACCTTCAATGTATGGGACCAGCTGTTCGGTGCAATCTCGTGGGAGGTGACCCAACCTTTTGCACCTTGCACATAGTCTAAAGTTGAAATACCTGTAATACCAGGATTTAAGTAAAAATCCCAGGAGGTAAAATAAGGTGGGTATCTTTTGAGCGTATTCCCTGTCTACCTGCAAGACACTAAACCCCTTTTGTATGTTATCATATCTCTTATACGTTGCCATTTTATGGCCTTTCACGTTGACCTGAAACCTTATCTCGAACTTTGTCTATGAATTCATGTGTGGGTATTGCCAGGGGAAAGTCCGTAATGTGAATCTGTGTGGTTTTCTTCCCTATATTTCGTTCTATCGCGGGGCCTCTTCTACGGTACTAATTTTCCCCCTACCTCAGTCAAACCGCCTTTAGTATGGGTTGATCTCCTTTATCATGCAGTACATAACTCCCCTTCCTCATGTTCTGCAGGGATTCTATTTCTTCAGTTTTGACCCCCTAGCAAAAGAGCTGCTAAGATATGAGCAGGTCGGGGCCTTTCATAGTATTTTATCTCTGCCATGTTAAGAAATTTGGATACCTAGCCTCCTATGTGTCTTTAGCACTTCTCCACCCCCACCCCCGTCTTCCTTGGTAATAATCTCTGTCTGCAAATATGTACTTAGGTTTTTTCCCTTCCATTTTCTTTCCTCGATAGGTATATTCATTAAAGAAGAAACAAAATTGCGCATGGAAACAAGAAAAAGAATGTAAATTGGTCTAACTGGATGACAATAATCAATCAAAAGGTGGGAGGAGGGGGGGGGGACTGCACACGACACACATAGTGTAAAAGCATGCATATGCAACAGAAATAATGAAAAACTTGTCAAAATGAATGTTCTTAAAAGAATAAATCACGAACTGTCTGCGTTGACACCATGACAGCCAAAAATGTATACACAAAAGTATATAACTGAAAAAGTGTCAAAGTAAATGTCCTTAAATGAATCAATTCTGAACTGCCTGTACTTTGCACACAGTCAAACATGAAAAATAAAAAAAATGAAAAACAAGAAAAAATTTAAAATGATTGTCGATAAGAAAAATAAATGAATGAATGGGAAATAACGTTAACAGAAGAATGTCTGTAGTGCTTGAACACTGACTGCGCTCACTCACTTTGTATGCCACGAAACAACCCAGACCTGCTCCTGCACGAGCGGTTTGCTTTGTAGGGGTGTAGCTTTTGTAACAAGTTTCTTGGCACCCTTACTATTTGTAGCTTGATTTGGAGGCATTGTATTGGTCTGATTTGCTTTTTGTGTGGTTGACT
The DNA here is from genome assembly GCA_029931535.1 of Margaritifera margaritifera. NCBI lineage: Eukaryota > Metazoa > Mollusca > Bivalvia > Unionida > Margaritiferidae > Margaritifera > Margaritifera margaritifera. Next base: position 253,874 of record JAQPZY010001497.1, read on the forward strand.
CAAACAATAATAATTTTTATTCTTCTTATATAGAATGATAATGATTTTGAATAAACGTCCTGTAGCGCCAGTTACTGGCATGTATGATGAGTTTAAAATGTGCGCTTTGCGAACTATTTAATTTGAATTAATACCCTATGATGCACTCCAATATATCAAATTATGCCCAGTTGCCTATATCGGGGCTGTCCCTATTTATGAAAATGCGTTAAGTTGCATGAAGTCATAATGCAGACAGTTGTTAAATTCTCTTAATAGTGTAGATGAAATATTTGGTACTTAGTGTACATTGTTGTTCTGGAAGTTTACCAATCTTAGCCATAACTTGCCTGTTTTTGGGATTTTGATCAATTTGCTTCGACATTTGTGCAAAATGGCCGGTATTCAGTTTCCATGCCCGTCACCAATCGAAAACTAGTCAATTTGAAGAGCTATTTAACAAAAGGGACTCTCGTGAGGCCAAAGTGAGAACCTTGTTTTGTAGCCCTAAAAAGTTTTGCTAGTGCAGACTATTTTCTGCTCCAGAGATTTTGGGTCGCATATTATTCCGCAGTCAGTCTCTCGTCATATTTCAACCCCTAAAACTCGTGGAGGTTATTTTTTCCACCAGGTGCTTCGCTATCTCAGTCAGACTGGCTATGGAGTAGTCCCTGAACTCTTTGCTGTAATACTGCTTCAGGATGTGGATTCCAAAGCATCATTGGTTTAAGGATGGTAGTCGTAGTTTGAGCGACGTCCAGCTGACGTATTTTACTGCGTTTATACACTTTCGTCGTCGTCGCTGAAGGTGCCATATTCGTCAGATTTTTCGTCATTATCGGAGCGGTGCTCGTCCTCTTGATTAGTTTGTACTGACCGGGTTGTGACAGTCTGCCGCAGCGTCGTGATGGGGGAGTAGTTCTCGTCTCGTCGCTGAGGCTGGTGACTGGAGGTGGGTGCCTTCTTTTTAATAGGTTTTTCTAGTTTTGCTCCTTCTGCCTCTTCGCTCGTCTCCTGTTATACCTCGTTTTCGATGACCCCCACGTCTCCGTCATATCTTCTTTGGCCTCGTTGATCTTTGACTCCCACACCAATAGTAAAATTATTCTTTATGAACGTGTCTTCAGGCTACAGCTATCCGCTAAAATCCTACCTAGGGCCTTGAGGGGATCACACTGTTGAGCTGGTATCCTGTCGGACACTACGCCTCCTGTAACTGTGGTTCGCTCCATCGCTAGTGTGCTCTGGTTGCTGTGTTCACTGAGACTGTTTATATAGAATCACAGTTTATATTTATTATATACCACAATTGTTTATCTTCAAAAACGTATGGGTGATTTAAATATATACTTTTCGGTAAAGTATCGTTCAAATCATACAAGGCCATTCTGAGATTTTTTTAAATGAAAAAGGAGACACGGCTAGAGACATTATCTTGGCTCCTTTATTTCTTTCTCCTCTCATTTCGTGCATGGTAACGGCTTTCGAATAAATTATGCATCATAGTATTTATTATAATTTATCAAAGAAATATAAATGTATTCCGTATACATCCACAGGAAATGTTATACAACTTAAATAAATCTTTTTGACGTGATTCTTCAGCAAACTGATACTGCCTCGTCTTAGTAAAATGCAATTTCTATTGGAAATGATTTATTACATAAATGAAAATATATCTCTTGCATTAATTTTTTCTACGAGAATTAATCGCGTGTATTACCTTCCATTTGAAATTGTTATGATGATTGGTAATTTTAAGTCCATCCTCACAGACGACATCAGAATGAAATAGCAATGTGTTCATGGATTACAGATGCTCAGTCACAGATTCCGAAACTGACTTGAACGCAAAAAGTGTACCAAGGTGAGACGGACGGACGGATGGATGGGCGAACAAGAGTAACACTACATGCCCGTAGCACTGTTGCAATGAACTGAAAATAATCTTTAATACCGACTTGAAGACAATGTTTCATATATATCATTAATTAGATTTAAAAAAATAACAAATAAACATATCTGATTACTAGCCACATAGTGCGGTCAAATTAACATTATTATTTTTACCACAAATTGTAGACAACACACACACACACACACATATATATGTATGTATGTATGTATGTATGTATGTATGTATGTATGTATGTATGTATGTATGTATGTATGTATGTATGTATGTATGTATGTATGTATGTATGTATGTATGTATGTATGTATGTATGTATGTATGTATGTATGTATGTATGTATGTATATGGCCAGATCTGTCTTCAATCCATAGATCCATAGAGTCCTTCAAAACTTGTCGAGTGGAAACGAAATTCCTGACTTATAAGATGGTACGGGTGGTCGGGGTGGGACGGGATTTTACAGGTCAAGACGGACAGACGTTGATAACACTATGTACGGTCTCCATAGATTTTGCGGTGTATTAAAGAAGAAAAGAAAAGGGTAAGGAGAGATAGCCTAGATAGACGGGATATCAGAATCTATAAAAAATATACAATTAAATTGTCTTGTGTATATGAACAGTTAGATCCCAAAATCAGTAACAATAGCATAGGTTCCTGATTCGGAAATACGTGAATTTTGTTCATTTGAAAACAAGAAAGAAAGGAAACAAACGGAAACAGCACAAGCATACATACACAGAGTAAAAATTCTCCTTAGATGCGCCATTTCTAATTAAGTTTCTTTTCAAACAACAAGTTCTTTCAAATGCTGTGTGTGTGTGTGTGTGTGTGTGTGTGTGTGTGTGTGTGTGTGTGTGTGTGTGTGTGTGTGTGTGTGTGTGAGAGAGAGAGAGAGTATAGACTAGGTAGGTTCGTATGATCTTTCCCAACGCGAAAAAAAAGGGGAATTTGTTGGATATCTCGGCGATGGAAGCGCAGATAATTCCTTGAAATAATGCGCCTCGGAAATTTTTTTAATGTTCAAGTTATATCCGCAAATAAGTATTTTTGTTTCCTTTTTAATCCAACACTTTGTTAGTTTCATGATTGTGAGTTCCTAGAGAGTGTGAAATGTATGCAGCACGAAAATATAAACTATTTCCTGCAAGTTCTTCCTTTTTCTTGCATCTATATATCAATATATCTATCTAGTTTTTCTTGTATCTATATATAAATATATCGATCTAGTTTTTCTTGAATCTATATATCAATATATCTATCTAGTTTTTCTTGTATCTATATATCAATATATCTATCTAGTTTTGTTTATTTTATATATAAATATATCTATCTAGTTTTTCTTGTATCTATATATCAATATATCTATCTAGTTTTGTTTATTTGATATATAAATATATCTATCTAGTTTTTCTTGTATCTATATATCAATATATCTATCTAGTTTTTCTTGTATCTATATATCAATATATCTATTTAGTTTTTCTTGTATCTATATATCAATATATCTAGCTAGTTTTGTTTATTTCTCTCTTTCTTTCCTTTTATGAAGAAACCATGTCGCTTGTAGAAATATATAATATTTACGAGAATTGTTTTAAAAAAAATTAAAATCTAAAACAAAATCTATTCTTTAGTCTAATATCACTAATTTAATGACTAATTTTTTTAAATAAGCCGTGGGTGTACAGGTATTATATCACGCAAGCAGCATGAAAAATGTCATTTGTAATGAAAAGCCGTGGGTTTACAGGTATGTATCACGCAAGCAGCATGAAAAATGACATTTGTAATGAAAAGCCGTGGGTTTACAGGTATGTATCACGTAAGCAGCATGAAAAATGTCATTTGTAATGAAAAGCCGTGGGTTTACAGGTATGTATCACGTAAGCAGCAGGAAAAATGTCATTTGTAATGAAAAGCCGTGGGTTTACAGGAATGTATCACGCAAGCAGCATGAAAAATGTCATTTGTAATGAAAAGCCGTGGGTTTACAGGTATGTATCACGCAAGCAGCATGAAAAATGTCATTTGTAATGAAAAGCCGTGGGTTTACAGGTATGTATCACGCAAGCAGCATGAAAAATGTCATTTGTAATGAAAAGCCGTGGGTTTACAGGTATGTATCACGTAAGCAGCATGAAAAATGACATTTGTAATGAAAAGCCGTGGGTTTACAGGTATGTATCACGTAAGCAGCAGGAAAAATGTCATTTGTAATGAAAAGCCGTGGGTTTACAGGAATGTATCACGCAAGCAGCATGTAAACTGTCATTTGTGATGAAAATTCAAGAGAAATATTATTTTTAACTGAGCTTTCCGAAATACAGAGACACCATTCTTGAAAAAGACGTTGATGAAATAAAATGTCACTTCGCTCCATATCATCAAATGTTACTAAATTAGGAAAATACTCATATTATGCACGGGTTTTTATTGCTAACACCACATCATCCCATATCTCGCCTCAATAATTTCTAAATGAAAGAGTTAATGATAAAACTGTACGTTTAGGTAAAATATAAAAGAAACAGTTTTAATTATGTATTTTAACGACTGCAGAATGTTTGTGACATTGTTGACATGTAACTAAATCACACAAAGAGGACAAAGCACGCTCTGCATTTGTACGCATAGAAAACTGGAAGCCTGTTTCTCTCGTGATTCACTCCATTAACAAACTATTTGCCGAGACTTTGTCCAGAAGAAAAGTAAAGCTGCGTCAGTTGCTCAAAATCCTAAGAAAGTCTAAGATACTAACAAGAAATCCTAAGATACTAACAAGAAATCCTAAGATACTAACAAGAAATCCTAAGATACTAACAAGAAATCCTAAGATACTAACAAGAAATCCTAAGATACTAACAAGAAATCCTAAGATACTAACAAGAAATCCTAAGATACTAATAAGAAATCCTAAGATACTAACAAGAAATCCTAAGATACTAATAACAAAATCCTAAGATACTAATAAGAAATCCTAAGATACTAATAAGAAATCCTAAGATACTAACAAGAAATCCTAAGATACTAACAAGAAATCCTAAGATACTAACAAGAAATCCTAAGATACTAACAAGAAATCCTAAGATACTAATAAGAAATCCTAAGATACTAATAAGAAATCCTAAGATACTAATAAGAAATCCTAAGATACTAACAAGAAATCCTAAGATACTAACAAGAAATCCTAAGATACTAACAAGAAATCCTAAGATACTAATAAGAAATCCTAAGATACTAACAAGAAATCCTAAGATACTAATAAGAAATCCTAAGATACTAATAAGAAATCCTAAGATACTAACAAGAAATCCTAAGATACTAACAAGAAATCCTAAGATACTAACAAGAAATCCTAAGATACTAACAAGAAATCCTAAGATACTAACAAGAAATCCTAAGATACTAACAAGAAATCCTAAGATACTAACAAGAAATCCTAAGATACTAACAAGAAATCCTAAGATACTAACAAGAAATCCTAAGATACTAACAAGAAATCCTAAGATACTAACAAGAAATCCTAAGATACTAATAAGAAATCCTAAGATACTAATAAGAAATCCTAAGATACTAATAAGAAATCCTAAGATACTAACAAGAAATCCTAAGATACTAACAAGAAATCCTAAGATACTAACAAGAAATCCTAAGATACTAATTATAGAAATCCTAAGATACTAACAAGAAATCCTAAGAGACTAACAAGAAATCCTAAGATACTATAAGAAATCCTAAGATACTAACAAGAAATCCTAAGATACTAACAAGAATCCTAAGATACTAACAAGAAAACCTAAGATACTAACAAGAAATCCTAAGATACTAACAAGAAATCCTAGATACTAACAAGAAATCCTAAGATACTAACAAGAAATCCTAAGATACTAACAAGAAATCCTAAGATACTAACAAGAAATCCTAAGATACTAACAAGAAATCCTAAGATACTAACAAGAAATCCTAAGATACTAACAAGAAATCCTAAGATACTAATAAGAAATCCTAAGATACTAACAAGAAATCCTAAAATACTAACAAGAAATCCTAAGATACTAACAAGAAATCCTAAGATACTAATAAGAAATCCTAAGATACTAACAAGAAATCCTGAAGATACTAATAAGAAATCCTAAGAAAAACTAACAAGAAATCCGGAAGAGACTAACATGATAGCTAAGATACTAACAAGAAATCCTAAGATACTAAAACAAGAAATCCAAGATAACTAACAAGAAATCCTAAATACTAACAAAAAATCCTAAGAATACTTAACAAGAAATCCAAATATAACAGAAATCCTTAATACTAACAAGACATCCTAAGAACTAACAAGAAATCCGAAGAATACTAACAAGAAATCCTAAGATACTAATAAGAAATCCTAAGATACTAACAAGAAATCCTAAAATACTAACAAGAAATCCTAAGATACTAACAAGAAATCCTAAGATACTAATAAGAAATCCTAAGATACTAACAAGAAATCCTAAGATACTAATAAGAAATCCTAAGATACTAACAAGAAATCCTAAGATACTAATAAGAAATCCTAAGATACTAACAAGAAATCCTAAGATACTAATAAGAAATCCTAAGATACTAATAAGAAACCCTAAGATACTAACAAGAAATCCTAAGATACTAACAAGAAATCCTAAGATACTAACAAGAAATCCTAAGATACTAACAAGAAATCCTAAGATACTAACAAGAAATCCTAAGATACTAATAAGAAATCCTAAGATACTAACAAGAAATCCTAAGATACTAACAAGAAATCCTAAGATACTAACAAGAAATCCTAAGATACTAACAAGAAATCCTAAGATACTAACAAGAAATCCTAAGATACTAACAAGAAATCCTAAGATACTAACAAGAAATAATAAGATACTAACAAGAAATCCTAAGATACTAATAAGAAATCCTAAGATACTAATAAGAAATCCTAAGATACTAATAAGAAATCCTAAGATACTAATAAGAAATCCTAAGATACTAACAAGAAATCCTAAGATACTAACAAGAAATCCTAAGATACTAACAAGAAATCCTAAGATACTAATAAGAAATCCTAAGATACTAACAAGAAATCCTAAGATACTAATAAGAAATCCTAAGATACTAACAAGAAATCCTAAGATACTAACAAGAAATAATAAGATACTAACAAGAAATCCTAAGATACTAATAAGAAATCCTAAGATACTAACAAGAAATCCTAAGATACTAACAAGAAATCCTAAGATACTAACAAGAAATCCTAAGATACTAATAAGAAATCCTAAGATACTAACAAGAAATCCTAAGATACTAATAAGAAATCCTAAGATACTAACAAGAAATCCTAAGATACTAACAAGAAATCCTAAGATACTAACAAGAAATCCTAAGATACTAACAAGAAATCCTAAGATACTAATAAGAAATCCTAAGATACTAATAAGAAATCCTAAGATACTAATAAGAAATCCTACGATACTAATAAGAAATAATAAGATACTAATAAGAAATAATAAGATACTAATAAGAAATCCTAAGATACTAACAAGAAATCCTAAGATACTAACAAGAAATCCTAAGATACTAATAAGAAATCCTAAGATACTAATAAGAAATCCTAAGATACTAATAAGAAATCCTAAGATACTAATAAGAAATCCTAAGATACTAATAAGAAATCCTAAGATACTAACAAGAAATCCTAAGATACTAACAAGAAATAATAAGATACTAATAAGAAATCCTAAGATACTAATAAGAAATCCTAAGATACTAACAAGAAATCCTAAGATACTAACAAGAAATCCTAAGATACTAATAAGAAATCCTAAGATACTAACAAGAAATCCTAAGATACTAATAAGAAATCCTAAGATACTAATAAGAAATCCTAAGATACTAATAAGAAATAATAAGATACTAACAAGAAATCCTAAGATACTAACAAGAAATCCTAAGATACTAACAAGAAATCCTAAGATACTAATAAGAAATCCTAAGATACTAATAAGAAATCCTAAGATACTAACAAGAAATCCTAAGATACTAATAAGAAATCCTAAGATACTAATAAGAAATCCTAACATACTAACAAGAAATCCTAAGATACTAATAAGAAATCCTAAGATACTAATAAGAAATCCTAAGATACTAATAAGAAATCCTAAGATACTAACAAGAAATCCTAAGATACTAACAAGAAATCCTAAGATACTAATAAGAAATCCTAAGATACTAACAAGAAATCCTAAGATACTAACAAGAAATCCTAAGATACTAATAAGAAATCCTAAGATACTAACAAGAAATCCTAAGATACTAATAAGAAATCCTAAGATACTAATAAGAAATCCTAAGATACTAACAAGAAATCCTAAGATACTAACAAGAAATCCTAAGATACTAACAAGAAATCCTAAGATACTAACAAGAAATCCTAAGATACTAATAAGAAATCCTAAGATACTAATAAGAAATCCTAAGATACTAATAAGAAATCCTAAGATACTAATAAGAAATAATAAGATACTAATAAGAAATAATAAGATACTAATAAGAAATAATAAGATACTAATAAGAAATTCCAAGATACTAATAAAAAAAATCATAAGATGCTAATAAAAAATCATAACATACTAATAAGAAATCCTACGATAATAAATTCTAAGATACTAATAAGAAATCCTAAGATACTAATAAGAAATCCTAAGATACTAATAAGAAATAATAAGATACTAATAAGAAATAATAAGATACTAATAAGAAATAATAAGATACTAATAAGAAATTCCAAGATACTAATAAAAAAAATCATAAGATGCTAATAAAAAATCATAACATACTAATAAGAAATCCTACGATAATAAATTCTAAGATACTAATAAGAAATCCTAAGATACTAACAAGAAATCCTAAGATACTAATAAGAAATCCTAAGATACTAATAAGAAATAATAAGATACTAATAAGAAATTCCAAGATACTAATAAAAAAATCATAAGATGCTAATAAAAAATCATAACATACTAATAAGAAATCCTACGATAATAAATTCTAAGATACTAATAAGAAATCCTAAGATACTAACAAGAAATCCTAAGATACTAACAAGAAATCCTAAGATACTAATAAGAAATAATAAGATACTAATAAGAAATTCCAAGATACTAATAAAAAAATCATAAGATGCTAATAAAAAATCATAACATACTAATAAGAAATCCTACGATAATAAATTCTAAGATACTAATAAGAAATCATAAGATACTAATAAGAAATCCTACGATACTAATAAAAAATCCTACGATACTAATAAGAAATCCAAAGATACTATTAAGAAAGACCAGCTTCATATTTTTGAGCATATAAGGTAACTACTTTTCCCACAATAATCAATGTCCATTTTATTTCCTTTACCAAGCCCCGGCTTGCTATATGACCACTTAGTGTGTCAGATCAAACCATTTAGGCCACTAAATGAAATTTATCCGTCTAGAAGAGATGCTTAATGACGCCTCGTCTAAATAATATGCAGCTGCCATTGATGATCATATATTCGTACGTAGCAATTTTCGTGATTTTGTGGGATATAATTTTTATCACAAATATGGCACCATATTTATCAAGTGACAGTGTAAACCGTTTTCATTAAAGATTCCATGACTGTTATGACACATATATTGCATATGATGACAGAGATAAAGGAAAAATCGATAAAATGGAGGGTGCAAGAGACAGGTTTTATGCACAAATTCGATACCGCATCAATCTGCTTAATGTACATTTTAAAAAAAATATACAGTACACAAGTAATGCCAAAAAGACCATATTTTTGGATAGCTATAATAAATCAAAACATAAGAATATCATGTATTTGACCTGACAAGCCAATGGAAGCTCATAGCAATTGAGATTTATGCATCCGAACATGAATTTCACAATTGCATTTTTTCATGTCCGAAGGTCATTTTTGAAACAAAGTGATGCTCACAGTGTAAATCTAAGCCTTTCCCTATGTGATAATTTTGAGAAACATTGTACTAATCTTGACGCAATTCAAAATAGTTGCATTTCAGGCCGTTTCTGATATATTTTACTTGCTTTGAACCCACCATTTCTACTGCTAGGTGGCTAGCTCTGGTTTGTAGCCGACTATTGGTGTTTCAGTGTCGAGATACTGTATAGTAACTATGGAAGATGTACATGCCTCACATCAGTTTAAATAATAACACAAGTTCGAAACACCTACTTCACACATATATCCATATCTTTAATTTTTAACAATTAGCTGGGAAAACAAAATCACACGATAGCCTTCAGTTAAGAAATTTAAGAGAGGCCAAATTACGAAACTATTCCCTGCAATCTGATGCTTACACGAAAATATAATTTTCTCTGGCTCAACCCGTACCACAAGTTCTGGGTCTGAATAAGCGATGTTTCGATGAATAATGTACGTGCTTCTAAGTCAAGCGTGTTTAAGTTACAAAGTTGATTAAACGACAAAGGACCTAATTTATTATGATTCTTTAAAAAAAAAATCTTTTCCGTACTCATTTGATATTTTGTATTAAAAATGCTTGATCCCATACATATTGTGTGGTCGCTTCTGTGTAATAACCACTCTTCAGAGAGAACAAATAACCTTATCTCCAAGTTTGGTAGCTATCAGTTGACTACTGCATAACATACATCCCATTAACTAGCGGACTAATATAATCATCCAATATCACAATCCGAATCCACGAGCTTCTAGGTCAAGCGTGTTGGTCGAGCGTGGTTGGACAAGAGCCCAGATATCTCTAAGCACACACACACACACACACACACACACACACACACACACACACACACACACACGTATCCGCAGTGGATGGACAGGAGACTGGCAGCACATAGGTAGATGGAGAAAAGTTTACATATTTGGACTTTGCTGACGACATTGCTCTGATGGCGGAGTCATTGACAAACTTGCAACAGGAAACGGAGAGAGTTGACATCGCGGGAAGTAGTATTGGCCTAGTTATCAGCTCCAGGAAGACTAAGAGCATGGTGGAAAGAGAGGCACCAGCTCCTGGAAGACTGAGAGCTTGGTGGAAGGAGAGGCACCAGCTCCTGGAAGACTGAGAACATGGTGGAAGGAGAGGCACCAGCAGACATTGCTATCACAGTCAGAGGGCTATGGTGAAGAATGTCGCACAGTTCACGTACCTGGGCAGTACGGTAAGCAGCACTAATGACCACATGGTGGAAATCCAGCAGCGCATCGGGAAGGCAAGTTGAGCTTAAAAGAAGATGAGCATGATGTGGTGGAACACGAACATCTCTTTGAAGACTAAGATGAAGCTGTAGACTAGCTAAGTGCTCACTGTCCTGCTATACGGCTCGGAAACTTAGACGTTGAAGAAAGCAGAAGAATGAAAGCTTAACAGCTTCCATCACCGTTGCCTTCGGATGATTTCGCCTTTTAAGTATAATGACTTTGTATCCAATGAAACAGTTCGTCAACTGGCCGGGCAGTCCTATCATCTCACTGTACTGCGGAGACAGCGACTCCAGTCTTGGTACACATCTACCGCATGGAGTACAGACGTCTGCCGCGAGGAGTCATGGACTGGGCCCCATACGGAAGAAAGACACGGAGAGGCGGTCAGAAGTTTGATATGGATGTGGACTATGAGCAGAGATTCACAATAAATGGATATTACCTGAAGAGATGCTGAAATCAATTAGCAACACAGAGACAGCTGGCGTGCTGATGTGGTCTGATGCACCACACTGGAGCCAGCGGCTTCATGCACCAGCGCTCTAATCCACTCGGCCATACGCTCAACTCCCCACCCCACCCCCCACCCCAAAAAAAAAAAAAAAAAAAAAATTAAACAAGGTTGAAAGGGCTCAATAGGCGAGTGGAAAATAACACTCAGCAAAATGTACAGACACACCAGACATTCAAGCTATATACATGACATTAAATTATTATTATTATTATTATTATTATTATTATTATTATTATTTATAAAACTTTAATATCTCCTCCAATTTTATGCAATTCTCTCTTTCAATTGCCAGTTTTCAAAGGGGGAAAAACGCCTATTTTTATTAAATAGCAATGCTAATTGGTGGTCCTAGCTTTCTACATTTACCCAGTTTTACCTGAGAGGTAATCTGCTGTACAGATTAGAGGTCTATTCCATTTAACTACAATTTTTTACGTGTAAAACTGGCTGTATACCTGGGGCCATGTAGATGAGGTCAATAATAGCCATCCTTTAGTTTGCAGAGCTTTTCCATTTTCCCCAGAGGTCATTTACTGTACGGATTAGATGTATAACTGGCTGTATACCTGGAGCCATGGATTAGTGGGCGGAGCTGTCTCCGTTGACCTGAGAGATCCTTTGGATTGAACCTTGGACATATATGAATTCATCGAAACTGTATGAACAACACAACATGCAAACGCTGTTGGGACCTCATGGAATATCTCTGTATCTATATGTTTCATCATTACAGTCACTCTAGACTGTTACCTGATGTTTGGTGTGTGGTAAAATAGAACAAGTTGAAAGAGAAGATAGGACAGGTAGAAATGGTATTGATAACTGTGAGAAGGAAGAACAGATTTGCCAACTTCATTTTCATCTTTTCAAAGCTAGACCAATCCGGCTACCGTAGCAGCAGAGATATGTAATATCTCAATCGGCACTAAAGACTACTTGTAGTTGGCCCTTACTGAAACTTAGTGAGTTTAGCCAGCACCCACTTGAGTGATACCAAGTCTGGAGTCTCAGTAGCAATGTCTGGGACAGAAGTCTAACGAGCTACTGACTGGGAGAGATTGTTGGTCATGTGTTTATTTTGTCCGTGAATATGAAGTACAGAAAACATCGTAAGTAGCGAGTTAATGAACAACAGTACCGTGATCAGCGTTCTATGTAGCGAGTTAATGAACAACAGTACCGTGATCAGCGTTCTATGTAGCGAGTTAATGAACAACAGTACCGTGATCAGCGTTTTAAGTAGTGAGTTAATGAACAACAGTACCGTGATCAGCGTTCTATGTAGCGAGTTAATGAACAACATTATACAGTGATCAGCGTTTTAAGTAGCGAGTTAATGAACAACATTATACCGTGATCAGCGTTTTAAGTAGCGAGTTAATGATCAACATTATACCGTGATCAGCGTTTTAAGTAGCGTGTTAATGAACAACATTATACCGTGATCAGCGTTTTAAGTAGCGAGTTAATGAACAGCATTATAACGTGATCAGCGTTTTAAGTAGCGAGTTAATGAACAACAGTACCGTGATCAGAGTTTTAAGTAGCGAGTTAATGGACAACATTATACCGTGATCAGCGTTTTAAGTAGCGTGTTAATGAACAGCATTATACAGTGATCAGCGTTTTAAGTAGCGAGTTAATGAACAGCATTATACCGTGATCAGCGTTTTAAGTAGCGAGTCAATGAACAACATTATACCGAGATCAGCGTTTTAAGTAGCGTGTTAATGAACAACAGTACCGTGATCAGAGTTTTAAGTAGCGAGTTAATGGACAACATTATACCGTGATCAGCGTTTTAAGTAGCGAGTTAATGAACAACAGTACCGTGATCAACGTTTTAAGTAGCGTGTTAATGAACAACAGTACCGTGATCAGAGTTTTAAGTAGCGAGTTAATGAACAACATTATACAGTGATCAGCATCTTAAGTAGCAAGTTAATGAACAACAGTACCGTGATCAAAGTTTTAAGCAGCGAGTTAATGAACAACATTATACAGTGATCAGCGTTTTAAGTAGCGAGTTCATGAACAAAGAAAGGAAAATAATGAAGTGGATAAATTTGCAAACGCTATATAATCTGGAGCTGCGACATTGATAGAGGAATTCATCACACACGTTCAACTATACCACGATTTTTATTCTATTTGACAAAAAGGTATAACTAAAAATATATGTTAATCGTCTGCATTGAAACATTTTGACCGATCTCTTGATCTGTGGAAATTCAAGTAATAAAATCACACAATACTCTCAAAAAGTCGATATCTATCTATCTATCTATCTCTATATCTATCTATCTCTCTCTCTCTCTCTCTCTCTCTCTCTCTCTCTCTCTATATATATATATATATATATATATATATATATATATATATATATATCCATGTATATTGTTACGATGTTTTAAAAAATATGTAACAGAAAAAAAGTGAAACCAACAATGTAAGTAATATCTACAAGCAATTTATTTCCCTATAATACAAAGTGAAATTCAAGAGATACTTACAATATTGTGAATCAAATTCCAAATAATCCTAAATGCCCTATTCACAAGTCCAAAAGTATAGAATGTTCCGAATGAGTTCTAATATTCGTGAATGTCCTGATATAACACAATGATACAATCGAGAATGTCTTTGAATGATTCACAAAAGTCCAAAGTAATTTATTAATTCAAAAGTCAATGAGCTCCTTAGTAATTCCAATGAGTATATTAAGTAAATAATTCCTGTCGGAATATATCTGACGTCAACGGCACAAACTATAAAATATGGTCTCAAATGGATTCCCACAGACTGGTCTAAAACAGGAATTAATTATTTGCTTACAAAATCCCTATTTATACATATTTTCACTTGACCTATATCATAACAGGATGCGCAGCAATAAAATGGAGCAAAAAAAAAAGTCTAAATGTCAACAAGACTGGCTTTGAACTCAAATGCTTGTAAACACAAGTCACCAGAATCTGAAGTACAACTTTTCTTCACAGACAAGATTTAAACAAACATCATAGATTAAATATACATAACTATATATATATATATATATATATATATATATATATATATATATATATATATATATATATATATATATATATATATATATATTAGTTTCAGATATATCGCGCTCGCACGAGAGAGAGAATGTATGTGTGTGTTTCTGTGTGTGTGTGTGTGTGTGTGTGTGTGTGTGTGTGTGTGTGTGTGTGTGTGTGTGTGTGTGTGTGTGTGTGTGTGTCACGGTAACCCAGTTTTGGTACACGATGTACTCACAGGGCAAATGTGCAAGGTGCAAAGTTGTTGATATCAGAAACTGGACACGACCTTTAAGCAATGTTTGATATATGTTCTGAAACCGTAGGCCACAGTAATTAAGGTTTGATGAATGTCACAGGTTCGTCCTAGATTGCATATAATCTGCAAGTTAATCGGCAGAAAGTGATTGCGTGATGCAATTAAAACTTAGACATGATTGTATAGCATTGTTGAATAAGCCCTAAAAGTAGGTCGTAGCGACCCAGTTTTTGGTGCGCGGCACATGTCCATACTAAGATACAGCCATCACAATAGGTAAATAGGTAAGGTAAATAGGTATTGGAATTAGAGCATTGAAACAATTCACAGCGGCCATTTTTGGTGTGTGACAGACCTTCGTCAAAAGATACCCGAACACTGGAAGTTTCCTCCAAACTCAGGAATTGGTATAGGAGTAACAGCATGAAAAGGAAAGATAGACGGAAAGACAGACGGACTAAAAGTTCCGCTTAGACCTTTTATGCAGTGTATATTTCAATGAGTAAAGCATGAGCTAGCCATCTGTGTGATAAATAAGCGCTCGCTTCGTAATATAGGTGTCATGAACTCGATCTCATGTGGGGGCATCAGGTATAATTTTCACTAAACATTTCAACATCTCTTCTTCAATTTGAGATTTTTCACTATTTGTTTAATTGTTTATTTAGGGCAACAATCAATGTTCCACTAAATATTCAGTAGTCATCAGTTCAACGATATTTTGAACTTTTACGATGAGAACCTCATCTTGTTTTTTGAGGAAATTTTTTGAGTGTTCTCACATTTGAGGAATTCCACAACTCTTTTCTTCAAGAATAAAATGATTCCCATGTGCAGAATTTTAAAATTTTAGAGTTTCATCCTTTCTACTGTCTCTGTGTCCGGATAAATCCCAACATTATCAGAAGTATCATTACAACATATTTTCGAGTCATCTTTTTGATGCATATCCTCCTGTCTAGGATATCTGGAGAAAGGTCTATCAATGTTGTCCGCCATCAGTTATGACCACGTTAATACCAAAGATATTTTGTGGTTACCGAAATAGTACTATATTTAGTTGTGTGAATAGATATTTTCAGCTCTGAAGAAAACTAGAGAAATTAAAGGAATGTAAAGTAAACGTCTCACCAGCTTCCTTTTGACAAAAATGTTTGGTATTATCGGCTTGCGTAGTGTGGGAAAGATAATGTTAAGTATCAATTTTAAGGGAAATTTTATGAAATTTAGTGAACTGAAACCCGATGATTTCCATAATAATCACCCCATTGTTGTTGTTATGGTACATTTCAGCTCCAACTCGCATATTGAAAGTAAAGATCTGCTGACATGTTTTCATGCATATTAAAGAAGACGAAGAAGATGATGAATGTTTATGATTTTTCTTTAGTTTGATGGCAGAGATGGGACAGTTGTCTAACCTTCAGATTTGTTCAGACATTTTCCTATTTTATTGTTCTGTAATAATGTTTGGGAATCACGCATCGGGTTGCCTCTTGGGGAGTAATCAATTGTAATTCGAGACCTTAAATATGACGTTTGTGATCACTCGGGGACGAGTGATTTTCGGAGACGTGTCTAATGTAACAAACCAAGGGTAAGTGCTATTTTGTACTTACGTCTGCGTTTATAGCTTTCTTACATTTTAGTTATTATTTATTTGATTATGTGGAATCGGCGTTTGGGAAGATATTTCTCAAACCGAGTAATTAAGCAGTTATTAGAAGAAAGCATCAAAATGAATAGTATTAACGAGACTTTTTGATAGCATGGATAAGTTTCGTAAAATGACCCCCCCCCCCCTTTTTTTTTTCTTAACATAAAGAATTCTCGGGATATTCCCACATGTAAGTGTTTTGGTCATTAGAGATTGGAATAAGTCTGTGAGTTATGTGTTTGGATCATGTTTTGTAGTAGGTGGCGTAAAATACCGATCTACGGCTTAGAAAAGAGTACTGATAAAGCATCCTAATGTGAAGCAAGTAAAAGCTCATGAATGTGTGGTCTTTAGTTGATTAGGGGAAATTATTTGTGGTGTTAGCGCGTTTAGGAACCCTTCAGTTGACAACGACTGTCGTCCTGAAGTCCTTGAAAACAGGGGAATATCGATCTCACGAAAGTGTTCGACATTGCTTGTTTCGCACGGTACTGAGGTGCTGTTTGACCCCTGACATGTTATATATGTTTTGATCACATAATTGCAGCCATATTGGATGAGCAACCAAAGGTATAACCTTCAGCAATCGTTTGAAAACCTTTCAAGTTTCTTGAGGTAAAAGCAAATATAGAAGACAGATTGGAGCGGTAAACATTTTCTTTTTAAATCCTTTTATTTAAAATCTCAAATAATGTTATAAATTTACAACAACAAGTTAAGAGCATTGTAACACAGGTTCAAGCTTTGTACAAATTTCATTTTAAATGTTCATCAAAAGCGCTGAAGCTTGCGATGACTCGTACTCCTGCTCTTACATGAGGTTGCTATAACTGCTTTTGGATGAAAGTAGGAAGAAAACATTTATAGCACGCAGCTAACTTTCGTAGAATACAAGATCGCACAAAATGTATACGAAAATGCATGCTGATATATATATATATATATATATATATATATATATATATATATATATATATATATATATATATATATATATATATATATATATATGTGTGTGTGTGTGTGTGTGTGTGTGTGTGTGTGTGTTGTTACAAACAAACAAAGAAGCAAATAAATAACTCAATAAAGGTGTCGGTAAAGGCTTATAAGAGATTATCTGCTAACTGACATGCCGAAGTTAGATAAAACCTATCTTTACATCTGTACATACATACATACATACATACATACATACATACATACATACATACATACATACATACATACATACATACATACATACATACATACATACATACATACTGAATTTGAGATATAGTTTTTCTACGTAAAGCACACACGTTTTCAGATTATCCTTCGTTGAAAAGAACTTCAATATAAAGTCTGAGACACGTCTGTTTTAGGACGGCCTTAAGAATCTTGGTCTGTTAGTTTAAACGGTCTTTACTTTAAGGGGACAAAGTCCTTGTTATTTTCTGTTTATCTTCAGCAGAGTTGCTTCCCGCTCTGTCTTGGAAATTATAAATGGCTCTTTGATGTTTTATTGTACTTTTAGCACTTGCAATTTCTTTGTTTGTTAGTTTTGTGGGTTTAACGCCATTTTTCAGCACATGATAAGCTATAAATGGCGACCAGTACATTTGGTGCTGGAAAAATCCGGGAAGAACCACCGATACAAGGGAAACTACTAGCAACCTTTTTACATACTCACGTTGGCCGTGCCGAGACTCGAACCCACGCGGAGAGAGGTGAGATTTCAGTGATCTGTTAAGGCAAGTGTATTAGACCATTTGTCCACCTGGGCCCTAGTGCTAGTAGTAGTAGTAGTAGCTATTGTTGCTACTGTTGTTGTTGTTTTTGCTGTTGCTGTAGTAGTTGTGTAATTGTTGTTCTTGTACTTGTTTTTGTTGTGAATAACAAGTACGTCTAAATCACCTAGCCTAAATATATAAATACTGGTATATTGCTTCCCTCACCTTAAGTTTTGTTTTCTATGCCTTTTTGGGGGATATCTAAAATTACTCGTCACTACATGGCCAGGATTGTGTTGATGTACCGGTAAACTGTATACATACATACTCTCTTCCGAATTTATGAATTGCTTTTTTCTGTGTCATAATTCTACTTTTAGTACGGGCTGGAGAATCAAGTCAAATGTACGTATAGATGCCAGTTTGTATTCAGTGAGAACAAAATTTGATGTTCAAACTTGGTACAATAAGACTGAAGGGCCCTGTCAAACACGACGGCTACTTCAGCTAATAATGTAAAAATAAACATTCAGTTTCAGTCTTCTTTATTTTCCAAGCGAGCTTCTTCTGTCTTGCAAATCAGTTTCTTTTCTTTGACTATTAGTTACTGTCTAAGCACTGTCAAGTGGACAGAAATAAGCAAATAATAAAAACTTATTTCCATGTCAGAAGAAGCTCGGCATGACTTTTCCCGTAAAACCAAAGCATTACGACTTTTAGCAAAACCTCTCCTCAATGCACATGTGTATCTTATTCGAGAAAATTCATCATATGTGTCAAAGCAGAGCTTCATAATGTGAAAGCTGGAAATTGCAAGGCATTAAAATCCGATACTCCTTTTCTAAGGCTATCAAAAGCAGGAAATTGCAAGGTATCAAAATGCGATACTCCTTTTCTAAGGCTATCAAAAGCTGGAACTGCTTTCCGTCTCACCTACTGTCTGGCGCCGAGTGCCCATTATCTGTTGGTACTTCTTAATTTACAAAACAATAGATTTGGAACTTCAAGTTCTTATAATGTATCGAACATTATTGGGGGTTGGGGATGAACTATTTGATATTGCTAATAAAGCCGCATGCTGGGCAGTAAGCTTAATATGCAATGATGAAGCTTGTTATGTCCAATGTATTGATAGAAGCAGACGCAACTCTTATTACATCAGTGCAATTATATCGTCCTGACTAAGGAAGATGTTCAACATGAGATCTTGATACTTTCTTTGCATACGCTTATTACATCAATGTAATAATATCATCCTGGCCAAGGAAGAGGTTCAGCATAAGGTCTTGATACTTTCTTTTATGGTTATTACATCAGTGTAATAATATCGTCCTTACCAAGGAAGGGGTTCAGCATGAGGTCTTGATACTTTCGTTTATGGTTATTACCTCAGTGTAATAATATCGTCCTTACCAAGGAAGAGGTTCAGCATGAGGTCTTGATACTTTCGTTTATGGTTATTACCTCAGTGTAATAATATCGTCCTTACCAAGGAAGGGGTTCAGCATGAGGTCTTGATACTTTCTTTTATGGTTATTACATCAGTGTAATAATATCGTCCTTACCAAGGAAGAGGTTCAGAATGAGGTCTTGATACTTTCTTTTATAGTTATTACCTCAGTGTAATAATATCGTCCTTACCAAGGAAGAGGTTCAGAATGAGGTCTTGATACTTTCTTTTATGGTTATTACCTCAGTGTAATAATATCGTCCTTACCAAGGAAGAGGTTCAGTATGAGGTCTTGATACTTTCTTTTATGGTTATTACCTCAGTGTAATAATATCGTCCTTACCAAGGAAGGGGTTCAGCAAGAGGTCTTGATACTTTCGTTTATGGTTATTACCTCAGTGTAATAATATCGTCCTTACCAAGGAAGAGGTTCAGCAAGAGGTCTTGATACTTTCGTTTATGGTTATTACATCAGTGTAATAATATCGTCCTTACCAAGGAAGAGGTTCAGCATGAGGTCTTGATACTTTCTTTTATGGTTATTACCTCAGTGTAATAATATCGTCCTTACCAAGGAAGAGGTTCAGAATGAGGTCTTGATACTTTCTTTTATGGTTATTACATCAGTGTAATAATATCGTCCTTACCAAGGAAGAGGTTCAGAATGAGGTCTTGATACTTTCTTTTATGGTTATTACCTCAGTGTAATAATATCGTCCTGACAAAGGAAGAGGTTCAGCATGAGGTTAAGACCTTTGAAATATGCTTATCATATGAGTGTAATAATATCGTCCTGACAAAGGGTCTCAGCATGAGGTCTTAATACTTTCTTTGCATATGCTTGTTAAATTCATATTGATGCATGGAATTGTTTAAGATTAAAATTTTCTCTCTTTTTTATGGTGGGGAAGGATGGAACGATGAGGGGTGCCACCTTTTATTGAGGGGAAGGGGAACAAAATTATAGTCTGTCGACCATATGTACCACCGGCATATGAGAGTACCTCTGCCAGCTACTTTTGTCCTTAAAAAAAAAAACAATTTGGTCACTTAACATGTACATTTCTGTTATCATCAAATATGATTCGACACCCGCCGAGGCCAGCCCGGGTAGGCTGTCTCTATGTTTCCTTGGGAACGGCACTTAGCTCCAATTTCCTCAGCTTGATATTGCCACAATTTCTTTTCCAAGTGCCGTTAAAACCAATAAAGCAAATCAATTATGAATAATGGGGAAATTAACAAATATTTCGGTGGAAGGGCCGCAAAAACCCCTAAGGAATTTTGTAAAAGGTCTTTGGTGAAGATACCCGCTTGCAGAATAGTCCAAAACAATGCATTGTTATTAGTAACATGAATGTGTACAGGAGAGAGAGAGAGAGAGAGAGAGAGAGAGAGAGAGAGAGAGAGAGAGAGAGAGAGAGAGAGAGATAGAGAGAGAGAGAGAGAGAGAGAGAGAGAGAGAGAGAGAGAGAGGTTCTTCTGCGCCACTTCATTGCATTATATTGATAACTGAAAATGTCTAGAGGCAACAAAACTTGTAAATTAATGTAACATATCAGGGAAGATTAAGGCTGCCGGGACTGCCATCTTTAAATAACAGTAGAAGGAAGAGGATTGTTTCGATAATCACGTTGACCACATGCAACGGACTTTTCCGCATTTACAGATGTTTCGTCATAGTTGGTGACATGCATACGTACTATCCAAACATTTGAGGAAAGACATTTATCCATACGTAGTATTCTAAACCTTTTTCCATACATAACGATATGTATAGCTTAATTACCAATATTTTGTACATTGCCAGCTCCTGGTCGTAACTTTCAACATTTTTCATTCTTAATGCCTTGTTAAATCCTTTTTGTTCTAACCTAAGGAAGTTACCACAAATTCTTAAATTAAATGGCAAATGTTTTAGCCATTCAATTTGAAAAGATCATCGCTTCAGTAGGATATGGTTATATTCTTGGGAAGTATTCTACACAATTTGTTAACCATTGCATTGTTAGCATCTCCTCTAATCTTGATATCAAGCGAAAAGAAAACAGGACACCGTACAATCATGATATTTGGGCTTAGCTGTGGTATTGCTATATAGAAAGTTTGTTCAGGTTTGATGCCACTAGGGGTCTATGTCACTGGGTCTATGTCACTAGGGGTCTATGCCACTAGGGGTCTATGTCACTAGGGGTCTATGTAATGCGATGATTTGTTGGATGTCACTAGGGGTCTATGTAATGCAATGATTTGTTGGATGTCACTAGGAGTGTATGTGATGCAATGATTTGTTGGATGTCACTAGGGGTCTATGTAATGCAATGATTTGTTGGATGTCACTAGGAGTATATGTGATGCAATGATTTGTTGGATGTCACTAGGGGTCTATGTGATGCAATGATTTTGTTGGATTAAGGTATGCAACTCCTTGTCTTATCGTTTTTCTCCTCGTTACAAGTTTTACATGTATGATTTATCTAGCAAACAATAATACTAGATGTGTCAAAGGTGTGCTTATGAACACAGACATGGTGTGTCAGGCACAGACATGGAGTGTCAGGCACAGACATGGAATGTCAGGCACAGACATGGAGTGTCAGGCACAGACATGGAGTGTCAGGCACAAACATGGAGTGTTCGACACAGACATGGAGTGTCAGGCACAGACATGGAGTGTCAGGCACATACATGGAGTGTCAGGCACAGACATGGAGTGTTCGACACAGACATGGAGTGTCAGGCACAGACATGGAGTGTTCGACACAGACATGGAGTGTCAGGCACAGACATAGAGTGTCAGGCACAGACATAGAGTGTCAGGCACATAACAGCTTTACTATTTATTACCTATAAAAATAACTTGCAGTCTTTCGTTTGTCTATTTCGTCAATACCATACAGATATGTTTATATACCTCTGGTTCAACATGCTCATTTGTATGTTTTAGATTGTTAAACTTCGACGTGGATGTTGTTGTGAAATTCGCTGACTTAAACATCTTTTATAGTTTCAATGTTATCACTCAAGTCTCCAATAGATAACTCGTAAGTTAATCGTGTTTTCATTCACATTCATTTTATTTTTACCTCCTCTTTATTAAATCGCTTTTTTTCTGCAACTCAGAGATGGTATCAGTGTTAGTTGATATTGTGTTGCTCAGGCTATCTTGTTAGCCGTTATCTTGTTGCATATCTTTCAATTTATTATTTTCCAAAGTCTTATTTAATTGGGCATAAACTGACTAGGGCCTTTAGCAGCTAATTTAATAGGATCATGTACATTTGTCATACAGTTATTGTTGAGGTTTAAGTCATTGTTAATTGTTTGACTTAGTGTTGGACTGTATCCAATATCCAAAGTTGCAGCTTTTTCATCATTATTTGTCTCAATGTTTAAAGGAAAATCACTAGGACATCTGATAGACAGTTATGCAATAATCCTATATATGATGTACGTTATGTACTTTACATGAAAAACATGTTACATGCTTCCATTTGCATGGATTTGTTCCTCCATTCTGTCAGTGCGATCAACAGCTCCATTACTTCATCGATACAAAGAAGTTCCGAAATTTTACTACAATTTTAGAGGAGGGGGAGTGGTAACAAGGGAGAGAGAGAAGGAAAAGAAGGAGAAAATGAAATAGGCCTAAATATGGAAATAAGGGTCTGAATAACATACATAAGAGCAGATATGCTTCCTAAACAGAAAAAGAAAGTAGTTCCAAAAGTGATATCGCCACGGACAAAGTGGGGACAAACGAAGCCTATCAGGGTATACAAAACACTAACACTGCCGCAATACGTGTGTGCACTACCAATGCCGTCGCCGATACCCAGCCTGACATGTCTGTCGCTGCCGCATTAGGGAACCGCTTCTACGTGTCGCTCCACTTCGGGCTGTTTAACTATCATACTACCAGTCCGGTCTTTCAGCTGGTGTGTAATGACTACGGCAGGAGATAATACAGAGCACGAAAAATGGGGCGAGCTAAACCATCAACGCTATCTCTGATGGATCGAGGTTGTCTCGATGAATGAAATATCTCCTTATTCGTCTCCTGGCAGAGCACTTTGTTCGTGATTAAGGTGGGCCATTTCAAAAGTCTTCAGGCAGGTTGTAACAAGCACTCGTACGAGACAACAACAAGTCTTAACGTAATAAAAGACGGACACGTGAACTTCAAGAGCACCAAACGTAAGCATCTCTCAATAGAGAAACAAACTCGACCCATTTCTCACTCTTTGCCGCGCTCTCAGGGTGATGACAATCCAAAGCACCGTCGTTATGACCAATAATTCAATCACCATAGACCAAAACCAGACGCTTTTTGTCAATTTTTTCTAAACCTCGGCAGAAACGGTATCATAGTGTCCGGCACTGCTAGGATGGCATTTACAATTGCTTTGAGCGGCGGTACAGCACCGCCGACTAACACCAACCGTACAATCGTGAAAAAGCTAGGCAGCGCCATCGGCAAAAAGATTAGCGTAAAGCTTGAAAGGAACAAAACGACCTGCACTGACGATGCCCATTTTGGGACGTTCACAATGATCTCTAGCTGACGGATAAAGTGGGGACAAACGAAGCCTATCAGGGTATACAAAACACTAACACTGCCGCAATACGTGTGTGCACTACCAATGCCGTCGCTGATACCCAGCCCGATATGTATGTCGCTGCCGCATTAGGGAACCGCTTCTACGTGTCGCTCCACTTCGAGCTGCTTAACTATCATACTACCAGTCCGGTCTTTCAGCTGGTGTTTAATGACTACGGCAGGGGATAATCCAGAGCACGAATAATGGGGCGAGCTAAACCACATCAACGCTATCTCCTTGAAGTTTTACGTTGTGACTCACTCGGAACTAGCACGCATGATCAGGCAGCAGTACATGGGAAAAGTGTCTATCTTTTACCACCGAGTGCTTCGCCACAACAGAATGGTGCTCCACAAGACAGACCCCATGTGGAACATCAACCTAAACACTCCAGAAAAGAGCACCGAAAGTGACATGGATGTTGACGAGATACTATATGGGGTGACTTGAGAAACGGACAAGCCGTCTGTCGGAACGAAGGCCACTTACGCCGCTGTTCCCGCACCAGACGTATGCTGTCAAATTGCTAATCAAATACTTGCTCAAGAGCAGACAAAGGATGTGACAGCACAACCGACTGCACATCCAACTCAGGAAGTGACACAGGTCACCAAGGTTAAACAATCAGATAGAGGACTTGCCCATAATGAAACAACGCCTGTGTGAGAAAAAAAGCGGAGACTCCCGACAAGCACGCCGCTCCAGCTGCTCAAGAGCAGCAGCAGGTGGCGATATCATCGTATATCCTCCGGGGCCATCTGGCCTTCCTTACACCTTATCACGCGTGCCTGCAGCGCGAGTGGTCAAAACGACAGTACAAGAGCAGCGCCGAAAAGCAACGTCTGGTGAGAATTTAACACTGCAGGTGCCTGCAAACCATCGTTAACCACTTGGCGGCCTCGCTGTCGGGTATTCATTGATTGCTAATAACACAATTAATATCAACATAATGGCCTTTGTTGCTATCATGCTCAGCGGGACTGTTACCATCGCCCTCTCGTTCAACGGCTTATACTACATATTTTCTATGTGAAATCCAAAAGATGTTGACACTGAATGCGACCGCCACGACAAGGCGTCCAAGATGTGCATGCCACATACTCCCGCAAGCGCAACAAATGTCTCGATTACCTGAATGAGAGGCTGCGCACCGAGTAGTATGGGCGACGAGCATAAACTTTCTTTTTACTTTAACACATCCTCGCCAGACGAGCAAAATTACGAAATGCTGCGGCGGTCGCCGATGGACATGGCAGCAGAAACGACTGACGGAGGTTGGGACTGTCCCAGCGCCATGTGTACGCGCCGCCATTTTTGTGCCGTTGTTGTGGTCATGGCTGGCTTGGTATGTGTGAACTTAAACAGCAAGTTGGAGTGCGAGCTGCTGGTTTGTAGCTTAAGAACGACTAGTACGGCAAACTGCTGGAACCACACAACACTAAACACGCAATGGATACTAAGCTTGCTACAATATAGTACAGCCCGCGACGTTACTGGAAGGGCGTGGCAGAGGTCAAGAAAATGGCGGAAGCCGCCAAAGTCTCAAAAGCTGCTGCCTGTGCGTGGCTCGAGAAGCAGTCCATGTGGCAGATTTACCTGTCGACACAACGCAAAATCTTCCAGTCTCAGTTTTTGATGTTTCAATTACTGTCTTGTTTCTCACGCACGACAAGGCTTGACGACACATGTACAATTATCTGCTGACCGTGATTGATGTCGACAGCTTTTACAAGGAGGCCGAGCCCTTGGCCACAAAGGAGGCTTCCAAAGTCGTTGACGCTCTGGCACGTATCTACAAGCAGGGCCGATAAAGTGGCCCAATGTGCTGTAGGTTGACCGGGAGTTATTGGGTGCCGTGTCGCAACTCTTGGCCAAGCGCCGTGCATGTGAACCGGGGCGACACCGGCAAACACCGTGCGCAGGGCATTACGAAGCGGTTTAACCGTACTATAGCTGAACGGCTGTCTGGGCACCAGTACGCCCATGAGATGTTACTTTCCGATAGCGAGACTACAAGTGCCCATAGCACTGAATGGGTTGGGCGGCTGCCGGCCGTTGTCGCGGCTCTAAATGGTTAACTTTTTTCTCTCAAAGACATTCGAGGTCGAGGTATTGCCTGATGTTTGCCCTTATGACTGTACTCGAGATGCCTTTGGCCTTACGTATCTCTGTGATGTCCTCCGTCGTTCCGACTAGTATGGAGTACATCTTGGAGGTCAATACAATTCAGCTTTGGGCTTTCCAGAGCACTCATCCTTAAACTTGCCTACGAACATTTCATTCGTCGTGCTGTAGAGTGGATGCTTTTCAGGGTAATCGAACATGTTATAGAGGTGAGCATCTTCAACCATATCTTGGTGGACATTGGCGGTCTCGATGCTCAGTAGCAAACTGTCAGTATCCGTGTACAGCAGGTGCGCCTTGTTGTCGTAGCGCGCTTTTATCTGATTGTAGCAGAAGTCGTACATGACGTGTTTGCTAAGGTCGAGGATTGGCTGCCCCGAATAGATGGAGCAGCTGAGCTTCAGGTTGGCCTTTGTGGAGCATACAGCAATAAGGTTGCCGTCAAAGATTTTCCGCGACTGAAACGCTGGGTCGGCAATCAGGCGGTGCAGCTTGTCTTCCTCGTCCTCAGTCATCCCCAAAACAAAATAAATTGTTCATCAGCTTGAAGAAGTCTTTCTCGAACTCTAACTTCGTCTTAATTTGCAGGTTTGTGCTCAGCTGTATATACGGTGCCCATCCACGCGCTTTGGTCAAAATCCATCACACAGTGAAACTTGGTGACACGCAGCCCCAACCTGAAGTAGAGCTGGAGGTTTCGTTATTGGACAACACAGCTCTCCTTTTCTCGTAGGCCTCGTGCTTTCAGCGAGCTTATCCCCCAGTTTGCTCGCTTAATCACGCTGATAGTCGCTGAGCCAATCCCGTAAACGCTCGCGATCGCAGGAGCCAGCGGATAGTCACTATGTGCATCCTGTGGCTCCTCAAGATACTCGATGCCATCCTCACGGATGTAGCCCTTGGGTGAGTCTGCCGCAATTGATTCGAGTGCAGGAGGGTCGACTCACTTAAAACCACCAGTTAGTAGGCTCTGAATTATGACCTAGACTTAGAGATTGTTAGTGTCAAGGTATGTTACCTAGCTGTTTGGCTTGGCGCTGTCTTTCCCTTTTGCATGACATCTGCTCACCATCGAAATGCCTCCACTGATGCCCTTCTCAATGAATAGGCGCATGTCGATATTTATCAGAAGCTCGAGCTTGGTACCTGTGATTTTTAGTAGAGCGCCCAGCTCATTTCAGGTGCGCTGTAGTAATCTGCCTGGTTGAAACCGTAGTTTTCAGGGAGGTGTCGCGCAATGCCTCAGACAAGCCCGCCAGCAGAAAGTTATTGGTATTGATATAGAGGTGCGTAGTAACTACCCATATCTTGGCAACCAAATATCTTCAACACGCTCTGCACATGCTCATAGTATTTGTTAGATATGCCATCGCAGCATAACTGGCTGCAAAGAGGCCTCTATTTATGGAAGCTGCGTTTCTTCGAAGTGCTCTCAGCAACTCACGTATTCATACGGATACATCCCTCTGAATGTAAGGAGGGCAATGTTCTGCTCTGTGATTTGCTGTAATGCGAAATGATTCCTTCGGAAGGTTACCTACCACCTTTTCCAATCTGTTGTTCATAATCTGGAGATTATCATAAACTGTAGCTGTCATACTGAGAACGTCATTAACTTTTCCATGTTGTTCCAGTAATATGGCAGCGGTCTCGTACCTTATTTGTTGTTCCGACTGCTCCATGAACGAGTGCCTTGCCTCATTTGTAGCAGTCCGTGGGGCTTACTGGAAATCTTTCGACAGTCTCAATCCAATAAAATCTCAGCTGGAGTTCAAAGTACCTCTTAGATCTCCTGCTGCTCACGCTCATTGGATAAAAGTGGCTGACAGCGTCTTTGCCACGGTATAACACTGGCTCCTTGGAGACGCCGTTGCATTGGACGACTATGTAGCAAAAGCTACACGGAACCTGGTCGGAAATTTTCTGGTGTAGCTTTTATCTGGATTTCCGGCAAGATCTTCCACTGGCACATTTAGGGCCTGTAAATCCGCACATATGGTGAACAGGACGCGCATCTGGCGGTGGTAGTTCTGTAAGGTTAGGATGTTCGTTCCTCGTTCTGGGAATGACACACGCTGTGGCTTTTATCCTTTACCGCGGCAGTCTTTGTGTAGGGTTTCAATAGGTCGGCCCAGAAAAAGACGTAGAGACACAGGGGGCAGACATGCTTTTCCTCGTTGTGTTTGTTGTGATGTACCAGAAGGCTTAGGTTCTTTGTCCAGACAAAGTGGCTCTTTTCCGCACTTGTAATCTGCTTTTTGCAAGTCTGCGTTTCACAAGTAAGCAGAAAGATGTCTATCTTATATTGCCTTGCTTTCCGTTGTACCTTGCTAATGCGTGGCGGTAAAGATTATATTTCCAGCCAAAGACACTAACTGCAATTTCTGGTTGTTGTCGCTCAAGCTAGCCAATATCATTAATCTTCACAGGAAAGTCAACGCCAACAAAGTTGAGATTGCAAGTGTGCTGGCAGTACGTGTATGGCTTATATAAATGTTACCACTAACCGGGTACATAGCAGACAGAGTGCCCACTCAAAAGCAACGGTCGTCGTTGTTCTTCACATTAATAACAGACCGTGGTGGTATGAACTTTGGTGCTGGAATGTAGCTCCGGCCGCGAAATGGGTTTGTATTTCGACATATATACCTCAATCACCTGGCAGCGGACAAATATGTATCCACACCCTGCGCTTTAGCATAGTGGCATTAATATGGGCGAGCAACTTTTCGATCTCATCAATGCGCAGTCCGATGGTGTTAGCGTTTCGAGAATGGGCCGTCATTTGAATACTGTTTTGCCCAGCTTTTTCATCTTTGACGTCTCTCGGGCTTAGTACAACTTTTTCCAGCTGTGCTTTCAACACTAGGCTCAACTTTAGACCATCCATAGCTTTCATTTCCTTTTCGAGTACAGTTTGTGTACTAGGCACAATAGCATTAAGATATATAGAAGAGTCAGCTTTGAGCCAGTTTTATTTACCACAGTGGCGCGATCGTCTTTCACAATTGTATTGTCTTGCTTTGGCAGGCCTTTTAACACCACAAGGGTTGGCAGTTGCCTTCGAATCTTGGCTATGCTCTTCTTTTTCCTTCGCTCTTGAGTTTGGCTGAACCTCAGCAAAAAGCATAGCATCGGCTGTAACATCATTTTTTCACATTCCTATATGAGTATGGTCGTGTTTTCTAGTATAGAACACCGATGTAGGATAGCTTTATTCTACCTCACACGTGACCTCGATCCTGATTCCTGAACTATTTGACCTTCTGCTGAAAGAATAGTGCACACAACATAGCAAAAACTTCCCTATTTCCATCATCACTTTAACATTCCTTCACAATAATCAAGATAAACATTAATTGCAAAACATTTACGTACTAAAACGATCAGTGGTTGAAGTTAAGTGTCCTGCAAACATGCCGTTTCGCACTGATCAACCTAGCGACATTGTGCGGCTTCTTTTGTCCAATTTTGAGTCGAAAAAGCAATTGTTATAATTATTATTTTTTACAAATTCATTTTCTTATTTTTATTTCTGAAAAGTAAATCAATTCTAGATTACCATTGTTCGTTGAAAACTAAAATATGTTTAAACGGTTAAAATTGACACTGAATTTTTTCAGTGTAAACCTAACTTTTTTACGCTCTATCTTAAGGTAAGGACGTTTTTCAAAGGGTGTTTTGCTGTTTGAAAGTTACATCAGTGTTCACAATACGCCATTTTGACCCTCGGTGGAATTTTCCTATCCTACACCGATGAAGGATTCTATTAATCCCGTCGAGCGTTTTGCAAAGTTGGCACCTAAGGGGTCGGAACTGGTTGTGTGGCTGAAACTGGTTGTTGAACCGTAGCTGGTTTTGAGGCCTGATAATTACCGAGAATTACCGCAATTTGGTTTTAAAAATTAGTTCAGAACTGTAAATTACTAGGTTTTACAAGTTCCCTGTAAACATGCTTTGTCAAAATCATGCATCGACTGGTTAAATAAAAAATAGCCAAGTATATTAAATATCGGGTGGATATTAAATATTTAATTTCTAACGGCATATTTATTTATTTTCATTTGCATCTGATAATGAAAAAAAAATCCTCGCTGAATAAATTGGTGGTAGAAAACTAATGTTTGAAGTGGATATTGTACAAAAGTATATGTATTTATGGCACTTTGTTGTCATTGTCTCATCACTACAAAAGTATATGTGTTTATGGCACTTTGTTGTCATTGTCTCATCACTACAAAAGTATATGTATTTATGGCACTTTGTTGTCATTGTCTCATCACTACAAAAGTATATGTATTTATGGCACTTTGTTGTCATTGTCTCATCACTACAAAAGTATATGTATTTATGGCACTTTGTTGTCATTGTCTCATCACTACAAAAGTATATGTGTTTATGGCACTTTGTTGTCATTGTCTCATCACTACAAAAGTATATGTATTTATGGCACTTTGTTGTCATTGTCTCATCACTACAAAAGTATATGTGTTTATGGCACTTTGTTGTCATTGTCTCATCACTACAAAAGTATATGTATTTATGGCACTTTGTTGTCATTGTCTCATCACTACAAAAGTATATGTGTTTATGACACTTTGTTGTCATTGTCTCATCACTACAAAAGTATATGTGTTTATGGCACTTTGTTGTCATTGTCTCATCACTACAAAAGTATGTGTGTTTATGGCACTTTGTTGTCATTGTCTCATCACTACAAAAGTATATGTGTTTATGTCATTGTCTTGTCACAACAGGCTGCAATGAAAGAGCTTAAAAAATCAAAAGCTTCTGTTAAGCGCGAGGCTTTGTTTATTGATGAAAAGCACTGTTAACTGTGAGGCTTTGTTTATTGATGATAAGTACTGTTTTTGTGAGTCTGCTTCTGGAGTGAAAAAACCTCACCAGAGAAAAAGGATGAGAGCTGAGCGAAGTAAGACGATAATAAAAATGAAAACGACGGACATTGTTAGTGGTCGGTAACTGGGCTGAGGCAAATAAAAGTTATATGTATGTCTATATATGTATATATTAATTCAGTCGGGACACAAGGAAGTCATACAAAACACTTTTGGTCAATTTTGACATTTTATGATAAAACACTTCAAAATAGTCAAATCTTACTGTGGAAAAAAATTGACACTATATTACACAAATATCTATATGAAATATTAAAATCAATCTTTAAAAATAAAACCAATTTGAAATAAAACAATAGTAAATTATCAGATTAATGATTTTCTGATGCATATAATGATCTACTTGTATTTGCCAGGTAATGACTAAAATATTATTGTAATGTTACAATATATGTTACATGCAGGTACAAGACGAAGAGATGTCTGACTGGTCAGACAGTACAATTAATGCAGTCATTTATGAAATGGACAATCACATAGGAATTGAAAATGAGAAAGCAAATCCTGAAAATGATTCTAAGAATCTCATTCATGATGAGGTAGATAGCGAGGATGAACCCTTGGCCGTGTTTCAGAGAAGAATATGGGGGATTCCTGAAAAAGGCCAGTGTGAAGGTATGGATGATACAAATGATGATAAGGATTACCAGCCTTCAAAAGATGATTTCAATTCATCTGATTCAAACATATCAGGGTCCTTAATCAGTGAAGTAAAGACTGAACAGAAACAAGCATGAGAGAAAAAGACAGGAAAGTCAATCAAGGGGAAACTGTTCAAATCCAAAAATACACATTTACTTTCACGAGATCTGAAAGATAAAATTAAGAAGGGCGCATCATTAAAGGCAATACAAACACGAACTGAACAAAAGACAGACACTAGTCTTAAGAAAATCGCTAAGCTGAAGAGCAAAAGATTACACGAGTTGAAACAAGTTATTAGAAACCACCATATTAAGCGACTTGACAACTAGCCTACTTTTAATGGATATAAACGTATTGCTGTTACCACTGATGGGGATCGCTTCTTAGCTGCACTTAAACTTCAAATGCAGCAAGATTTATCTATTGAAAAGTTTCGTAAGCAAACAGCTGAGCACTTGTCAGAAAACATACAACATTATATAAATTTTCTACAGGATAATGGATCTTCACAGGACAGGACAGTGCAGTTTGCTCGTGAAGTTGAATCAGTCAAGGGAAAGGGGCAATGGAACACAAGTATTGCTGACTGTATATCATTAGCTGCAGCAAATATACTGAAATGCCAAATAAAGATATTCTCAAGCGAGATTTCTAATCATGTGTATTACATAAAACTAGACCTGACAGACTTTGACCAAAACTCATACATGTATTTATTATATTTGAAGATCAAAGGTGAAGAGCATTATGATGGCGTGGACAGCAGTGCAGAAAGAGGAGACACTGCTGGCAAAGAAAATGCTACTAACACTTTGCAAACACCAGCTAAAGCAAAGCTGGGTAGTGGGCATGTTGATGTAACACCACATAAAGAAGCAGAATATGTTAGTCCAAAAACTAAAGAATCTTTTCGAAAGAGAAAAGCAACACCAGAGCTATGGAAAAGAAATATTCGGAAAAGAAACAGGAGCTGTGGTTTGGCATACATATCACAACGAGGCAAACAAATTGAGCATCGTAGCATGAAATTGCAAGACTGTTCTAAATGTAAGTTTAAATGCAATGAAAATGTTACGGAAGAGGACAGAAAACAAATATTTGATACGTACTAGGGTCTACAAGATTACAACAGGCAGCGGCAGTTTATTTACCAGAATATCAAGGACTGTAATCCCAAACGAGTTAAGACAGGACGCAGGATGACTAGCCTTCAATATGCTTTTGAAGTAAATAATACAAGAGATGGTGCAAAATGTTCTTTATCAATATTCTTGGTATTGGTAAAAAGACAGTTACAATCGCTATGAACAGAAAATCTAGAGGTGTATTTTTAGGTTCTGAGGAAAGGAAATGAAATGAGAGGAAAATATTCACCCTGTAACAAAACACCACCTGCGTCTATTCAGTTCGTGCATGCACATATCGAATCATTTCCAACAATGGAAGCAAATTATGTACGTAAACAATCGAGAAGAAAATATTTATCACAGGATATGAACATAATAAAAATGTGGCATTTGTATGTAAGTCAGTGTAAATCAAAAGAGGTGAAGCCAGTAAGCCAAGCAAAGTATAGACAAATATTCTGTGATGAATACAATTATTCATTTTTCAAACCAAAGAAAGACCAGTGTTCCCAGTGTACAAAGTTCAATATCAAAATGGCTGAAGGAAATGTTGACAATACTCTAAAAGAAATGCATGATTCCCATTTGAGGCGTAAGGAGAATTCACGAGAGGAAAAATCTAATGATAAAATTAGAGCAAAGACTGACAATTCATTCTATGCTGCAACTTTTGACTTGCAAGCAGTATTGAATACTCCATGCACACTTGATGGAGAACTTTACTACAAACGAAAACTCTCTTGTTACAATCTACAATTTTACTCATTAGGAGATGAAAATGGCCCCTGTTACCAATGGGACGAAACCCAAGGTGGAAGAGGTTCATGCGAGATTAGAACTTGCTTACTAACGTACATTAATTCCATTGCAATTAACCATTTAGTGAAAGAAATAACATTTTATTCTGATACCTGTGGAGGACAGAACAGGAACCAGTATGTGGCCTCTGCATATCTCTATGCTATGAGCCAAGCAAGCACACTCAAAATCATCAACCATAAATTCTTTGAGCCAGGCCATTCTCAGATGGAATCAGACAGCATGCATGCTGTCATTGAACTTGCTAAAAACAAAACAGTGGTCTATGTTCCATCTATGTGGCATACTGTCATATCTCTTTCTCGAAGAAAAAAAACTTACATAGTTGTGCCAATGAAGTATACATATTTCTTGAATCTGAAGTCATTTTCAAAGAAGTTTTGTCCAAATATGAAAGTCAGCACCAGAAATACAAGAATAAACTGGTTCAAAATTATCTGGATAAAGGCAGAGAAAACATTCCCAGGAACTGTATTTCTTCATGAAACATTTGATGAAAATGCCTTCATGGAAATTAAAGTTTCGTCAAGTACAAGGTCAAGGAATGAACTGCCAAACTTACACGTACCAAGTGAATTGGAAGCACGCTACACCGAGAAAATACCAATATCGAACAATAAAAAAACAGATCTACTATCTCTTTGTCACAGTGGGCTCATTCCTGAGGAATTTCATCCATATTATGAAGGAATACCAACATCAAAACATAAAAAAGATTGCCTTCCAGTGCCAGATGTATCAGGAAGTAAATATGAAACTGACGATGAATAAGTGAACAGTATTGTGACTGTAGCTTTCAAATGGAGTAATAAAACAAATAGTTATTCTTGTACATTATATATATATATTAAGAAAGAAAAAAAAAACTATGAAAACACATAAAAACAATAAAAACAAATAACAACAACAATAACAACAAAAGTTTTTCAGTTTTTTAATCATTTTAATTTAAACATGTTCTGGATGTAGCACATTGGTTAACAAAAATATGTTTAGTGTGTTTATATGTATCATACTGTTTACTGCTTTTCTCCAATAGGTTCTCACTATTGGACTAGCCACCTCAAGTGGCTGGGTCGTGGCTCTGTAGGCGAATAATTCTATGGGGTGAAGGCCTATCAACAGTATAGTACATCTACACAGCAAAAGCATATCAACAGTACAGTACATCTACACTGCAAACGCATATCAACAGTATAGTATATCTACACAGCAAACGCATATCAACAGTATAGAACATCTACACAGCAAACGCATATCAACAATATAGAACATCTACATAGCAAACGCATATAAGCAGTATAGTACATCTACACAGCAAACGCATATCAACAGTATAGAACATCTACACAGCAAACGCATATCAACAATATAGAACATCTACATAGCAAACGCATATAAGCAGTATAGTACATCTACACTGCAAACGCATATCAACAGTATAGTACATCTACACTGCAAACGCATATCAACAGTATAGTATATCTACACAGCAAACGCATATCAACAGTATAGAACATCTACACAGCAAACGCATATCAACAATATAGAACATCTACACAGCAAACGCATATAAGCAGTATAGAACATCTACACAGCAAACGCATATCAACAATATAGAACATCTACATAGCAAACGCATATAAGCAGTATAGTACATCTACACAGCAAACGCGTATCAACAGTATAGTATATCTACACAGCAAACGCAGTCATAATAATAATGATAATATTAAAAATAATAAAAAAAGACATGCACTCTTTTTCTTAATTAATCGTAGAGTTTTCAAAAACAAAAATCACGCATCTAAATTTTAAGAAAAGATGGGATTCACGAAAGCAGGGTCTTTGTTTCCGAGTTCCAGGTGCACTTAGTGTAGCTGATGCTTTCTCCATTTATCCTCACCTATAATCATTAAATATCATCATCATCATTCGTTTTAAAGCTGGTCCTCTGAAGGAAGAGTTATAAAGCATTCTCTATTTCACAGTATTATGTATTCTCCATTACAGGGAATATCAACATTCAAATAAACAACAACGACAACAATAAAACAATATAACAACCTAATTTGTTATGTTTGATTTTCATATTTAAGTCTACACAATAAAATACTAATATTCAGAGGTCCATTACTGTATTTCCTCACATTACCGTATTTCCTTGTATTACTGTATTTCCTTGTATTACTGTATTCCTTACATTACTGTATTTCCTCACATTACTGTATTTCCTCACATTACTGTATTTCCTCATATTACTGTATTTTATCACATTACTGTATTTCCTCACATTACTGTAATTTCCTCACATTACTGTATTTCCTCACATTAGTGTATTTCCTCACATTACTGTATTTCATTACTGTATTTCCTCACATTACTGTATTGCCTCACATTACTGAAAATCACTATTTTTAATCATAACTTAGAAAAATAAAAACAATAACTCCTAACTGGAGAAATAAATAAATAAATTAATTAATTATTAAATCATTTTGTATTTGCTGCCATGGTATGGTCTACCTTACCGTATATTCAAGCGGTGTTCCACAACTGTACGGCAACAGCGCCACCACATATTATATTACTATCAACAGATGAACAACAGCAACAACAACCTGTTAAAAAATTTATATTTTTATTATTCAACAAAATCCATAATCAAAACTGGGCGTGAAAATTGCTTAATTTCTTGCTACATTACTTTAATTTCTTTTACATTACTGTATTTCATCTCCGTTATCGTCCAACGGCCAGTTGTCTTTCGCCTCCTTCAATCGTGCGCCATGTTTCTCGCGATCTAACGCGCTTGTTGCGAGATAATGACGTCATCAGCTGTGTCACCAGCGTTCTTAAAGAGCGACAGAATTTAATTATATAGTAAAATCAAACAAAATGAGATTCAAAAAGGTAATTTCATGTAATTTTAAAAAATCGTAATGAAAATCTCTGTTTTCACTAATGCCTTTTTTTGTGTGAGACATTTTGACCTTGAATTTTCTATTATATGCTAAAGATAGCGCCGCCGATCACATGATGACTTTTTTTTAAACAGGAAAACCAACTTTAGGAATAAATACAACTAGATAGGCAATGTAAATTAGGCAATGTAAATATTTGGTTTTAATCATGTGGGTTTCTTATACAACGTAAGAAAAATTTACGTTTCAGTATTATTTCATAATAAACATATATTCTACATCAAAAGACATTGAATCTATCATAATAAAATGTGTATCCATTCACCAGTGTCTATTTTAAAATTTCTCTCTCCCTCTGTCTATCTGTATGTCTCTCTCTCAGTCTATTGAGTCATGTATCTATATGGTGAAAAACAAGAAGGCAATAATGTAAGTGCACAAACTGCATATAGAATTAACGAAAAAAATTATTCATTGTTAAATTTAATTTTTTAAATTTCAAAAACGAGGAGACTCTATAAACTAATAAACTATAGTCTAACTGGCACGGTCCGGTCATATCCCACATGACTTTTAAGTGAGTGTCACGAACCATGGAACCATGGATGTCACGAACCATGGATGTCATTTCCGGAAATAAGTAAACATACACATGCTCGGAAAATTGGTAATTATGAACTAATGTACATGAATGCCAATTTTTTTTTCACTCTGATTAAATGAAGTAGATATAATTGAACACTTTGTATGGTTTATTTGAATATATTATTATAATATTATAACGAACGGGTTAAAATTCACGTTAAGTGCACGAAAGGTGGTAACTCGAGGCTACTTTACATTACTGTGTTTAGGCAGACCCTAATAAAAAACGACGAAAATGTGCAAAAACACTAAATAACCGTACCTATACTATAAATATAAATACTTATAGTATAGGTACAGTTATTTCGTGTTTTATCACATTTCCGTGGTTTCATTGATAAAACATCCGACTCCTGTATGCAAAGTCTATTAACCACCAGAATGAAACGAAGATATTTCGAATAGGGATAGTTTTTAACATTTGCACCGGTCAAAGCGGAAGTTGTTTCTGAACCCTGTTCGAGCAGAAAGAAAAGTAGGCACTGATTGTGTACATATCTGCAAATGAATCAAATGGATTGGCAGTTCAGATCAGTAACCTTTGACATGTCAGTAAAGACGCCTCATATTGCCAACATTTCCATTATAAATTGTATTTAGTAACACACTGAACAGCCAAACTTGCTTGACGAATTTTCGTTTGGGCATGTCATTGACATTGCCAGCAGATAAGGGGGTGGGGGAATGATTACTATAGCTCGTTCAGCTCAGTATCGCGAATAATATCCGCGTCTGCAGCTCAGTGAATGTTCACGTGAGCGTCACGAAATGTATTTAAAACTACCAAATTCGTTTGGCGCACGAATGGTCTGTTTACGTGCCAATTTTCATCAATCCCGGCTAGCTACGATGTCGTAGCCTCGATACGAAACGAGCATATAGTTGTTAATGGAGCAA
Organism: Margaritifera margaritifera; assembly: GCA_029931535.1. NCBI lineage: Eukaryota > Metazoa > Mollusca > Bivalvia > Unionida > Margaritiferidae > Margaritifera > Margaritifera margaritifera. The sequence goes on from JAQPZY010001497.1 coordinate 292,382, forward strand.
CAAAATGACAGTCTAAGTTACCAAACAGCTTTTGTCTCTCATTACACAGCATACTCGTCTATATGATACGGAACTTTTTTTGTATGTGTGTTAGGCCCATTCAACAGATGCTTTTTTTTAAAAAATGGCGGCCTGTTACACTTCTATTCTTTAAAGGATACTTAGAGTCGTTTTTGGTAAGACCTTGCAGTTGTTTTATTCAGAATAAACAAAGGAAACTTCAGTCCATATTAGTATATATGCATTGTTACGAATATGAGCGAAACTGATTCAAAAAACATCCAGGTGTGAATCGCACCTGACTGCTCCATTGATAGATATAGGATCAAATTAGTATCCCATCCACAAAGGAGGTTGAGGTACTAATATTAGTACAGTAGGACCCCGTTATAGCACAATGGTCGGGGTCCACAAAACGAGATCGTGATATACCCGAACCGTACTATAACCGAACAAGACAAAACCAAGTCATTTAGCTGAAGGGGGGTGGTAAATTGTGGTCTGAAAACAACGTGCTTCATTGGCACCATTACCATCTTAAATCAATGCATATTAAACGAGAAATACACATGCAATGAAAACAGAGATTGCACATATAATATTTAACTTTATTCAGAGAACCATGCATTGGTACATGTATATGTACATGTCTATTGTATAGCATGAATAGTTAAAGGATCAACACGTGTACTCACCAACTGATCTCATGGCATGCGTAGGAGTGAGTCCATAATAATTCCAACGAAAATGTGCACACAGAAGTATAATATCATTGTCTGATAAAGTTCTGAAATCCTACATCGTCGTCTAGTCATTGTAAATCGTCGTCGTCTAGTCATCGTAAATCCCGTCCGACTCCGATTCCTCAGCGGGGGCTTATGCAGAGACTGAGCTTGGGCTCTGCAAGTAACACTTTGATCATAAAGTCAGAAATCAATTAAAGGATGCAACTGGACATGTGTCAATTGTGCGGCAAGATCACAGGGAGTTCAAATAACCACCCTCTGTTACTTGGCACTGAACAAGTAAAACTCGCGGCTTGATCAAAGGGTTGTCACGTGGGAAAACAACTTGAAAACAAAGTGAGTGCTTTTACAAGCCAAAGACTTATCGGACCACGTGCACTGGCAGATCACTTGGGAAATATCACTTGGGAATTAAATCTGACTTGTGGAAACACCGGACTTAATCCTGTCCATGGCTTCAAGCTTCTTTTTAACAGTAAAAGCTTTACGTTTCCGATAACTCTTATCCATTGTAAATAACTACTAATTAAAACTCTGACACCTATTTGTTTGAACGACTACAGCAAGAATAATTGTTAATCAACAATGGGGTCATTTTTAAAGGGAATGTACAATATTATTCACTGGTCAACTGATTGTGTGGCGATTGTCTAACAACACCGCCAAACCACGTGTGCGCGTTGGCGGCTTTCGTTTTTTTGATGTTTTATAAATCATTGCCGCATGGTTTGAACAACCTTTAGCTTTGAGATTGACTTTGATGATTGTCAATGACTTAAATTAATTGATTTATACATTCAGGTGCGAATCTTTTATCAACCACAACCATTGTTTGGTGCTTGGCTGTGTATGCAGTTGAATGAGCAAACATATGTTGGCTATTGTTTGAGCAACGATTGTACACAGAATGTATTGAAGACAAACACAAAGAAGACTTAATGACTTTATTGTTCATGTATCAGTAATAATAAGATTAACACATATCAGCTTTAAAATGAGCTGACATCTTTCAAAAATAAACTAAGATCAAAGTGCAGTGATTGACTACTGACACATTTGAAATGAACATTCACAAATAGAAATGTTCAGCATCTTTATTCATATAAAGAAAGATACAATCATAAGACACTTTTTCTTCAAGAATACAATACAGCTTACCAAATTATTAAATCAAACTCGTTTATTTTGCCAGAAGACTTTGCAGTAGTTTAAGAAATTGGCGAAATTATTATAAAATTTCGGTAGCCATGCCATGATCGTATTATATCCGAATTTATACACGATCTCTTCCCCAAAATGATAATTAATTTTTTACACATTATTTTTCGTACTTGAAAAAAAATTTGTTTTTTTCATGTACGAAAAAATAGATGAAATTTCGGGAGCCATGCCACGATCGTGTTATATCCGAATTCGTGCTATAACGAAGCATGCTATAGCGGGGTCCTACTGTACTACAATGCTGCCATGACCTAATGAAGAGTCGATTATTTCTAATGGAGTGAACAGCTTTCAGTCATAATGAAGTAGCCATCCTTGTCATTTCTTGTGAGTTGGATATACCTAAATCATGTCAAATGATGTGCTTTTTCATTTAATCAAAATATAGATTATTTATCATCGACTGTCCTAACTTTGTTCCTGTCCTTGATTCGTGTGCCATGTTTTTCACGACCTCGCTTGTTTTGAGATCTTGATGTTTATCAACTGGGTCACCGGTGTTTATTGACATTGACAGTAAGTGCTGATTAAGAAAAATTTGATGAACTGAGATTTAAATACATACAGTGGTCCCCCTCTTGAACGGCCCCCCTGACCAGCGGCCACCCGCTTTATACGGCCACAATCCCTTGGCACCGACGAGTTTGTGTTCAAAAGTACCCCTCAAGGACGGCCACCCCTCTAACGCGACCAGCGGCCAGGATTTTAGTGCAAAAACGGTCAAATTTAACCCTCGCGAGCGGCCACATAATGATTGTTTACCGAGTAAAATCTTGATAATATTTTTTAATTTCTCAATTCAACACATTGACATTTTGTTCCAACATGCCAATAAAGTAACTTTATAAAGTAACAAAGAGGTAAGTAATCCGATTATCCTTACTGCCATGTGTTCCTTAGATGTTAACTTTTGTCACTTTGATAATTACTGGCTATTATTACCACCGATAATTATCAAGATGACAAAAGCTAACCGCTGAGAAGCACATCATTGTTCAGCTCAAGTCAGCGTGACATCCGGTCGCCAGATAGTAAAATGGTATGTTACCCTTTCCGGCTTCACTCTATAGACTATGAAATGTACATAACCGGGTACCAGACTGGAGAAGAAGAAAAAAAGTCGATCACGTGACAGACTCACTTCCGTTGTAAACACTGTGCCTCACGCGTGATTGCCCGCGAAGGAATAAGTTGTCGCAAAATATCGTCCGACATTCTCAGTTTAGCACAAAAAGTGAAAGCAATTAAATTAAACGAAAAGAGGGAGAGTCTTTTGATAACTACTGAGAAATTTTATGTCAGAAAGATTCAAATAAACATTGTCAATATACATTCAACTGCATTGAGTGGGAAGACGGAATCGACGGACGTACAGGGATAGTTACAACCAAATGTTTGTGCCCCGAATTTACCGACAATGTGGTTTTGCACCACGATTCATGATTATTCATATTTTTAAAAAATAACATTGATATTAGTTTTATCATATTGAGTCCTTAACCAGATAATATTCCTGTGATTTTTAAATGAAAATATTAAATATATAAAAATTAGTTGCATCTATTATACTTTATATGTAGTTATTACTCACAACTGTGTGATCCCCCTCTAGAAAGGCCACCCGTCTTATAAGGCCACTTTCTTGCTGCAGAAGGGGTGGCCTTATAAGAGGGGGACCACTGTAATACAATTCAAATTAAAGAAAACACAATGAAAATGCCTAATTTACCTAAAGTCATATTTGCCTCAAGTTTGTGGCACAGGAGTGTTTTTTTAGCTGTTCAAGCCATGGCTGCTGTTCACACGTTGGTTTTCTTTACCTTTTTATTAGTACGAAACCCATGACTGATATTTCTGAGATGGCAGAGGCATTGTTTCTTGGTTACTATAGCATGCATTTCGTATATCATGTTAGAAAAATAAATCCAATGGAAAACTATACCGTGCAAAATTCTTCATCGGATTATTTCCATATAGGAAAAATATCTTTGTAGTGAAAAGGCTTGAAAAAAAATCTTTTACAAATTCACCATATCTTTAAATATGATAATTTTATCTAAATAGCTTGACAAAAAATGCATCATAGTTTTGTTTATTTTTTAATTTATATTTCACCATTAGTGTTTTATTGCATTAAATATGTACTTGAAAGCAATGAAGTATATTACAGATGTAAATAATAATAATGCAGAAACACCAAAAATGATGGATTTCTTGTTACATTCCAATCTTATGTCACCTGGCCTTCATTTCATGGATGAACTTCTGGAAATAGACAAATTTTGACACAGTCAGAAAATGGAAGCTCACAAAAGATTTAAAGAGTTTATAAACATTTTTTAAAGATGAATAAATTATATAGATACAGTTTAATACTTTCTATGGAGATTTTAATAGTTTCTTGCAATATTACAATGCAAGTGTTAGAATTAACATTAAGGGCACAAACCATGACAGGTTGAGAATACTCATTAGACAGATCATATAATAAACAAATGTTAAATAGAAATTTAAAATAGTTTAAGGAAAACTAGCTGATGTTTGTTTACCAATGGAACATGATGACTCCCGTAACCACTCAGTCTTGTATCAGTAATATACTCTTCCATAACTCCAGGACTGACGTGGTGGATTAAATGTATACTCGTTTCTCCTAGTCTTGCATGTTCCCTAATCTCATGGTATTGACTATTTCCTTTCTGTATAAATCATCACACCATCTGATGGCGGTTGATTTTGTTGTTAGAAAATATTTGATGTTAACTAATAACAAAGTCTTTCAACAATGGAAATTAACAACAGAATATTGAATCATTAGAAAATTTATCAAAGATCTACTTTCCCTTTACCCCACATCCAAATATAAGTCTCCTACATCTTGCACCAAACCTGAATTATGTCCTGCTTGGCAGAGTTACACCATCTAGACAGTTTATGATGATGCAAGCCAGTCACATGATTGACCTTGTTTACATATTGTTCATTGTCAAAAATATGGTAGACAAGGGTCGTTGTATTGAAACCTTGCTGCTATCCCAGAATGTTGCAATCGTTTATGACTCTTTCTATTGATATAATTAATGATATGACAAAATATGTAAATGAAATTATAACAGTAATTCATATTAATTAATACAGTACAAGAAAAGCTGTTATTAATAAATAATAGACAATTAAATCTTATACTTAACAAAGATGGAATTAAAGGGGTGAAAATGGAAGAGTGATCAGAGCTGATCAAATCCCATAGTCCAACATCCTGGATTTTGTATGTCGGACAGGTAAAATTTTGCATGATGTTAGTCCGGGACTAGTACTTATTTAAAACAAAAGTTGGACAAGAGCTAATTTTCATGCTTTAATCACTTTATCTACTTTTATCTGGCCATTCATGCCCCAAATGCATACTGAATGCCTAAATCTATCTCTCTTCATTTATTTATTCATATCCTGTGATACTACAGTAGGTAGCCATTGATAACTGTCGCATATGTGCATGTTCTATTACCACTTGAATGCATATTGGGCTAAGTGACCGAATTATCAGCCAATCAAAACACTTAAAATAAATCTGGTATAATTAATTAGCAGTGTTTTTAAATGGCTTTGTTATATTGTGTTTACTCAACTCAGATACCTATGAGTGGATCATCCTATGATTTCAATCAAATGAGTCAATGAAATTAAATTAATGAAAGGCACTTTACTGACATTAGTGTTGGAGTTTCCTTTATGAACTGATTAAATTACTGTAATGATTCTTTTCTTTTTAATTGATTATACAGAGGATCAGCTTAAACGTGGGATATTCCTTTTGAAACGAAGTGATTAGGCTAATTAAGTAGCTGTCTGTGCTTATATTTAAACCGCAAACTATATGTTATGACTAAAAGTAGTTGACGAGCGAGGTTATCTTTATTATTTGGATAAAATGAGTTTCTTTCATTATTTTCATGAGAAAGGTTATAGGGAAAATTCGGAGAAGAAACATTCACATGAAAGTGGAGGGATAAAACATAAGGCTGCCACTGTGTCGGAGGTAATTATTACTCCAAAGAGACATAAGCTAGACTCTGTGGCAGCAAAGCATGTCAAATATGACACAACTGAGACTGACAATTTTCAGTCACTCTGGAGTGATAATTATCCATTGCTTGAATTATTGAAGGAAAGATATTTTACAGTTATTGCAAACAATATCCCAAACTGGCACAGGTATAAAATTCAGCCATTGTGTTTGTCAATGGAACTGACAAATTCAGGACTAAACCCAATGAAGTTTCATTAGAGCTCTGGACCTAATAAGGCCTGTGCAGCACAATATAGGCATGACACTAGCCAGCATGTGCAGAAGATCCTTGAATTCAGAGTTGCTGATACTCCACTAGGAAAGGACATTTTAAAACTAAATATGAATGAATTGAAAGAAAGGATGGCTCTCATTATCACAGCGTACACCCTACTCCATTATGGAAAACCATCTTCTGATATGGAAATGCTGTGTGCACTCCAGAAGAATGGTGTTGAACTTGGTGTTAATTACATGAACAGACTTGGGGCATGAGGCTTTGTTCTGCCATTTGATCCAGTCTTGAGAGAAGACATTGCGAATGTCTGAATTACAGTAAATTCCTTTCCATTCTTGCTGATGTAAGTAGTGATGCTGCTGTATTGGAGCAAGATATGGTGTATTTAAAATACCTTGACAATCGAAAACTAAAAAATTAAGCCCTTTGAGGAAACAGATATGTTGTACGTTATTTCTTTTCTTCTTTCTATGGATTAAAATGCAAACATCTCATTAAATCAAGGCAATTTATTGAAATTTTGGGACAAGTGATAAGGTAGGTGGGATAAGTGAATTTTCTGCAACCACTAGTCCTGGACAAGTGGATGAAAACAAAATGTGATCAGCCCTGGCGATGTTTACAGAAAACATCATAGCTTCATTTAGAAAGTAGAGAATCTATTCCTTTAATAGTATAACCATAAAAAATGGGCAATTAAGACAATCATCCATATACTGAATAAATTTATATGAAATTTGCAAATATATTTATTAAAAAAAAAAAAAAAAAAAAAAAAAGCAAATTGTCTATAGAAGAGCAGGTGCCTTTTGACAAACACTATAGCAATGTGTGTGAGAGCAGAAGTCTGGAAGAGTCGCCCCTCCAGAGGAGATTATTAATTGCAAACAGCTAATTAATATAAATAAGGGAAAATGTGGTGGACTCGTTACACTTATCAGAAAATTTTGTATTGAGGCGAGAACATGTTTTGATGTGACCATGTTAACTCTTAAGAGAATAACAGGATATAAAATTGCATAGACTCACAATGAGTGTAAATATGAAAATACTTTTAAAATTGGTAGTTTTAATTTTTCTGCTACGGACAATGATTTGGTGTGTTATTAGGGACATTGTGTTCATTTCATAACCTATTTGGGCCCCTGTACTGTGATTATATCATTTGCTGTGAGAATACACGAATCTTGTTTTATATGACAGTAGACACAATATGTTCCATTGGACGTTGTTTATTGCAAAATTGGCATAATTTACAATATTTGCTGAATACAGGATTGGAGATAAATAATATATATAAACAAGTAAGGCATCTTTCATCAGCAGATGAATTATTGCCTTTTATTTGTGCTTTGTTTCTGGTTTAGTACCGCAAGAAAATGGCATGCCATCCTACACAGACAACTGGTTTTCAGCATGTATCGAATGAGTGGTGTTGCTCAAAATGTTGATACATGTGTTGAAATCATTCGTGTGCGAAATGAGTTCTCTCATTTTAGCTGCATGTCAAGGCATGTGAAAATTCAAAGAGTTCTAGACATGGATATCATTTGCAATGCTGAGCTGAACAAACTTGAGAAGGGTTATGAATCATTAAACCCTAAGTCATGTTTTCCCGGAGTCGTTTTGGCCCTAAAATCATACAATATATGAGTGACTACAACTTAAGAATACCTTTGTTAGTCATGCATGGAATCACTTGATTTGTCCACATCTGATATAATATGAATGTCCAGCTGAATCGATTACAAAATTTAAAGGATATCATAGACATTATTAAATTAACTGTAAAAGGAAATTAGGTTGATTATATGGAGATTGCAACATAATAACGGACACATCACTCTCCGCTTCCAAATGTATAAATCTACTCGATTTTGTTTTCACCACTACTTTGAAAATAATATTGAAAAGTAGAACGATCTCATGCTTTTATTTCACATTCAGTAGCTTTTTTCAGGTGTATTTGTAAATTCTAGTAACTAATGTTTGTGCAATGTCCGACTTTTGTGTTGTGTCCAAGTTGATTATGAGGCAGAGGCAGGAGGTTGTAGATTGTGACTCGTGTTTTAAGATGGTGCATATGACTTGTGGAACCAGTAACTTTGTCCTTTTTCCATTTTGATGGTCATGTGAGACACTGACTACATGTGTTACCTTTATCGTTTTTAGATACATTTTACAGAATTATAACATCTTTACATTTTATATTTCATCTTGTTGTACTTCGCGTTTACATTTACATTTATTTGGAAATGTTTGTCTTTCTAAATACATTTGCAAGTCATTCACATTTTTCAGACTTTATTTTTAGTTGGCACCATATAGCCACTATTGTGCTGAGGTGCTGTAAAATGCTACTTCATATATACATACATTCATTATACAAAGTACTATTAGGTGATATATTTTTATTTAAAATTTACTCTGCATTGCGTGTTAGGTTTTATTAACAATATATTTATGACGTTGTGTAAATTTAATACAACTCTAAAAAATTTAGAATATTTTGGATCTTATTATTCATCATGTTAATTATGCTTAGTTCACGTCAGGATTAATGATTGAATGCAGGCAAGTGAAAACTGAAATATTTAGAATTTTTGGTGATTAAAATTTGATATTTAGAAAAAAAACTGGGCCAAAACCACCAGGCCAAACTTGAAAAGGGCCACAATCTCTGGTAACCATGCATACATACATACATACATACATACATACATACATACATACATACATACATACATACATACATACATACATACATACATACATACATACATACATACATACATACATACATACATACATACATACATACATACATACATACATACATACATACATACATACATACATACATACATACATACATACATACATACATACATACATACATACATACATACATACATACATACATACATACATACATACATACATACATACATACATACATACATACATACATACATACATACATACATACATACATACATACATACATACATACATACATACATACATACATACATACATACATACATACATACATACATACATACATACATACATACATACATACATACATACATACATACATACATACATACATACATACATACATACATACATACATACATACATACATACATACATACATACATACATACATACATACATACATACATACATACATACATACATACATACATACATACATACATACATACATACATACATACATACATACATACATACATACATACATACATACATACATACATACATACATACATACATACATACATACATACATACATACATACATACATACATACATACATACATACATACATACATACATACATACATACATACATACATACATACATACATACATACATACATACATACATACATACATACATACATACATACATACATACATACATACATACATACATACATACATACATACATACATACATACATACATACATACATACATACATACATACATACATACATACATACATACATACATACATACATACATACATACATACATACATACATACATACATACATACATACATACATACATACATACATACATACATACATACATACATACATACATACATACATACATACATACATACATACATACATACATACATACATACATACATACATACATACATACATACATACATACATACATACATACATACATACACAGGGCTCGAAACATTTTCATTTAGCCACTTGCCTTGCAGAGCAACTGACTTGCAACTTTAACTCATCTTCCATAAATTATACTTGTCCTATACTTGTCATTATACTTGTCCTATACTTAATTTTAAAGACTGAAAATATAAACTTCATCTGTGGTCTCTACAGTCAGATTTTTCTAATGCCTTTTTATGCTCTACATTTTGCTGGATGTTTCCAACTTTTATCATGAAATTTCAATAATTCTTTCCTAAACGCATCTGTTAAACAACTAATGTTAAAGGATGATTTTGAGTCGGATGTTGATGACAGTTTGTGACAAGTTGATAAAATAGCATTCTGGACTCTTCATCATACTCCACCTAATCAGATTCAGCAAGCCATGCCTGTTAAACATTTCTCTTACTTTTTGAAGAATCACAACTGCTTTTTCTGAAATTTGTTTTTCACTGTTTGCTTTTTTAGTCTTCCTTTTCTTTCTTTTATCTCCCTGTCCGCCACTGAAAAACATGCAAATGTCTGGCATCTTTTCTGTTCAGACAATTATATGCGACAGCCATCGATGACATCTCTAGATCAATGCATATGAAATGTCCTACTTCAACAGATAAAAATAACCACTTTGCACAGTAGTCCATGAAATGCACTAAATGCAAAGATTTTGGTAAGCAGTTGCTAAATTTAAACACTTCTGCTCTAAATATAGGAAATGATGGAGTATTCCTTGTGTTTGGGATGCTTATGGAAATCTAATTTATGTTAAAATAATGACATCAAATGATTAAGTTTTAATATTAGATTTGTATGCATCTGCCTGTATTTCTGTCAGTTTTATGTCAGAAGAGACAAGTTCTGAATAAAGGATGACATTGATTAGAGAAAAACAGATTTGTTTCTCCTTGTTATTAGTTGTGCTAGACATACATGTAGACCAAAAGAGCTTATGGGATGGTTTTTTGTCCATTGTTCATCCATCCATTAGCACAACTTTGTTATCACTACTCCTCCTAAACTACTTGGAGGATTGCCATGAAACTTACACACACATTCATCCTGGTCTAGTCAGTCCTAAATTAAAATTGGTGCCACTTGGACATCCAGTATGGCCACCACAGCACCCATCTTCAAAACCATTATTGCTACTTCTTCTGGATATTGATTTTGTTGGGTTTAACACCATTTTTCAGCACATAATAGGCTATACATGGTGGCCAGTTTATTTGGTGGGGGAAGAACCACCAACCCACGGGAAGCTACTGGCAAGCTTTCTCACATACCCATGTTAACCAAGCCAAGACTCGAACTCACATGGACAGAGGTGAGATGTGTGATCTGTAAAGGCGAGCACCTTAGACCACTTGGCCACCTGTGGCCCCTACTCCTTCTGAATGGATGGTCATATCAACATGTGGTTTTCGCTAAAAGACTTTTTATGTGTCTTGTTGGTCTTCTCGTAAATGAAAATTGTGCCAGTATGACCTCCACAATGGTCATCTGGAAAATCTTACTATGGCTACTTCTCCTAGATGGTTGGTAAAATGGACAGTACTTTCACTAGAAGACTTTCATATGATTTCTATTTAGTCCTAAATGGAAATGGTGTGCATCTGATATGCAATATGGCCACCATGGCAGCCATCCTGAAAGGCTTATTATTGTTTCTCCTCCAAAAGAGAAAGTCATATCAACATGGGGTTTTCACCAGAAGACTTCTGCTGATCTGATGTCCAATATGGCCACCATGTGTGGCCAACTTGAAAATCTTGTTATTGCTTGTCTTAAATGGAAAGTCATTTTGACATGGGGTTTTCATCAGAAGACTTTTTATGGTGTCAAGTTGGTCCCAAATGAAAATGATGGAAATTTACCCTCAATATGGCTACCATGGTTGCCACTTTGAAAATATTGTCATCTCTACTCCTCCTAAATAGATGGTTATATTAACATGGGTTTTCCACCCATAGACTTATGATACCTAGTTGGTCCTAAATGAAAATCGTGCCAATCATTCAATCAGTTTGGCTGTCACAATGGCTGTCTTGAAAATTTTGTTGTCACTATTCCCCCTGAATTGATATTCATATTAACATGGGGTTTTCACCAATTGATTTCTAATGATGTCTGCTTGGTCCTTAATGAAAATGGTGCCAATCTGACATCCAGTATATCCACCACAGCAGCTACTTTGAAAATCATGTTATCGCTGAAGTATATCAGAGATGGTTTCAACACTCAACAGTTAAAAGAGATAAATGGTCTTATCTGGAATTCCTGGAAATTCTTTTCTCCCAGTAGAGCATCAGTCCCTTATAGGGACTCTTGTTTGATAATTGGCTTAAACTTGCACTCGTCCATTCAGGCAAACATCTCCAAATAGTCACATGTCCTTTCTCAACTGTCATCTGTAATATGAGTGGACAAGTGGAATTTTCAAGCCCTGATACATACATACATAAGACAATAGTAACAAGGAACAACACTTTTTTTTGCTGCTCTGTTTAATTAACTTGCCCACCATTCTGTAAATCGACCAATCATTCTTGATCCCACATATATACCTGTTGCACCAGCACATGCGGTTGACTGTTAAATATTCTTCAAGTTGACAAGTATTACAATCTCTCCAGAGTTCCTTGAGCTCTATTACATTTTAGTTCTTTAATTTGCCTGCAAACAACAACAAAATGAGCAATAAAAAAAATAAAATGTATCTGAAAATTTTCCCCACATTTAGGGGCAAAATGACTCCGTGCACACATGGATTACGGCAAAACTATCTGATACCACTGAATGTGTTTAAATGAGTGGAGAATTTATTTATTTCTGTATTAATACTTGATCTGTTGTATACAAAAAATATTGAGTTGTATTAACTATACTGGCTTGTCTAAAATACACTTTAGTTTCTCTCACATTTCAAAATAAAAATTTCTGAACATTTTCATTATTTCCAGATAGAAATTATTTTACCTTGTTATTCTCAATAATTTACACATAAATTGATTTTTGGTCAATATTTGTCCATTTTGGCTGTGTCTAAAAGTAGCTTAAATTGGAGCAAATTTCTTCACCCATGGAAATAGTTCTTGTCAGCCACTTTCATGCAATTAAATTTCATTTGTGTGATTTGTTTTATTTCACAGAGTGCATTTCCTTTAACTTTCTGTACTTTATTGTCTTACAAGTATTCATTGTGTGATGATTCACTGTTAACCTAGACATTATGTTGCATCAGCAGATGTCCAAATTTGTACAAACTGGTGAATTTCATAATAACGTTAAGTTGACAATATCAATAGAATAAAGACATTTGCTAATTTATCTCTAATTTAATTCTTACGTGCATCCTTTGGTTTTAGCTGTCCACGACATGTACATGTAGCATATATAATAGGTGTCATATCAACATGGGGTTTTCATGGTCCTAAATGAAACTGGTGCCACTCTGACATCCAGTATGGTTGCACCAGCAGCCATCTTTAAATTCATGCCACTCTGACATCCAGTATGGTTGCACCAGCGGCCATCTTTAAATTCATGCCACTCTGACATCCAGTATGGTTGTATCAGCGGCCATCTTTAAATTCATGCCACTCTGACATCCAGTATGGTTGCACCAGCAGCCATCTTTAAATTCATGCCACTCTGACATCCAGTATGGTTGTATCAGCAGCCATCTTTAAATTCATGCCACTCTGACATCCAGTATGGTTGTATCAGCAGCCATCTTTAAATTCATGTTATAGCTATACCTGCTGAATGAATGGTCATATCAACATTGGGTTTTCATTAAAAGACTTCTTTATGATGTCTAGTTGGTCCTAAATGTATATGGTGCCAATCCAACATCCAATATGGCAACCATCATGCAAGTCTTGTTATTGCTAATCCTCCTGAACAGGAACTCATATTGACATGGAGTTTTCACTCGAAAATGGAAATGAAAATGAAAATGGTGTCACTTAGACACCCAATAATTGCAAGGTCCAGTTGGTACTAAATGAAAATGGTGTCACTTAGACACCCAATAATTGCAAGGTCCAGTTGGTACTAAATGAAAATGGTGTCACTTAGACACCCAATAATTGTAAGGTCCAGTTGGTACTAAATGAAAATGGTGTCACTTAGACACCCAATAATTGCAAGGTCCAGTTGGTGCTAAATGAAAATGGTGTCACTTAGACACCCAATAATTGCAAGGTCCAGTTGGTACTAAATGAAAATGGTGTCACTTAGACACCCAATAATTGCAAGGTCCAGTTGGTGCTAAATGAAAATGGTGTCACTTAGACACCCAATAATTGCAAGGTCCAGTTGGTACTAAATGAAAATGGTGTCACTTAGACACCCAATAATTGCAAGGTCCAGTTGGTGCTAAATGAAAATGGTGTCACTCAGACACCCAATGTGTTATGTCTCCCACAGTCAGTGGATGGTCATATTGACATGGGGTTTTCAATTATAAAAGGATTGTTTATGATATCTAGTTGGTGCTGAATAAAAATGGTGCAGATCTTACATTCAATATAGCCACCATGATGGCCATCTTGAAAATCTTGTTATCGCTACTCCTTTGGAATGGATGGTCATATCGACATTGGGTTTCTACAACAAGTTTTAATATGATGTCTAGTTGGTCCTAAATTAAAATGGTGCCAATCTTACATACAATATGGCTGTCATGGCAGCCATCTTGAAAATCATGTTAATGCTCACGAATATCACCCACCAATGCTTTGTAAAGAAGATGAATTAATTTCAGTTTAGGTCTGCTTTTAAAATAAACATGTTTACATGTTCTTGTAGATTATTGCTCTTCAGACTCTTTTGAAAGGCACTAAATGCTGAGAAAATGCATAAATGATTTAAATTAAAAAAATTATGCTTTTTGAGAATTATGACGGGAAATGGTTGCTGTCAAGAATTGGTAGGATGCAGGTAATCCCTTTAGGCATAACTTTGGGTATTTTGGATATTTCAAGAATTTGTTAGAAAAATGTCTAAACTGACAATAACTTTTGCTTTTCAGATCTAGACTTTATACTAACATTGAAATTAGGTCAGATGTTAACCAGGTCAAACACACAGTTTTCCCAAATACACTGTACATTCTTTAGAACCAACAAAGGGATTTTGACGGGTGAATAATAAAAATCCAGTTATAAAACCCCCCTCTGTTGATATCTCAGATGGGATTATATGAATCAGTAAACCTCAAGGCTACATCTGGTACCAAGTTGGAACACATAGGCACAATATTTTTGCCCCTCAATGGATCCAACTTCATAAGTAAAAAATGTAAAGTAAAAAATCTGTATTGATATAACTTTGTTTTGTCATCATGGAATGTTACATAAGATGTGCTTTTATTGATGGATATGTAATATCTGCATAATAATAACAACAACTTCATCATCAGTGGTTGAGTTAAAATCATTGACTTTGCCAAGTAATGTGCTCAGGGTAAGTGTTAAGTTAAAAACAGTTCTGTTGATTTGCATTCCAATCAATCCCAATAAGCGATGTAGCAAAGAACATGGCAGCCATAACAGTCCCATGGAGGAATATAGCACTGAAGCAACCATGTGGCAAATGTGGTCAACTTTAATTTTTTTCATTAGCTGCATTATTTTTACAAACTTTGTATCATGCAAAAAACTAATTTTTAAAAACAAATTGAGTAAAATAATACTCCAGTGGCGGAACCATATTTTTGGATGGTTTCTTGATCGTACCACAGAGTGGCACCATGAACTTCAAAGCCTCATATTGACAGATAAAAAGTAGAGGCCAGTATGATAGGTCTACTGGTTCATGAAACAATATTCGTGGAAAGAAAGGAGTATATCTATTTTATTAAATGATTTAGTACAAAATTTTGAAATTTGATTCATTTCAGTACAGTTAAAATATTTCATTTCATCCATTTGACACAACAAAAAATATTATGTCACAACAGTGCAATGTTATCATTTATCTTGAGTCACATGTCAGCCTATGTTGTTTGTAGATCCCTCCAATACTTTATTGGAGCACCCAAGATACACTGGATTCTCTTAAGTTTTTACATCTAAGCATTTGATTGCTTCTACTAACGTTTCATGCAGAGTTGGCAGCTGCAATCTTGAATTGCTAGGAACCATTCAGAAAATTTGCTCGGTAGAACATATCAGTTTTGCTTTTGGATCAAAACAAATGCCATATCTCTTTTGTAAAATATTTTTACAGTTTTGAAAAAAAATTCGAACAAGTCATGATAAGTACATGTATTGGCCAACTTGACTTCTTGGGTAAGCCGAGATGCAGCATTATTGTAGTCCACTGGCCTATGGGCACAATATTTGTTGAACCCTGTGACTTGCAATATTACTGCTTGTAAAGATTGTTACATATTTGTCTTTGTCTTTCAGAATTTACTGAAGATAATGTAGTCACTTGTAAACAGAGGAATCTTTGTGTACCATGGCAACTGGAGGTGCTCCACAGAGACGTCGAAGTGTTTCATCAGAGGATGAAGAACATGGGGCTACTGGTGGTAGTCGACCTTCACGCCCACGTTGTCCTAGCTTTAGCAAAGACAATGATAATGATGAAGAGAGAGCAAAAGAAATAGAGGGGCTAAAAAAGCGAGGAATTCTGCCTCAGGATTTCCCTGCACTTGGATCAAAGTCGGGTGAATATAGTGCAGAGGAAGTCGCGAAGGAAATTGAGGAGCTTTTAGCAAAGGGATCAATTTCAGAAAAAGATGCTGAACATCTCAAGCAGATGCATGAGATGAGGCGACTAAATATAAAGACAAATGTTGATGATGATGATGATGATGATGAAGATGTTACAGAATTAATTCCTTTTCAATTTGACTGTGAGGGTATTCCAGTAAATTGGAGCAAAGTTCGATCTTTACAGCGGCAGCCATTCATCCTTGTTGAATTAAAACCAGGACAGATGGAATATGATAAAATTATGGCTGAGTTTTCAAGAGCGAAGATAAAAGTGACAAAAATTGAAAGGCTTCAAAATCTGAGACTTTTAGATCGATTTAAAGCAGAACTTGAAGAAATGAAGAAACATCGTTCACATTGTGAGTATTTTGAAAATAAGAAAACAGTTATAGAACAAATTATAAAATATATTTACATAATTTAAATACAGATCACATTTTTATATCACTTCAATTAAAAAAAAGGTAGCATTAATGATTATCCATGCTGTACACAGTGTTAAAGGAGGCTAGCTCATCAAGATCTATTCTTCGATTGGAGATTTAAACTAAATTCTCATAATTCACATCAAGAAATCAACTGAATGTGCAAAAATTGTGCAGGATATTTGTTAACCAAACCAGTGTTTAGCTCTAGTGGTTATAGACCAGGAGAACTTATGGGATGGCCGTTTGTCTGTCATCCATCTGTTCATTAGCACCAGTTTCTTATCGCTACTACTCCTAAACTTAGAGGATTGCCATGAAACTTTATGCATACATTCATCTCAATGTCTAGTTTGTCTTTAATGCAAATCGTGATGCTGAGACATCCAGTATGGCTGCTGCAGCAGCCATCTTGAAAATCTTTTTATTGCTACTCCTGATGAATGGATGGTCATATCCACATGGAGTTTTCACTGAAAGACTTCTTATCATGTCTAGTTGGTCCCAAATGAAAATCGTGCCGTTTTGACATTCAATATGGCCACCAAAGCAGCCATTTTTAAAAAATCTTGTTATTACTACTCCTTCTGAACATAAGGTGGCCATTATTACTACTCCTCCTGAACATAAAGTGGCCATCTTGAAAAATATTATTATCATTACTTCTCCTGAATGGATGGTAATATCAACATCAACATGAAAGACTTTTATGATATCTAGTTGCTCCCAAATGAAAATGGTGCCGATCTGAAGTCCAGTATGGTCGCCATGGCTGCCATCCTGAAAATCTTGTTATTGCTCCTCCTAAACTAAAAGTCATATTGGCATGAGGTTTTCACCAGAAGACTTCTTATGATGTCTAGTTGGTCCTAAATGAAAATGGTGCCGCCAGGACATCAAATATGGCTACCACAGCAGCCATCTTGAAAATCTTGTTATCTACTCCACTTGAATGGTAGGTTGTATCAAGATTGGGTTTTCACTTAAAGACTTTTTATGAAATCTAGTTGGTCCTAAATTAAAATGGTGCCAATCAGTTATTCATTATGGCAACCACAGCGGCCATCTTGAAAATCTTGTTATCGTTAACTCCTACTGAATGGAAAGTCATATCAGCATGGGGTTTTTTCTGGAAGACTTATGGTTTCTAGTTGGTACTAAAAAGGAATGGTGCCAGTCTGACATTCAGTATGACCACGATGGCAGTCATCTTGAAAATCTTGTTATTGCTACTCCTCCTAAATGAACAGTAATATCAACATGGAGTTTTCACCAGAAGACTGATTATGATATTTAGTTGCTCCTGAACGAAAATGGTGCCAATCGGACCTCAAATATACCTGCCACAATGTACATATTGAAAATCTTGTCACAAATTCTCCTGAAGGATGGTCATTTCACTATGCGGTTTTCACCAAGAGAATTCTAATGGTGTCCAGTTTGTCGTAGATGAAAATGGTGCTGATGTCACATTCAGTATGGCTGCCACAGTGGATAATTTGAAAATCTTATCACTAAAGAATGACATGGTTTCAGCACTCAGCAGTCAAAACTAAGAAATTGTCTTATTGTCAGTTACTGAAAATTCTTTTTGACCAATAGAATGTTAGTCCCTTTAAGGGACTCTTGTTTCTTCTTTAAATTACTCCAAGTCCCAATTTTCGTGGATTTCTGTGTTGCCCTCTACCAATAATTTAAGACCTAATGAAAAATTAGCCACGTATGATAAAGAAGCTCCCTCCCCCTTTTTTTTTGACTGTGTTACATTCTTAGAGATCAGCAAATCTATTTGATAAATCAACGTTCCTTCTGTAATCTGGTTAAAAATATTAGCTTTTTGCATGTGTCTGTTTTATTTTCACCCTTAGAAAAAAAAGAATTCTAAAGCATTTTATATTGTTTTAATGCACATGTATCTATATGGTATCCGGTAGCCGTAATTTCCACTCACTGCCTTATGTTGTGAGATAAGGAAAGATAGAGAGAAATGAGAAAAAACATAAGGTATTAAAATACTATTTTTTTAACTGAAAATGAAAGAAAGAATAGGAAATGATTCTATAAATGAAAATTGATTTAATACTTATTCAAGTTCATTCAAGTGAAACTTTTGGCAAAAATTTTTAATCCTTGTAAAAGCATGTCTCCTTTTATCCATGCATGTTTAATCCCAATGAAAAACATGACTGTAAAATACTAAAACTTTTGCTGGAAGCACAATTATTAATGAAACACTGTGCATATACACTAATTACTGCAGCGTATTGAAGCTTACACTTCACTGATTTTCAGAGAAAACCACTGAATCAACATTGCATCACTCAAGTCAGCTGGTACACACAAATGTTTGTTGGGCAAATAAGCATAAAATTGTTGAATGAAACAAGTCCAGTATTCTCAAAGCCATGGATAATCAAGTCTGATCTTTCACACATTTTTGTGTGAGCCACAAGTATTCATTCAGCATCAGTTGGCTTCATTGATGATGTTTTAAGCACAGTCTAAAGGTTGAAGTTGGTTCATACATGAGGCAGGCTCAAAGAAAGGAGTGATCCATTATTTTTCAGTTTAGTTAGCATCTTCGCACTTTGCTGGGCACTGAACACATCGAATGTTAACACTGCTTGCTGATTGCATTAAGCAAAGAGCAGTTGGTCACGTGTTTAGTCCACATGTAGAATGATGACATTATCCAAACTGACTGGGATCTATGTTGAGTTTTACCACTCTTAAGCCACTGTGTTAACACCATGGTCATCAGAAAGTAATTGATGGGTGCAGCTTTATGGACAGTGTTTTAAGGAAGAAATCATACACATGTACTTTAATAACTGATTAGTAGCCTAGTGTTGTTGGCTGCATCAGCTCCTTTTGATGTTGAGTGTAAGTGATTTATCTTGACAGTTGTTTGATTCGTACTCATACAGGTGGTACCATTGTTTTAACATTTGAAGCAACCGTCGTTGTTGTCCTCATATTTGTATTCTTTTGTATTTTTTTTTATTCGAGGTATTTGTTGAGATTAATCCACGAAATTAAATACCTACAAATATGCAGAATTTGACAGGCAAAACCATGAATTTAAGTACCCACAAAAAATTTCTTTGTTTTCAAAACCATGAAAATTGAGACCTGTGAAAATAAATGATACTACAATATTTAGAAAATTCCCCCCATTTCTCCAAATGAATGGAGTAATTTCCATCCTAAATGTTTAGTTCTAGAACTGACCCTGGTTCATATAATTGATTCATTTTTCACACATTCAAAATAATTCAGTTCTAAATATATTCACTACTGTCATTATGAACCTATTTAAATGTTAATGTGAAAAGGATTTTGTGGTATGTGTGTGTTTAGTTGCATTACCAAAAGTTGGTCTTCTGTACAGTGTGAAACAGTAGGAGATTTCTATCTTTCCTGAGGAAGTGTGCATTTTATAGACGTTTTTGTTATATTTTGTAATCCTGTAACAGTGAACAACTCTAGAGTTGTTTCCCTTTGTGTGCTGCGATCTTAAAGAGTTGTATAGCAAATTTATCATTGAATAGTAAACAAATTTACACTTTTGTGACAGTTGATCTGTATAACTTGGAGGTGCATTGAAACCTTGCTGTCATGGAAACTAATGGGACAGGGCAGTTTTGTCCTTTATGTGAAGAATACTTTTAGGGGTTCAATAAAATTTTCATATTTGGCAATACTTTACTTCCATGGTTGGAAATTGGAAGGCCAGATACCTTAAGCTTTGAAGTGCCATCATCGTTGCCTCGACTGAAAAATTTAATTTTAAATTAAATTTTATATATATATATATATATTTCTATTGAGAGAAATATTTCCAAATTGTTTCCACTGTCACTTGTCTGTGGTTTTCAGAACTGCCAAATATAGAAAGTAGCCATTGCTGAATGAGTTTTCCTTAAATTTCATTTTATATTAGAGAACATAAATTGATAGAATGCAGACTTTAAACTTTTTCAAAAGATTGCCTATCTATTTGATTTTTAATGCATTTTCAAAATATTTGGAATGCTTTTGTAAAATATTCTTGTAGAAAACCAAACCATAAATTTTATTATACAGAATTTATAAATTGCAGCCTTGTCCGGAGTTTAAGGTCTGTTTAGAATAACATCCTTGTCCTGAGTTTAAAGTCTGTATAGAATAACACCCTTGTCCTGAGTTTAAAGTCTGTATAGAATAACACCCTTGACCTGAGTTTAAAGTCTGTATAGAATAACACCCTGGTCCTGAGTTTAAAGTCTGTATAGAAAAACACCCTTGTCCTGAGTTTAAAGTCTGTATAGAATAACATCATTGTACTGAGTTTAAAGTCTGTATAGAATAACATCCTTGTACTGAGTTTAAAGTCTGTTTAGAATAACATTCTTGTCCGGAGTTTAAAGTCTGTATAGAATAACATCCTTGTCCAGAGTTTAAAGTCTGTATAGAATAACATCCTTGTTCGGAGTTTAAAGTCTGTATAGAATAACACCCTTGTCCTGAGTTTAAAGTCTGTATAGAATAACACCCTGGTCCTGAGTTTAAAGTCTGTATAGAATAACACCCTTGTCCTGAGTTTAAAGTCTGTATAGAATAACATCCTTGTACTGAGTTTAAGGTCTATTTAGAATAACACTTTGCTGAGATCTATATATTGAATATAAAAAGACATAATGGGTTTTTTGCAGACTTAAAGAGCTGTACAATTGATACATTTAGCTTTACAATTGATACATTTAGCTGTACAATTGATACATTTGCTAATTCAAGACCATAAACAAGATACCTAATTAAGTTCCCAATTAATCAGGTCTTTATTAATATTACCGGAATGATATACATCATTCATTGTTATAAATCAGTGTTGCAACTAGGATTCCATGGGCAAGGGACACTGTGACCCTGGCACCCCGATTTGGGGGACACACCAAATTTCAATGGGAAAAAAAAATGTTGCTAGAGATCTTGCATTTTGAATTGTTTTCTTTGACTGAAATAAAAAGGTGACCGAGTGGTCTAGGGGACTCACCTTAACAGATCAGTGACATCTCATCTCTGCGTGGGTTCGAGTCTCGCCTCAGCCAATGTGGGTATATGACAAAGCTTGCCAGCAGCTTCCTGTGGGTCAGTGGTTTCCTCATGGGGTTTTCCTGGGTTTGTTCCTCCACCAAATATACTGGCCGCCATGTATAGCCTATCATGTGCTGAAAAATGGTGCTAAAACCACACAATCAAACCAAACCTGAAATAAAAAGCTGAAAAAGTACATGTAGTTTTTTCACTTTTTATGTCCAGTCAGTTATTTGATTTCACAATTCAATTTGGATTAGAAAATTTTTTGTAATCTTTGTAACAGTGGACATTTTAAACATCTGATTCAGGACTAGACCTATGTTTGAACAAGAATTAGATTTGTTTTTTAATTGGTCACTGAGAAAAAGTTTAATGGAAGAAATACATTGGTTTGATTGACTTGTAATATTTATTTAAAAAAACAGTCTCATCTGTTTGTAAGGTTCTTCTGTTGTATAAATAACCTTTCATCTGCACTGCACAACCATCTGCTTATATTATTGCAACAGAGCACTGAAACAGCTGGCATGTATTCATGCATTTAACAGATCCCTCTAGGCTAGTATTTAAATTATGGACTGGTTCTTTGCTTTTACTGCACTACAAATAAATTTGATTTCTTGAAACAAAGTATAAGCATACATCTGTCAGAACCTGGACATCAGATCAGTAGTTTTAAAAATTTTGATCAGTAGATTTGTTTCTAAATTATTTATTGATATAAATTTTACATGTTTTAAACAGATTGAAAACAAAAGAAGTGCATTTATGGCCATAATTTGTATTCTTTTCCTATGATAATAAAAGAGCTAGTTTTGAAAATGAATCAGATTCTGATGGCAAAAAATTGTTTCATGTTGGCATTGATGTCCCAAAAATTTGATCTGTTTTTAGGGTACCACTAGTTAGAGAAGAAAGGATGATGATCATCAATCAACATGTCTAATTTCACTTGGGGTGTAAAATTGCATCAATCAACATGTCTTATTTCACTTGGGGTGTAAAATTGCATCAATCAACACGTCCAATTTCACTTGGGGTGTAAAATTGCATCAATCAACATGTCCAATTTCACTTGGGGTGTAAAATTGCATCAGTCAACACATCCAATTTCACTTGGGGTGTAAAATTGCAGGTAATATGGGCAGCATACCCTTGTATTTAAGGTATACATTCCTAACCAAAAAAGAAATGTGCATAGTAATCTTTGATAAGACAGAAGGTGTCAAACACATTATTGAATGTATTTTACCGATGTCATTAGATTTCCAGTCATTTTTTACTACACAATTATAAACTAGCCATAAACATTTCCCGAGTTGCTCAGGATTTTTCGGACAGTCTCTGATATGTGATCTATGACTATTTTATACCTCAGAATTTTTACAAGCCAAGTAATCACAGAGGTAACAGTGCATTTCATTCTTTGTTTGGTTTATATAGATGGAACCAGGGAAGATTGTAGCATGAGAATAAGCAGTGTGTATGCAAGATGAGCATGTGTGACTTGAGAATAAGCAGTGGGTATGTGACAGAAGCATGTGTAACTTGAGAATAAACAGTGGGTTTGTGACAGAAGCATATGTAACTTGCGAATAAGCATTGGGTATGTGACAGAATCATGTGTAACTTAAACAGTAATGACAGAAGCATGTGTAACTTGAGAACAAGCAATGGGTATGCAATAGAAATATGTAACTTTAGAATAAACTGTGCATGCAACAGAAGCATGTGTGACTTGAGAAATAATCAGTGGATATGCAATAGAAGCATGTGTAACTTTAGAATAATCAGTGTGTATACAACAGAAACGTGTGTGACTTGAGAAATAATCAGTGGATATGCAATAGAAGCATGTGTAACTTTAGAATAAGCAGTGTGTATGCAACCGAAGCATGTGTGACTTTAGAATAAGCAGTGGATATGCAACAGAAGCATGTGTAACTTGAGAATAAGCAGTGGATATGCAATAGAAGCATGTGTAACTTAGAATAAGCAGTGGATATGCAACAGAAGCATGTGTGACTTTAGAATAAGCAGTGTGTATGCAACAGAAGCATGTGTGACTTTAGATAAGCAGAGTGTATGCAATAGAAGTATGTGTGACTTTAGAATAAGCAGTATGCAACAAAAGCATCTGTAACTTTAGAATAATCAGTGTGTATGCAACAGAAGCATGTGTGACTTTAGAATAATCATTGTGTATGCAACAGAAGCATGTGTAACTTTAGAATAAGAAGTGGATATGCAACAGAAGCATGTGTGACTTTAGATAAGCAGAGTGTATGCAATAGAAGTATGTGTGACTTTAGAATAAGCAGTATGCAACAAAAGCATCTGTAACTTTAGAATAATCAGTGTGTATGCAACAGAAGCATGTGTGACTTTAGAATAATCATTGTGTATGCAACAGAAGCATGTGTAACTTTAGAATAAGAAGTGGATATGCAACAGAAGCATGTGTGACTTTAGATAATCAGTGTGTATGCAACAGAAGCATGTGTGACTTTAGATAATCAGTGTGTATGCAACAGAAGCATGTGTAGCCTCATTATATGCTGCAGAGACCCACTAGATTTCAGACTGCTATCCCCTGCATGACATCGCTCTAGGTTGATTCATGTATAAATATACATGCAATATATTTTGCATTCATAGAGAAAAAAAACATCAGATATTGGAACTATACTGTAGTTTGTCCAGTAGGTCTTCACACAAAAATGATCATACAAAAAGAGGGTCTTTTTGATTTATTGAATTAATATCTGTGATTGTCTTTTTTTTTTCTATTTCAATCAACAGCATTTAGTCCAAATATCCGTTACCTGTATCATGGTACGAGTGTGGAGAAGTCACGAATATGTGAAGAGGGTCTTGACCAGAGATTGAGCAGAATGGGTTACTTTGGAAAGGGAATTTATTTCAGGTAAATCTCATGCTGTTAGTGCTGTGGTACATCATAAGTTATAATAAGCCAGTTAGTAAGTCTAATATGATTTTTAAATATAATTTTGGTGTCAGTTTTAAGTAGAAGCTGGCATCCATGCTTGATCGAATCCTCATAGTGTACCATTAATGACAAGCTTTCTGTAAGAGCAATATCACATCAACCCTTTATCATATCTGAATGCCACCATATTGGCATGCTGGATAGAAGCATTTTCTTTTCCTTTGCGGTGCTCAAAGAAAAAAAATTTCAGACACAAGCCCAGGGCTGGTGACTTTAAAAAAATCACAGGCCCTGACTCAAATTCCACAAGCCCGGATTCCCAATTCCATGTGCCCAAAAGGGCCCTAATTTTTACTATCAAGAGAAATAAACAAAATCATATTAAATTGACTTTTGTGTTTATTCAGATCTCTAAATATTTCATGTAAAGCAATGTCTTCCTCCAGGTCCAGATGTCAACCATTGTCCAATTGCTCTATCAATGTCCTCCTTACTCATTAGATCAGCAGTGTCGATGTTCATTAGCATCTGAAGAGTGTCTTGCTTTACACAGTTTCTCCTTACTCATTAGATCAGCAGTGTTGATATTCATTAGCATCTGAAGCGTGTCTTGCTTTACACAGTTTCTCCTTACTCATTAGATCAGCAGTGTTGATATTCATTAGAATCTGAAGTGTGTCTTGCTTTACACAGTTTCTCCTTACTCATTGGATCAGCAGTGTTGATATTCATTAGAATCTGAAGTGTGTCTTGCTTTATACAGTTTCTCCTTACTCATTAGATCAGCAGTGTTGATATTCATTAGAATCTGAAGTGTGTCTTGCTTTACACAGTTTCTCCTTACTCATTGGATCAGCAGTGTTGATATTCATTAGAATCTGAAGTGTGTCTTGCTTTATACAGTTTCTCCTTACTCATTAGATCAGCAGTGTTGATATTCATTAGCATCTGAAGTGTGTCTTGCTTTATACAGTTTCTCCTTACTCATTAGATCAGCAGTGTTGATATTCATTAGCATCTGAAGTGTGTCTTGCTTTATACAGTTTCTCCTTACTCATTAGATCAGCAGTGTTGATATTCATTAGCATCTGAAGTGTGTCTTGCTTTATACAGTTTCTCCTTACTCATTAGATCAGCAGTGTTGATATTCATTAGCATCTGAAGTGTGTCTTGCTTTATACAGTTTCTCCTTACTCATTAGATCAGCAGTGTTGATATTCATTAGCATCTGAAGCATGTCTTGCTTTACACAGTTTCTCTTTATACTTTTGATGTTTTTCATATGTGTTGCTTAATATGTTTAACCAGTGTTGCATTACTTAAGTGTTTCTAAAGAAATAATTTTTGGATCGGTCTTTCCTTGTTATCTCACCTCCGCCAAAGGACGGCCAATTTTTAATCAAAGACACAGAAGCCATCATGGACCACCTTTGATCCCTTTATTACTTATAACACCTAAAAAAATCCCACATTTGGTCTAAACTCTCCAGATTACAACAATAAGGTAATCAATTTGTTGTGTACACACATTATCTTGATTCTGATTATCAGCCATGCACCACTGCACTGGTAGCAATGATTGCTGGAACAGTTTCAGTCCTCAAGAGACTGGTTCTGATTGGTTTCTGTAATGCATAGATAGAACATGTGAAAATACCGTTTTTTCTTTGTTTCTTTTTTCAATTTAAAAAAAAAAATCAGTTAATTTTGAAAAATGGTAGTTTACAACTATAAAACACTATGTGCGGTAGACGGCCTAAAACGCTTTATTTTTGTCCTACCGCCGGTAGAATAACGTGTATGTTAAATCCAAGTGAGCACTAATTATAGGGATACCAGGCAATCTGTTCCCTATTTATAGGTCACATGCTTCACTTTGTACACAAAGTTTGCAACTTTAAATAGAAGTACGGTAAATAGACGATCTTCATATAGGTAAGGGGCATACATTGGGATAAATGTTAATAATTTACTAATCCTTCAACAACTTGAAAATAAAATTCCACATTTCATCAGCAAGATAGACGTTTTCTCAGGCAAATTAGATTTTATTCTCAACAAGCCTGATGGGCACTTCACTTAGAATACAGGAGGGGCGCGATCTGTAGCTAGAAGGGCCCTGGGCGTTGGGCTATTGGATTTTTTTTAGCACTGCTTTGCATGATGAAAACCATGCTGCATTATGTTTTACAGCCATATGAGCAAGTTTCAAGTACACAAATGGAACATTCTGTTCCACTACATAGTCAATTTTAGCTCACATGGCCATAAGGCCAAGTGAGCTTATGGTATGGTCCATCGTTTAATGTTTGTTCACGATTGTTGTTTTTTTAAAAAGCACTTGACAATAAAAAATTTTGAACATGATTTTACATGGAGCATTTGGGCATCAAGGCCTTTAAAATTTGTTCAGTGGATGCCGATCCATCATCCAATATGGTTACTGTTACTAACCATAGAAAAACCTCTAAACAACTTGTGACAAAAACAGTTAACAGCATTTGAATAAATTTGACAGAAAGCATTCTGACATGAAGATCTTTTAGATTGTTCCAGAGATGCCAGTCTGCTATACAAATAGAAAAATCTTAACACAGCTTCTTATCAACAGATAAAATACTCAATAGAATTTGACGAAATTTAACAGAGACCATTCTGGCATAGAGGGTTTGTAAATTTGTACAAATCAGGGTTCAACAATTATTTTCCAACACAAGCCCAGGGCAAGTTGTTTTAAAAAATCCCAATGAGGACCCAAAGCTTGGGTGACAATACAAGTAGTTTTCATCCATTTTTATGAGAACTTTTGTGTGATGTCTGAGCCAGGGAACATTATTTTGACTATGTCTGAAAAATGATCTGCTACCATAAATGGGACATTATGTTTGGTTATAAAGTTGGCAAACTGTGTCCTGGCATGTACATTATTACCCACATTTGTTGCAGATTCCGCAAACATGGAATTCATTGATGGCGTATTTGTTGTCATGTTTAATATGCTTTCATGAGATGGGGTTTCTGCATGATGCATAATGTCATTCTTGCCACCATAGCAGATTTAAAATCGGCTTTACATGAAGGGTGAAATGGATTTTCATGTCATTTGAACCTGATTCCAACCACGAAAATTCCCATTTCCATCCATCATTGAATTTCTTGCAATATTCTGTTGCTTAGATCTTGGCGTTTTAGAATTGGGGAGATAACGGATGCTTAAACATCTCAAAAACTTTAAACACCAAAGCCAAACCAGGCCTGTTTTATGCAACTTGAGCTCTTTAGTAATCCAATCATAATCATTTAACATCTTTAATCCTGTCTGAATGACTTTTGATGACACATAGTATAGGCTCTAATCCATCTTGACAACTTTAATCACCAACCCTGTCGAGAGAATGAAAGTAATATTAATTGTTTTATGCTGATTGAGATCTTTAGTAATCCAACCATAATCAGTTAATGTCTTTCATTCTTTAGGAATTACTTCTGATCACACATAGTATAACCTGTGTTGACAAACTTCAAATAAACAACATGTCGACAGAATCAAAGGAATGTTAATTGTTTTATGCTGCTTGAAATTAGCAACTAAATTGTCTTGCCCTGCTTAAGCCAGTTCACAGTCATGTGATCACAGGCAGTATTACCATAAATATACTACACTGGAAGCAAGGTGTTAAATAAAAATGGAAAAAATAAAAAATTTCAATAATAATTTTGCATCCGCTAGAAATTTCAGTGAGTGACTGGAGGGACAGGAGATACCCCTCATCTGGAGAGGAAAACCCTCCCAGCCTGGTGGTTTACATGCATAATACACCACCAGATCAGGGTCTGTGTTGTTCTACACCTAACATACTGCACAGACCCACATCTGCTAGCGCATTATAAGACAGCAGATCTGGGTCTGTGTAATTTGCAGTTGGATCCAAGTTATACACAGTGTATGTGAGAATTATCAGTAAAGAAGAAGCCCATGCCATATGTCAAAGAAATCAGCAGTCAATAAGTCTGTAAACTAAATACATGTAAAATAATGACCACTTTAGAAAATATCAGTGTGCCATTGGCCCCATATCCCTGAATCCTAGCAGAAAATATCAGTGTGCCATTGGCCCCATATCCCTGAATCCTAGTAGAAAATATCAGTGTGCCATTGGCCCCATATCCCTGAATCCTAGATTGAACCCTGAACTTACAATACGGGAGTGGCCAGATCTAGAATGGTAGGTGCCCTGAGCGTCAGACTATCCAATTTTTTGAGAACTGCAAATGATGCTGAGTTGCCAACAAATATGGCCACCATTACTAAATAAAGAAAAACCGTTAAATGACATCTCAAAAGCTGCTCAGCTGAATTTGACCAAATTTGACAGCATCCTAGCAAAGAGGATTTTCAAAATTTGTAGAAGTGATGCCAGTCTGCCATCAAAGATGGCTGCTGTTGCAAATAAAATAGAAAAAAAAAACTTTAAATAACATGTTGTCAAGAAGTCATCATGAGAATTTGTCAGAAAGAATCCTGGCATGCAGGCCTTAACATTTTTTTTATAAATGATGCCAATCTGCCATTAATTATGACCACCATTACTAAAAACAAGAAAGAAAAACCTTGAAATAACTTCTTCTCACAAACGGCTCAGCAGAATTTGAACAGGTTTGACACAAAGCATCCTGGCAAATTTATACAAATGATGCCAATCTGTCATCAAATATGACTGCCATCAGTGATTTTTCCAGGATTTTCACACCGAAATTTAAAAGTAAGACATATTGTTCTCGATATCATGTATATACCACAGAATCTGAATACATCACTGTTTTACAGATTATTAATGCATATAATAGCTGTATGTCAACAACATTAACTTCATTTAATAACTTGTATACAATTTTTAAAAAAATTTTTTAATTAAGTTTAATAATGTATGTGATTTTTAAAAAAATGTATTTATTAAAAGAAAATTTTGAATGGTGAACTGAAACATGTCACATAGTTCATGTCATATTCGTTCTCTATATTTGTGTTGTTGTTGTCATGTATGTTATAGCAATACAGGTTAACAACCTTGAATTTTATGATTAATTTGTATATTTAGTAGTTGTAGCAGTTATTTGCACATGTCAGTCATGAGGATTTGTGGATGATATTTGAGTAAAACGTGGCATAATTGGCATCTTGGGGAGATTAGTTGTTCCTCATTAAATAAAGAATTACTATTATTATTATTATTATTATTATTATTATTTTATCTATAAAAAAACACAATGGAATTTGACCAACCTTTGACACAAAGCATCCTGGCATAGAAGCCTTTCAGTATTAGACACATGATATTGATGTGCTATCAAATATGGATAAAGATGCTAAAGCTAGAGAAAACTTTAAACAATTGTTTTCATAATATATGCAGTCAACAGCATTGGAAGAAAGTTTTACAGAAAGCATCCTGCTGACCCAGATTTCTCAGCCAACTGCTTTTGCATTTGTCTTTTAGGCAGGTGTTAGCCAGGTAAGCAATCTCAGCTGTACTTGGGTTTCATGTTTTGCATTAGTTTCCATGCCTTTGTTTCCTTTGGTTATCATATTGGCAGTAGGTTAGTGGTCAGCCTGTATCAAATTTAAGTTTTGCTTTAAAGTTAATTCTTGATACATGCAACTTGAGCATTTCTGGTTGATGGCAGCAAGTGTATAGTTCTTCTAACTGGAATGAAGATTTGGTACTGTACTGGATTATTTCTTCTGACATCTTTCTGTGGAATCCACAGAAATACAAAGGTGGGATTAGCTATCAGACTGTTCTTCCAATACTTTTTTCGTGGAACCATAAAAGGTGATGTTGAATCAGGTAATTCTAAGGCATAAAATCCAAGATTATTTGTCATTACATTTAATCATAATATACTGTGATGTCATTACAGGTAATCATAATATACTGTGATGTCATTACAGGTAATCATAATATTCTGTGATATCATTACAGGTAATGACAATATACTGTGATGTAGGAGTGAAGAGATAGATTCTGTTTTCCTTTCTTGGCTGTTCCTAGTTACATTAAAACTTCCAGCTCTGGTGAACAGGAATAAATAATCTTAAATCAGAAATCTATGTATATCCCAATAGTCAAATCAACGATTCTTTCATATTAATTTCAAACGATATCTACAGCATGTAGGATAATCCTTGTATTGTCCTGTATGGGGTTTACAACTGAGTGACTGACATCTCATCTGTTTAAATTTACACCTCTAAAAGTTTTCAATTCTTTACTTGTGCTAACTGT
Organism: Margaritifera margaritifera; assembly: GCA_029931535.1. NCBI lineage: Eukaryota > Metazoa > Mollusca > Bivalvia > Unionida > Margaritiferidae > Margaritifera > Margaritifera margaritifera. Next base: position 323,857 of record JAQPZY010001497.1, read on the forward strand.
TTCACCACAGAAATTAGCTTATCTGTTACAAATCTTGTCACTTCTATCTGGCCTGGGTCACCCGACCCATTTTCACTCTCATTGCTATGCAAAGGAAAGTCAAACTAAGACCTGGGGAAAAAAACAAAGTGAATCAAATCTAACATACCACTTTGGGGTGTTAGATGGCTCTGTTATTGTTGACAAAGGCAGACTAAATTAATAATGAAAAACAAAAATGCTAAAGGCAAACAAAAGTAAAATTGACATCAGTCAGGAAGAACATTGTAAGATCAGTTTCTCTTTATGTTAACATTAAGTCATTTTGACGTCATGCATATTACAACATTATAATCTTGATGATGTCAACAATCGCTCAAGCGATGAGATAATAATGTATTTGCTTAATATGAACAATCCACAAGGGAGTGCAATTTTAACGGTATTTTCCAAAAAGTTGCCTTTAGAGCCTAAAAAATTCAGCAAACAGAGTACTACAGTTTGGTTTGCTAATTCAAATAAAATGGTTTACATGACAATGTTATAACCTAGAGAAACATTAGGAAAACAAAACCCTCATATTCAATATTTTTTTTCTGCATAATAAGTGCACTAATAATGTCCATAGGCCACCCTCTATAACCAGTTATGCCCTTGTCCATTGACCACCCTTTATAATCAGTTATCCCCTTGACCATTGCCCACCCTCTATAACTAGTTCTCCCCTTGTCCATTGCCCACCCTCTATAACCAGTTATGCCCTTGTCCATTGACCACCCTTTATAATCAGTTCTTCCCTTGTCCATTGGCCACCCTCTATAATCAGTTATTCCCTTGTCCATTGGCCACCCTCTATAACCAGTTATCCCCTTGACCATTGGCCACCCTCTATAATCAGTTATTCCCTTGACCATTGGCCACCCGCTATAATCAGTTATCCCCTTGACCATTGGCCACCTGCTATGATCAGTTATTCCCTTGTCCATTGGCCACCCTCTGTAATCATTATCCCCATGTCCATTGGCCACCCTCTATCATCAATTATCCCCATGTCCATTGGCCATCCTTTATAATCAGTTATCCCCGTGTCCATTGGCCACCCTCTATCATCAATTATCCCCTTGACCATTGGCAACCTACTATAATCAGTTATTCCCTTGTCCATTGGTCACCCTCAATAATCAGTTATCTCCATGTTCATTGACCACCCTCTATCATCAATTATCCCATTGTTCATTGGGCACCCTCTATCATCAATTATTCCCATGTCCATTGGCCATCCTCTATAATCATTTATCTCCATGTTCATTGGCCACCCTCTATCATCAATTATCCCATTGTTCATTGGGCACCCTCTATCATCAATTATCCCCTTGTCCATTGGCCACCCTCTGTAATCATTTATCCCCATGTCCATTGGCCATCCTCTGTAATCAGTTATCCCCAACTGATTCTTCAAATCTTTTTTATTACCATGTGGGCTAATTTTGCTCTCTTCATGGCATTTGTGTACCCATTAGGTTATAACAAATTTAAATAACCATCATATCAAAATTGAACGGTGGGCTTTGTGCTTAATTAACCTTTGATCTCAGCATTTGCCCTTAAACTTAAATTGCAGGATCAAGAGTGGTATCCGCTTGTGTTCATCATGGCACTTTTTGAGAATTAGATAAGTATGGATACCAGGTTATGTCCAGAAATGCCACCAAGAATATTTTTCAGGCCCTTTGTATGCTGATTATATAGTTACAGTGTGGACAAAATGGACTTAGAGTAAAATGGATGCCAGAGAATGTACACATAATGTGCAACCCCACCCCCCCCAAAAAAACATACAAATTACGGGATTCCTGTACAAGTTGACAGGTATGGATTTTATATTACTATTTCCATAACCTGTTTCTCTTGTTTGGATTTTCATTGTTAGATTGTAAAATGTTATCTGGAAGTTTCATTTTACTGTGTTTTTGTACTGAATTGACCTCTGATCTAAATATGATTTTTATGGGACTGGTGGATGGAGGTTAAGGAATGTAAATGACAAAGAAAAGCATGGTAGTAGTGAAACTTTATCCTATTTTTCTAGTAAGCATGGTAGTTAAGTAGTGAAACTTGACCCTATATTTCTGATAAAAACCATGAATTTTTCTGATTTCAGTGATACACCAATTAAGTGTGTTCATTACTCAGAACATTCTGACCGACCAGAGGAAGCTGTGATACTCAAATGTCGAGTTATTCTCGGTGATGCAAAGGTTTGTATATATGCATTAAATTAGCTTTATAATACCCAGATTGTATTTGCTTGTAATCAAAGAGGAAGAGGGAGTTTTTAATTTGTATGTTTTTGCTTATGATCCCAAGGTCAAATGGGCATGACCTTTAGCTTTTAACCCATACTCCTATAAACCATCGAAATTTCTTTTCTCCTTTTCTTTGGTAGTTACTTTCTTTAAAAAAATATGATCAGTATCTTTAAAATCTGGGACAAAATGTATATTATAAACAAAATAAAAACAGCATATATTCTGGTGATTTGATATTTTTAAGGAACAGTAATCAAACCTGCACTGGAGGCCACTTTTTTTAGCCAATCATTTTAAAATTGATATTTACTGCTGTACTGGTACATCTTTGTACAATTGTTTCTTAAATATTTATTTTTCTGTTGTCCTGGTATATCTTTGAAACCTAGTTATTGTGGAATAATACAGATATGCCATCTCTTTCCAGATGGAGTACATAGGATTTCACAAGTGAATACCATAAGAATGTATTAGTTTGAATAGTAATATACATGTCATGTAATCAGAAATAAAACAGGTCATTGATATCTTGTAGTTCCACCACCTTTCCATGTGCACCATAGCTTTACACAAGTAACTTATGCTTATTGTTTGATTAGCTGCTCTGATACAGCTTTGCTTTTATTCATATCATTTCCCATGTTTTTGTCGAGCTTTTCAAAAAAAAGTGGAAACTGGCTGATCTTGCCTTTCCATATCTGTGTCTATGCATTTGGGTCTGAAGCAGTGTTCCAAATTTCCTCACACTATACATAAAGAAAGACTAAAAGGGTTTGGGCTATAATTTTAAGGTTAATATGGATGCTCACATTGGCTTTAAACAATTATCCATTCCAATTGGGGGAAAAAGAAAGGAACACTGGAACAGTAAGTTTTTTTAAGATTTTTGTTTCCAAATTTACATTGTATATCGGGGAAAATTCTCTAAATTTTTAATCAACCCAGACATTTTCTGTGTATTTACAATGATTAAGAAAACAAATTGGTTTCAGAAATGTTCATCATGCTGTCCTTAGCAAAAATATTTGATGAGGATTTTGCTGTGGCAAACACATTTAAGGTTTGAAAGTTATGTCACATCTGTAGAGATCTTAGTCATAAATCAGAAAGTATTAAGTTTAAAGATTCATTGAATAAAACAATTTTGTAAATGTCAATAGATTTTGCATCAGTTTGATGCAAGTAACTCGACCCTCATTTTGATAATGATGGCACCAAATGAAAGTTTAATATGCGTGTGTACAATCATATATAATCTTTAGACTCTTACATTGTTGCTATGCACCCAACATGTTTTCGCAGGTGTACAAAGATTTTGAAAAGGCCCGACGAAAGCTTATTCACCTTTTAAAGTCATCCCCCGTTTTGGTTATAAGGTTTCCCAATCAAGCCAGTAACAGGGACATCGCCAGAACCCTTGCAATGCTGTCTGACTTAGCAAGGCAACCCAAAGTTCGAGACCCAGACAGGAGAATTAGTACTGTAAATATATTACACTCCTATCTCAAGAGTTTTAGTTTTCTTCAGTTTTATAACTAGTTTTTTTTCTGTGTTCATTCCATAACATCTTAGATAGTGAGCAGCAAACGGTGGTGGAATCAGTTACAGTTCTCAGCTACTTTACATATGGTCAGCTGAGGTTACCTTAGTTCTACAAATACCTGACTGGTTTAGTGATGGTGGGAACTTGGATGCACAGACAGTTTCAGCAAAGTTGCCAAATCCCAGTAATTTGAGAATCGAGGCTGGCTGTATGGTATTTATGCATTCATTTTAACCAAATAAAATACAATTCTGTATAAAACAACCATTTTTCTGCTTGTTCTGAGCACTATAAAGAGTAAGAAAGCTATGGGCCTAGACTATTTTCAATCTTTCTTTTTCAAATGTTGTCAATTACAGCACTCCAAGTTGCAACTAAGTCATCATATTTGCATGTGAATAGTCTGGCTTTTAGCCTTTTTAAAGAGACTAGTCTAATATATGATCTGTTTAATCAACAGGAAAAATGCAGACATGGAGTCTGCAGTAAAATTACTGTTAGTCCAACTACCATTAATGCAGTTATGGCTAAGGCTTTATTAATATAAACTACAGGGTCCTTGCTAGGAGACAATTCAGGCAAAATATTTGCCCCATTGCCTGTTATTTTGCTCAAATAAGCAGAGAAATACAATTTGCCTCTACCTTTTCTTGAATTGATGTCTTCACCACCCCCTTTTTTTGGCGTGTGCCCCGGGTGGCCGAGTGGTCTAAGGTACTTGCCTTTACAGATCACTTACATCTCACCTCTGTCTGCATGGGTTTGAGTCTAAGCTCCATCAACGTGGGTATATGAGAAAGCTTATCAGTAGCTTCCCATGGGTTGGTGGTTCTTTCAGGGGTCTTCCTGGGTTCTTCCTCCACCAAATATACTGGCTGCCATGTATAGCCTATCATGTGCTGAAAAATTACATAAACCCCACAAACCCTTTTCTGAGTACAATATAAACTCCTTTGTCATTTTTTAATTCAAAGTTCAACATAAAACAGTTTCTGCATAGTATTTTAATAAACTTTTGTGCAGATTTATGATTATTTATGTTAGCAAATTAGGTTTGAATTTACGAGATTTCCATAAAAAATTAACACAAGAAGCTTGAAGAATCAAGTGAAATTCATGCATTTGTAATTTAATCAAGAGTAAATTATTACTCTGTGTAGGTTTATAGGTTGATTTAAAGTTTACCTCCTATTTTACCCTGTAAAAGAAATAGAAAAGGACTTGTACCTCAATACCCCCCACCCATTTTTGACAGTAACCGATTTTTAAGGTTAAAAGTTTTGCAAAATCAATTGTATGAAAATTTTGCGGAATCAAATGAAGAAAAATGTTGTTGTCTTCATACAGTTTAATGTGTATTTCATTTGTTCTTATACTATTTGGCACAAACATTTAGTAAAACAACTGTTTTAAGTGACAGTTTTAAACATTTAGTAAAACGACTGTTTTAAGTGACAGTTTTAAACATTTAGTAAAACGACTGTTTTAAGTGACAGTTTTAAATATTTAGTAAAACGACTGTTTTAAACATTCAGACTTTTGACCACTTTGGCCTGAGAATGAAGCAGATGACTGTTTGACAGATCTTGGTATACAGTTAGAAGTAACATGATTTTTAGGTCAACTGGTCATAGTACAAAAGAGCTTATGGGATGGTCTCTTTTCTTTCACCTGTCTGTCCATTAGCACAAGTTTGTTATTGTTGCACCTCCTAAATTAAGATTGCCATAAACTGTACACATACATTCATCCCATGGTCTTGTTGGTCTTAAATTAAAATAGTGCAGCTTGGACATCCATTATGGCCACTACTGTGGCCATCTTGAAAATCTTGTTATATGGTTATATCAGCATGTGGTTTTCACTGAAAGACTTCTTATGATGTTTAGTTGGTCCGAAATGAAAATGGTGCCAATCTGACATCCAATATGGCTGCCAAGTTGGCCATTTTGAAAATCTTGTTATTCCTACTTCTCCTTAATGGATGGTTGTATCAACCTGGAGTTTTCACTGAAAGACTTCTTATGATGTCTAGTTCTTCCTAGATGAAAATGGTGCCAATCTGATGTCCAATATGGCCACTACAGTGGCCATCTTGAAAATCTTGCTATCATTACTTTTCCTGAACAAAAAGTAATATTGCCATGGGGTTTTCACGAGAAGACTTTTTATGATGCCTAGTTGGTCCTAACAAAATATGGTGCAGCATGTGCAGCCAATATAGCCATCACAGCAGCCATCTTGAAAATCTTATCGCTACTCCTCCTGAATGGATGGCTGTATCAAGACTGAGTTTTCACTGAAAGACTTCTTAAAATGTCAAGTTGGTCATAAATGAAAATGGTGCCAATCTTTCAATATGGCCACCACAATGGAAATCTTGCTATTGCTACTTCTCCTAAATGGCTGGTCATATCAGTACTGTGCTTTCACCAGATGACTTCTTATAATGTCTGGTTGGTCTTGAATGGAAATGATGCCAATCTGATATCCAATATGGCCACTATGGCAGCCTTCTTGAAAATATTGTTATTGTTACTCCTCCAGAACAGAAAGTCATATCAACATGGGCTTGCCACCAGAAGACTTCTTATGATGTCTTAAATGATGTCTTGTTGGTCCTAAACAAAAATGTGCCAATTTGACATCCAATATGCCCACCACAGCAGCTAATTTGAAAATCTTATTATTGCTAGAGAATATCACAGATGGTTTCAACACTCAGCAGTTAAAAGGAAAAAATGGTCTTATCTTGAATTCCTGGAAATTCTTTTTGGCCAGTAGAGTGTCATTCCCTTCAAGGGACTCATGCTAATAATTACTCTTTAATTTGCCTTAACTAAAATTTCACTTTTTTGTCATCTTCTACTATTAATTCCCCACTAAATGGATTTCTGCCCTCAATATTTGAGACAATCAAATTATTAGGGCCTGGCAACCTAAAAACATTGGAAATAGCCACCTAATTTTTAATTAGGTCACCCTATGGCTACTAAAGTTTGATAGGTACTTGGAGTGCTGAATTTGTTTTCTGAAGGTGGACCTTTCAGCCTTGGTAGGGAACTGCAATAGCTCAGTTGGTAGAGCATTGGACTTGTAATTGAATGGTCGCAGGTTCGATACCCACCCAGGCTAGCCCAAGTTGGCTGCCTCTGTGTGTCCTTGGAAAAGGCACTTAGCTTTATTTTCCTCAGCATTATACAGCCCATAATGTGTTAAAACCAACAGAAAAACCAGCAGAAACAAAAAACAAAAAAATCATTGTCTTGCACTGATCTTAGAGCAATTTGGAGCTAGTAGAAAAACCTGTTGTTTAACATATTAGCAAGTTGTATTTAGTTAAAATCCATGCATAAATACAGAAGAGCTGTCGTCAAGGGCCAGGTCACCTAGATCTGGCAACTCTGCTGAAAATGTCTATGGATTTGATTTGTTAATAGCTTTAAAATCTCCACCATCACTAAAGAAAAGGAAGAGACTCAAGAGCTAAGGTATACTCAGCAGAGTCATCTAGAAAGTTTGTGTATGAACATGTGTTGCCTATGTTAAAAATGTAGGCATTGATGGTATTGCAGCCGTTTGAATTAAGCATATCCCATCTCAAATCAACCAACTTCACAGTTTGGGATGGCATATATTCTTGGAAATTTTGTTAGATTACTACCAAGTGTAAAATTAACCAATTTCCAAAATTTGGGTAAACATTTTATTATTTCTTTAAATTGAATTGGTTTTGATTTTACTTTTGATTTAGCTTTTTCTCATCTTGTTCTATCACCATCATAGGTATTTATGCTAGTATATAGTTTCATCTACATAGGTATGATCATGGTAGTAGAGTATTGTAATGGAATTCACTGCCCTTGAAATGACACCGTGATACAGCATTTCCTCATAACGCTGTATTTGGGATCCATAACTGCCAACCACATTGTGTCATGAACCATGGTATAGCGAGAATTATAAAAAATTCAATAAATGCTTGTCTGTGTTTCAGCAGAGGAACAAACAAAATGCCAATCAAACATATGGTAATAATTTTCATTGATGTAAATTACATATATTTTCTCACTTCATGATATTTGTGCATTAAATTTTATTAAATAATGTTTTAAAAAGAAAATAAAGTGGTAATACAAAGTTTTATGTTGTTTTCTTTCATACTATCATAGATTTGATAGACCAATTCAAGTACCATGGTTTAATTTTTATCACTAGGTTCACAGCATTACTGTTTTATATCTGAAATCACATTCTAATGAAGGGTGTTATAATGAGGGAGAGCTGTAGATCCATTCATCAGTACAATGAGTTTTTAAGCCCTATATCAATATTTAAAAACATTACAAGATATATACTTTGAATTCATTGTTGGGTGACTGGGTGAGTTGGGTGGTTTGGAACCAGATTTCTTGGATTTTCTGGTTACCACAAATCTAGATTTTATGGATACAATGAATCATGATCTTGTTGTGGAAACTATAAGACCACTTTCCTAATTCATACCTTTACAAGTATCAACAAGAATGTAATTTTTCTCAAAACCATGACAGCTCAAATTGGTATCAATGAATATACAGTGGTTCCACGCTGTAAAGCTGTTCATGGAGTCACATGGGAGCTGCAGTAGCTCAGTTGGTAGATCAATGGAGTCATAATCCAAGGTCAAAGGTTCAGTACCTGCCAAGACCATCCCAGGCCTGCTGACGTGCAGTGTCCTTTGAACAGGCACATAGCTCCCATTTGCTTGGCATGATATAGCTAATAATGTGTTAAAAGTGCTGTTAAACCCAACAAAAGAAAACAAATGGAAAACAAAAAGGTGTACCATATTATAGATGAGACCACCTTGTACTGGGGTACATAGCATGGAAAATTGAATTCAGACAGCTGTATTGTCATCCATGACCATACTCATATTATATCAGGGACTGTGTTATACTGAGACACTTTATATCAGGGACTGTGTTATACTGAGACACTTTATATCAGGGACTGTGTTATACTAAGCCACTTTATATCAGGGACTGTGTTGTACTGAGACACATTATATCAGGGACTGTGTTATACTGAGACACTTTATATCAGGGACTGTGTTATACTGAGACACATTATATCAGGGACTGTGTTATACTGAGACACTTTATATCAGGGATTGTATTACACTGAGACACATTATATCAGGGACTGTGTTATACTGAGACACTTTATATCAGGGACTGTGTTATACTGAGACACATTATATCAGGGACTGTGTTATACTGAGACACTTTATATCAGGGACTGTGTTATACTGAGACACATTATATCAGGGACTGTGTTATACTGAGACACTTTATATCAGGGACTGTGTTATACTGAGACACTTTATATCAGGGACTGTGTTATACTGAAACACATTATATCATGGACTGTGTTATACTGAGACACTTTATAGTGAGGGATCAATGTACATGGATTCAGAGCATTTTGCTTGAATCTTTCAATCCATCTGTCTGGTCTCTAGTTCTTGGTTTTAGTTTTGCTTCAACAAAATCAGATAACAAAGTAAACCCTTTTATATAGGACATGGGTCCCTAAGGGACATTTTTGTGGTCCCTTGACATGGATCCCAAAGGGACTTTTTTGTGGTCCCATGAGTGCCCTCTATTGACAGATTTCCATGTATTTTGATCGCATTTTGGCCTTTCACAATCTATTTTTCTGATAAATGTTGGATCCTTTGTGGAATGTTTTAAGAGCAACATATTGAAACCTCCCTGTACGACCCTGAAAACTGAAACAATTTTGGACAAAAAATAATTCAGTAAACAGCGTTTTTCACATCTTCTAAAATAAAAGTGAACCCATTGAATCAAAAGAAAAGTTTATTATCAACATGATTTAGCAGAGGGTATTGGAATATTTGCCATCAGTTCATTATCAGTCCATCCTTCTCTCCATATATCCCATAACTCGTTCTAAACCACTGGGTGGAAATTTACTAAATTTGATACATAGATTTCCAATTTGGTAATGATTTGCAAGAATGGTATAGCTTTGTAGTAACCCAGAAAATCCTACAAAATTTGAATTTCTGCACCATTTTCCACTTATCTACCTTGCCACACTAGTAGGTCAAAATCTGAATTGTCACCCCTAAATTTATAAACTTGGGATTTCAATCTCCGTGTACAATTGATAATTTTATCAATAGAGCTGGAAATCGGCACATATCAAGGAATGTTAAAGCTTTTAAGTATATATAAATAGATTAAAATACGAATGATAACAATGGTTTCTAAAACTCTGGAATTATCTACACAGTTTTGTGCATGGACAACCTTCCATATTTGCATTGTCTGTGACAATAAGAGAACTAAAATTTTAGCAGTTGTACAGATTACTGTATGTACTCACTTATAACTCAAATGCAATTGCAAACAACATAGACCCTTATCTGCCATTGCATAATGTGCTGGCAGATCAGGGTCTATATTATTTATTCTACCAGACCCAAATCTGCTGGTGCAGTAGGCAATGGCAGATCTAGGTTTGTAGTTTGCAGTTGAACTTATAAGCAATTGCATACGGTAACTGAACTTTTTGTTGATCTGCTCACATCTTTAATGGCATAATGACTTTTAGAAAATCAACACTTGTTGAGAAAATATCATATTTTCTGTTTTTCCATGATAACTTTGAAAATGTAATCCATAAATCGACAATCCACATCATTCTGCAATTAGATGTTTTCAAGTTTTAAAATCTTTTCATTTTTTATCTTGTCAAGTAATGTTTACCTTCATTTGGAAAGGTTTATCTTCTTTAAAGTTTAGCAATTTTGTACCTTTACATTTATACAACTTAACTTTTTAATCAGCACTATATAGCCATGATTGTGCTGATGTTCTGTTACATACATACATACATACATACATACATACATACATACATACATACATACATACATACATACATACATACATATACACATACATACATACATACATACATACATACATACATACATACATACATACATACATACATACATATATACTTTCTGTAATTTTTCATCCCCTTCAATTTTTTGACAGTCAATACATACAATTATTTTTAAAAAAATTGTACAGAGAAGTCTGTTTTATTCTTGGAACATTTTAATTTTTCATACAAATGAAGTAAATAATTTGAACATTTTAATTTTTCATACAGATGAAGTAAATAATTGGAACATTTTAATTTCTCATATAAATGAAGTCAATATTTTGAAGATAAACATGTTTGACAATTAAAAAGTGTATGCAAATATTGTACATAAAAAACGTCTGAAATAAAGATAGTAATCATTACTTAAAATATGTTTATACTTCACTTATTTATTGCCAGACATTTTTATGCGAATTTATTTTGAGAATTCCTCTCAGAGACCAGTGTGTAAAAAAATAAAAACTAGGAGCTGTTTTCAGTAGAATGTATATTTAACTGAAATTGCTTCAAGAACTTCTGTTTTTTTGTATTCATCTAAATCATCAGCTATTAATCTCTCTAATCATATTAAAATAATACATACTAGTGTCCTTCATAAAGAGTCATATTTAAATAATACACACCAGTGTCCTTCATAAAGAGTCATATTTAAATAATACACACCAGTGTCCTTCATAAAGAGTCATATTTAAATAGTGCTATTTAATATTTTATTTGAAGAGATGATTTGTTTAATATTTATCCTTTAATTTTATCCTTTAATATCAGTTATAAAATATACAAGTTTGCTGCTTTTTGTATTTGAGAAATTTCTGAAATTTAAAGAATTACAACATTGATTCCCAACCCATGTTGTTATGTTTTTTTAAAAATTTTGTTTAAAAATATTGGGCATTTCTAAAGGATGTGAACTTTAATGTGGGACATTGGAGAATATATGAGTAAACTGAATGTTTCAGGGTTTCTCATTGGCCCCATAGGGAGAATCCTTGACTCCCAGAAATGCCTGAAAATATAGACTTATTTTAGTCCAGTATAAATAGTATTTGGACACTCTTTGGGAGCCTCAGAACTACAACTTTAAGAAAACCCTGCAAGGGAAAATGTAATTCTCTGACTTGTATCCTTATCCAGTCATGCCTTGCCTCTCATATCTCCACAGTAACATATTTCCATGTCTTTTTATATGAAAACTTGCATGTAATACCTCCACGTAAATTTTCAGATCTACCGTATATACTCACTTATATGTCTAGCCCAACTGCAAATTGCACAGACCCAGATCTGCCGTATATACTCACTTGTAAGTCTAGCCCAACTGCAAATTGCACAGGCCCAGAGCTATCATCTATACTTATATCTAGCCCAACTGCAAATTGCACAGACCAGATCTACTGTATATACTCACTTGTAAGTCTAGCCCAGCTGCAAACTGCACAGACCAGATCCACCATATATACTTATGTCTAGCCCAACTGCAAATTGCACAGACCCAGATCTACCGTATATACTCACTTATAAGTCTAGCCCAACTGCAGACTGCAGTTTGTTAGGAGTAATCAAGAGAACAAACAACATACATTTAGACCCTGATATCCTGAACATTATGTGATGGCAGATCAGGGTCTATGCTGTTTGCAGTTGGACGTGACTTAATAGGTAAGTATATATGGTAACTATCAACATTAATATTAGGACTGGTACATGTAGATTTACATCGTATCTATTTTTGTATTCTCAGTCTCTCATCACTTAAAATCAGATGGGGCCCAGGGTGGATGAGTGGTCTAATGTGCTCGCCTTTACAGATCACTCACACATATCACTTCAGTCCACATGGGGTGGTGGTCTTCCTGGGGTCTTCCTGAACCAAATATACTTGCTGCCATGTATAGCCTATTATGTGCTGAAAAATGGCATTGAACCCACAAAAACCCAAACCAACAACCTAAAATTAGATACACATGTACGTTACTTGGATTATATAACCATGGTTGAAATTTAACACAGGAGAAGAATAACTTTGATTTAAAGATATCTTAAAAATCTTATGATTCTAACTCTATTTGAAGACTTGTGAAAGACTTACTTTTTGGACTCTGAGTTTAAAGTGGAGTTTTGTGCTCAAATAAGTATTTTAAAAAATGGTTTGGATCTTAACAGTTTTTTTTGAATATACCTTATATTTTTATTTCCTTCTTTATTCACGCAGTTCACATATCATTACACTGACTCCCTGTTCCATTTAATTCAGGGATTTTCGAAAGGTGATTAGGAAAGGAACCTGCTTTCACCATTTTGGGAAAAATTAGACCAATGGGAAAAACATTTTCAAGAGTATATGGCTTAAATCAGGGATTCCTCATGATTTTAAAATATTTTGGGTGTATTTTCAACACACTGAGGACTCCATACAAAATACCTGTTATCACATGTTTCTATACACAGTCATATGCTGCAAGTGACAGCTGAAGTATTGCTGAGTTACTTCCCTTATATGACATACCAGTCTACTAGATACAGTACATTACACAATATGTTTGACATTGATTTGATATAACAAATATTGCATGGTGTTGAGAGGGCCTTGTGGTAATTTGTGTATCATTCAGCAACCCAAAAAAGGTATATGTAAATCTCAGCTGTCTTTAGAGTTGGGGGGGGGAGGCGGGAGGACAAGAAAAATGACTTACATGTACCTTTCCACAAATTGCCATACAGCCTTTAGTAACATGCAATATTCATTAAGTATGAAGTTTAAAGTAGTTGATCTTGTAAAAAGAGGTGGCCTCTTAAGCAGGTTTGATCAGAAAATTATATATAATGTTACTTCATGTGACAGTAAGTCAGGTTTAATGCTTTTACTGTTTTTGGATGTTCTTCTAGTAGTCTGGAATTACTAATACTGTGAATTCATTTGTGGGTATCAATATTTGTGTTACGACTCAAGGTCTTAAAATACATGGATGTGACCGAAAGAAAATGAAACCAATAAAGTCAAGTGAAATGAACAAGCAATTTATTTCCGGACAATTTAAGTGAAAATTTGAAAGACATGTTTAATTTGTGAGTTAAATTCCAAATAATCCTAAATGTCCTATTTACAAATCCAAGATAATAGAATGTTCTGAATGAATTCCAGTAGCATTAAATGCCCTGATGTACCACAAAGATGTCATCCAGAATATGTTTGAATGAGTTCACATAAATCCCCAAATCACATATTAATCCAAAAGTCAATGAGTACTTTAGTAATTCCAATGAATATTTTAAAAAAATAATTACTCACAAATTATATCTGATTTCAACAACACAACTGTAAATTCAGACTGAACTTTAGAACAGGAATTTTTGAACAAAAATGAAATTATTTACCAAAATATATATATATATATTATATATATATATATATATATATATATATATATATATATATATATATATATATATATATATATATATATATATATATATATATATATATATTGTTGTTTCTGTTTCTGCCTCCCAGGAGTGTTAATGATATAATTTAAGTCATTTACTTTCTTTTCAACTGTATAAGGACCATAAAATTTAGCCCGAAGAGGATTTTGAGGTATGGGAAAGAGAGTCAGAACCTTCTCACCAGGCTTAAAACTCCTTTCCTGTGTATTTCTGTCATACCTTAATTTCATCTGTGACTGAGTAGAGTGAAGATTGGTCCTTGCTACTTAACCAACCTTTGACAACTTATATTTGAAACCAGAGGCATAGTCAAGAAGATTAATCTTTGGATCTTCATTTGAAAGAAGTTTCTCTTTCAATAACTTCAATGGTCCATGGACAGTATATCCAAAAACCAGTTCAAAAGGACTCAAACCCAATAATTCTTTAACTGATTCCCTAACAGCAAACAAGAACAAATGAACACCCTCATCCCAATCCTTTTCTGTATCACAGCAATAAGACCGAATCATATTCTTCAAAATTTGATGAAATCTTTCCAAAGCACCTTGACTTTCAGGGTGATAGGCAGAAGATTTAAACTGTTGGATGCCTAATTCATGCATAACTTGTTGGAAAATTCCAGACATAAAATTGGACCCTTGATCAGACTGGACAGATTTGGGAAGGCCAACAAGTGTAAAAAAACTTTACCAAAGCTTTTACAATGGTTTTGAGCTTTAATATTTCTAAAATGACTTGCCTCTGGAAATCTTCTGAACACATGCATTATGGTCAACAAGTATTGGTTGCCTCACTTGGTCTTACATGTGGGTAATTGACCAACATAGTCTACCATTATTCTACTAAATGGTTTGTCAAAAGCAGGAATATATGAGCCTTAGGTATCTTCTGATTGGGTTTTTCAATCATTTGACAAGTGTGACAAGATCTACAATATTTAGAAACATCACTTTAAGTTTCGTCCAATAAAAATGATTCAGGATCTTGTGATAAGTCTTATTGACTCATAAATGACCAGCCAAGGGAGTTTCATGGGCTAGACTAAGAATTTCCTGTCGATATGACCTCAGAACAAGTTTGATAGCTCACTGACCACTCGTCACCAGCAGGTACCTCAGGTGGTCTCCATTTTCTCATAAGGACCCCATTTGTCGCAATCTAACACACTGGAACTTGTGTGATTTCAGTTTCACTAATAGCCCTCTGAAACAAACAGGAGATATCAGGATCTTGTTCCTGTTCGACTTTGAGGGATTGTCTTTTGTCACCTGATTAGAATAGAGCGAATGAGCTGTAAAAAGAGGATCACTGTGATCAATATCTTTATTTTGATCGGTATCAGGAGAGAAAGTGACCTCATCAAAAGACTGACCAAGAAATGTGGCAGCTAAAGGAATAATTTCCTGATCAACATCATTCTCAAGAGCTCTTTTTTCCATAGCTCTGGTAACTGCACATGTCAAGCAGGATACAAATCAGGGATTCCAATCTCAATCGGATCAACATTTTGATCCAAACAAGGCTTGTCAGTTACTAGTCGATTAGCCACGACCTTATCTCCTGCAAGGTCATTGCCTAGTAATAAATTAATACCTTCTACAGGTAAAGAAGTCACTGCCCCAAGAGTCGCAAGTCCTGAAACCAAGTCTGATGCCAAGTTGACACAATGAAGAGGAACATTTACAAAGCTGCACTCTACTCCCTGAAAAAGAACACTTTCACTAGAAGAAGACTTCTCAGACAAAGGCAAAGTACCTGATAACAAAAGACTCTGAGAAGCTCCTGTTTTCTGTAATATTTTAATAGGGATAGGTTTGGCAGAATCATTAATAAGTGATATAGAACCTTCTGACATGAATGGTTCATAAGTCTCCAAAATAGAATCAGACTGGGGTTTGTTTGACCCAACAAATGTATTGCTTTCAATACAAGACTGTGACCTTAACCTCTTTGAAATAAGAGCATTTGGAATAGCTATGTCTTTATTCTGTTGCTTATTTTTCAACTTGAACCAATCAGAAATAACATGCCCTTTCTTTTTTTCAATAAGTGCATGTAGGAAGAGATGAGGATTTCTGATCAGTCTTATCAGATGTTTGATTCCTAACAGTTGTGCTGTTTTGAAATTTAGAAGTATTCCTTTGAGACTGAGATGATTTTTTCCCAGAAAACTGCTGAGAGGGAGACTTATTGACAAATGAAATTTTGTGAGTCGAGGAATAACCATCAGCCATGTGTGCAGCATTTTCCAAAGTTTCCACTTTCTGCTCATCAAGATAGGTCTTTACATCACTATGGATGGACCTCTTGAACTCTTCAATTAATATGAGCTGTCTGAGGTTATTATAATCTTGATCAACTTTCTTGGCTGAGCACCACCTATCAAATAGTTGCTCTTGTTCCCTTGCAAATTCGACGTGAGTTTGTCCAGTTTCTTTTCTACAATTCCTAAGCCTTTGTTGATATGCCGCAGGTACCAACTCATAACCCTTTAAGATGTACTCCTTAATCCTTAACCGCATCATAATCAGTACTTTGTTGTACTGACAGTGAAGTGTAGACTTCATGAGCTTTGCCAATAAGTACACTTTGTAGTAACAAAGTCCAATGCTTTCTGGGCCATTTCAAGTTTTCAGCAATTTTCTGAAAGTGAAGAAAGTATATATCTACTTCTGTTTCTTGAAAAGGGGGTACTAACCTAATATATCTGGTAACATCAAATTTGAACTTGCATGTAATGGGGGGGGGGGAGTGTGTTCCGCTTGCCAGTTCTACAGTTCTAGCTCTTTTAACTTATATTGCATTCTCCTTTCTTCTCTCTCTCTCAGCATCTGTATTTTCCTCTCCTTCCCCCCCCCCTCTCTCTCTCTCTCTATGCATCTGCATTTCTATTACCCTATTTTCTTTCTGAAGCTGAAGCTTTCTTAATTCTAATTCCATCTGGTTTTTTAGCTGTAATTCCCTTAATTTCCTATCAAAGCGAGATACAAGCTTCCCAATCAAACCCAAGGCACTAGTATCCAAAATTTCCTTTCCTACTAAATATGAAATCAAAATTTTCTTTATCTCGTGTTTTGTGAAAGATGCTTTCACTTCAGAAAGATTATAATGTCTGGCAAGCTCAAGCAACTTGTCCTTTTTCTTAGACTCTAACCCTTCTTGAGTAGGATTTGAAATGAAGTTCTCAGCATTAGATGATATTGTCAATGATTGTTGGTTTCACTAAAGATTTCTTAAATGTGTAAAACTGAAATCTTTATAAAGGACAATGAAAATTCCGAAACAAAATCAATATGAATTGTAATTTAAAGAAATTCACATCCCGGAATGGCCCCCAATTTCTGTTATGAATCTAGGTCTTATAATGTGTAACAGAAAGAAAGTGAAACCAGTGAAGTCAACAAGCAATTTATTTCCAGACAATTAAAGTGAAAATTTGAAAGACACTTACAATTTGTGAGTTAAATTCCAAATAATCCTAAATATCCTAATCACAAGTCCAAAATAATAGAATATTCTGAATGAATTCAATAGCCTTGAATGTCCTATGTACCACGAAGATGTAATCCAGAATGTATTTGAATGAGTTCACATAAATCCCCAAATCACGTATTAATCCAAAAGTCATTGAGCACTTTAGTAATTCCAATGAATATTTTAAATAAATAAATAATTCCTCTCAAATTATATCTGATTTCAACAACACAACTGTAAATTCAGACTGATCTTTAGAACAGGAATTTTAGAACAAGAATTAAATTATTTACCAAAATCTGTATTTATATACACGTGCCTACATGAACTATGTCACAACAGAACATGAGTAATCCTAATGGAAAAATACTTGCCTGCCTGACCCATGTCAGAACAGGACATGTTGCAAAATACTATGTAAACAACTAGACTAAGGTTAAGTATGTATTTTTAAATAACCATACAACTTACAATCAAAGTTAAGTATATAAACATCATACATAACAATTTGTGAGTTTCAATATAGGTGACTTCTGCACAAAATATGTAGTTTTTGTGGACAGCCTTGTGAACATAGGGAGGGTCTTATTCTATACATGCTGTGGACCACTTTTTTGTCGTTAAATTTGTGGTTTATAGCATCTACAATATCCACAAAACATGAATAATGCTAAAATCACAGTACATTAGTTCTTCACTTTAAGTTACCTCAGTATAACTCTGTCCATGGATCCCATTACATTATGTAATAGTAATACTTGTCATCTGTAATGTACCCCACTATAAGGCGACCCCACCTATAACATGGTACCCTTTTATGGTCCCATTGAACAGTGTTATAATCAATAATTAGTGTAGTTTGTATGATGTACCCCACATGTATAATGTACTGTACATGTATAATGTACTCCACATGGTATAACATGTACAACATGGTACACATTTAAGGCTCCCTTGAAGAGCATTATAGTGAGGGATTGTTGTAGTAAGTAATTGTATTAAATTGGTCTGTATTTGTGTCAGAGAAAGAAAATATACATGTAATCATTTAAGGAGGTATTGAAAGTGCCCCTGACAGACCTGAGATGTAGAACTTCCCTATTGAGAGTACTCATGGCAGGCTTGGGGATGTACATGTAGTACTTCCATATTAAGAGTGATCCTGCAGACTTGAGGATGTATAACTTTCATATTGAGAGTGCCTTTGCAGCCTCATGGATGTAGAACTTCCTTATTGAGAGTGCTCCTGCAGGTTTTGGAATGTGCAACTTCCATATTGAGAGTGCCTTTGCAGACTCATGGATGTAGAACTTCCTTATTGAGAGTGCTCCTGCAGGTTTTGTGATGTGTAACTTTCATATTGAGAGTGCCTTTGCAGGCTCATGGATATAGAACTTCCTTAATGAGAGTGCTCCTGCAGGTTTTAGAATGTGTAACTTCCATATTGAGAGTGCCTTTGCAGACTCATGGATGTAGAACTTCCTTATTGAGAGTGCTCCTGCAGACTTGAGGATGTATAACTTTCATATTGAGAGTGCCTTTGCAGACTCATGGATGTAGAACTTCCTTATTGAGAGTGCTCCTGCAGGTTTTGGAATGTGTAACTTCCATATTGAGAGTGCCTTTGCAGGCTCATGGATGTAGAACTTCCATATTGAGAGTGCCTTTGCAGGCTCATGGATGTATAACTTCCATATTGAGAGTGCCTTTGCAGGCTCATGGATGTAGAAATTCCATATTGAGAGTGCCTTTGCAGGCTCATGGATGTAGAACTTCCATATTGAGAGTGCCTTTGCAGGCTTATGGATGTATAACTTCCATATTGAGAGTGCCTTTGCAGACTCATGGATGTAGAACTTCCATATTGAGAGTGCCTTTGCAGACTCATGGATGTAGAATAGGTCCAGTGTGCAATCCTGCTTGTTGTAAGAGGCAACTAATTGAATCAGTAGCTGTGGTGGCTCAATTGTTAGTGTGCTTGACTCTTGAATGAAAGGGTGGAGGTTCAAATCTTACCATCAGATCATCCCAGGTCTGCTATTGTGATGTGTTCTTGGGCAAGGCAGTTTACTTCAATAACCTTATAACTAAATAACCTTTTGTGTTGCTGTGAGGTAAAACAAAAAACTAAACCAAAAAATAAATCTATATGAAGGTACCCATTTATCATTTTTGATGAATAACTTCAAGATGACTTCATGGAAAGACTAAGATCAATTTCAAGTCACAGTTTTCTTTCCAAACTATCCAGTTTAGGGTCAATTTCTAACATTTTCCAGCTCCCCAGTTCTTAATGATGATGTAAAGACTGTTAGAAATTGTCAGTTTATTGAGGTACTGCAAGTAATTTTTACAGTTGTGTGGTTTGAGGTCAATAGACATCAATAGATTACTTATGGTAATTTAGAACTTCACCTTTCACAAGCAGTGCTAGAAATTACCTTTCACAAGCAGTGCTAGAAATTACCTTTCACAAGCAGTGCTAGAAATTACCTTTCACAAGCAATGCTAGAAATTACCTTTCAGAACATGCAGACTTCACACCAACAACTGCTGAAAAAAATAGCAAAATCCCTCAAAAAAGTTACCAGTCCGCTTTGAAAATTGCTGGTTCAGAGCTACCAGGTGGATGGCAGTATTAAACACAGAAAATCGCTGAAAATCAATGTACTATTTATGCCACCAGGTGGATGGTAGTATTGAACACTGTCCACAAATTCCTGAGTAGAAATAGTAATTTTATCCATGGCTACATTATAAAAAACATTGTTATGTCCCCACTGTTATAGCCAGAGACAGCTTTCTGTCCTTATTTTATACTACTTCCCTGTCTGACTTCCTATGCAAACGCATTGTTTACAATAATCCATTATATTTTCATCTTATTTGACATCAAACACCTTCTAAGGTGCTGCTAATCCATAACATTGTGATCAGCACTTTTCCATTCGACAATAAGTCATGCATCTTAATTGTATTTTAACAAAGTTCACTATGGTAAGTAGCTACACATATGAATATACTTGAAGTATTTTATTTTTTTTTCAATTTTGATCAGGCCTATGAACAGGGCTGTTATGACACAACACTGAAGAGAGAACCAGAGAAAGAAAACCCTGTGGATGGGTACCGATACTATGATTCTGTCATGGTAAGCAAGTTTCAATTTTATATGTATGAATTGCATGCTGTCAAATATAATTGTAGACCTTCATGACTTTCCCCATGTGGTTGCTGGTGGTATGATCATGACTGTACCAAATTATGGAACCTAATTTTATACATTCAGATGTGTAGAAAACTGTCCAGTTTCAAATCAGAGCAGCTTGAAGTCGCTATTACAGAAAGCACTGCTGCATGGATGTCAGAATAGTTTGGTTTTAGCTCTACTGGTCATAGACCACAATAGCTTATATAAAGACCTCTCATCTGTCAACCATCCATCATGTCTGTTAGAACTCTGTCAACCATCCATCATGTCTGTTAGAACTCTGTTAACCATCCATCATGTCTGTTAGAACAAGTTTGTTATCACTTCTACTCCGAAACTTCTGAGAGGTTTTCAATGAAACTTTAGATACACATTCATACGAAGGTCAAGTTGGTTGTAAATAAAAATGGTGCTGCTCGGATATCCAACATAGTTGCCATGGTGGTTATCTTGATAATCTTGTTCTTGCCATTCCTCTTGATTGAATGGTCTTTTCAACATGGAGTTTTCACTAAAAGACATCTTATGAGAAATACTTGGTCCTTAAAGAAAATCATGCCAATCTGACACCCAACATGGCCACCATGGAGGTTGTCTAGAAAATCTTGTTATCACTGCTCCTCCTGAATGGATGGTCATATCAACATAGATTTTTACTAAAAAAAACTTTGTATGATATCTTGTTGGTCCAAAATCATGGACATGGTGCTGATCTGACCTCCAACATGGGCACCATGGTGGCCATCTTGAAACTCTTGTTGTCACTACTTTGCCTAAATGGATGGCCATAGTGACATGGGATTTTTCACTAAAAGACTTCTTATGATGTTTAGTTGTTTCTTAATGAAAGTTGTGCTGATCTGACATCCAATATGGCCACTATGGTGATCATCTTGAAAATCTTGTTATAGCTACTTCTTCTGAACAGATAGTTGTATTGACTTGGAATTTTCATTTAAAGACATTTTATGATATGTAGTTGATCATAAATGAAAATGCTGCTGATCAGACCTCAAATAGGGTTGCCATGGTGGCCATCATGAAAATATTGTTGTCACTACTTCTCCTGAATGGATGGCCATATTGACATGGAGTTCGCTAAAAGACTTGTAATATCTAGTTTGCCCTAAATGAAAATGGTGTTGTTCAGACCTCCAATTTGATGACCATGGTGACCATCTTTAAGATATTTTGTTATAGCTACTTCTCATGAATGAATAGTCATAGCAATATGGGGTTTTCATTACAATACTTCTTATGGTATGATGATATGTACATAATAGTTGGTCCTAAATTAAAATGGTGCATATCAGATTTCCAATATGGTTGCTATGGTAGCCATCTTGAACATTTTGTTGTAGTTACTTCTTCTAAAAAGATGGTCTTATAGACTTGGGATTTTAACTCAAGACTTTCTGTGACATCTAGTTGGTTGTAAATAAAAATGGTGCTGATCAACCTCCAAACATGGTGGCTTTGGTGGCCATCTTGAAATCCTATCACTACTTCACCTTAAGGGATTATCCCATCAACATGGGATTTTCACTAAAAGATGTCTCACTGTATATATTTTGTCCAAAATCAAAATGATTGCAGTGTAACTACCCAAAATTTGACAAATCTCATAATAGTTATGTATGAATGGATGGCTATGCCGACATTTAAAAAGAAAAGAAAACTTCTTTCTTGCAATATGTAGTTGTTCCCATATTAAAAGATTCTGATCCAGCCTCTAAAATGACTGCCTTAATGACCATTTTGAAATCACTATATGGGTATTTCTCCGGAATGGATGATCATATCGACATGGGGTTTAAACTAAAGTACATTAGCAATATGTTGCAGGTTCTTATTGAAAATGGTTCTCATCTGACGTCCAGCATGGCACCATATAGTGGCCATATGAAAATATTTGTTATCATGATTGCTCAGTTTGAAAATCTAACCTAATTGACCATGGGATGGAGTCAAAGGTCATTGCTTGCATTTGTATACTTCATTGAGCTTATAAACACTGTGCGTTGTACATATATAATGAAGTTTTGCCAGACTTCATACAGTATGTAGTTGCATTCCAATAAACAAGTTGATAGTCAACACTTTTACATTGATTTTAAGGCCAAAGGTCTTGACTCTGGATTTTATATGTAATGGCTTTGAGTTTGTTAACACAAGCATGTATGAATGGATTTTATATGTAATGGCTTGTGAGTTTGTTAACACAAGCATGTATGAATGGATTTTATATGTAATGGCTTGCGAGTTTGTTAACACAAGCATGTATGAATGGATTTTATTTGTAATGGCTTGTGAGTTTGTTAACACAAGCATATATGAATGGGTTTTATATGTAATGGCTTGTGAGCTTTTTAACACAAGCATGTATGAATGGGTTTTATATGTAATGACTTGTGAGTTTGTTAAGACAAGCATGTATGAATGGGTTTTATATGTAATGACTTGTGAGTTTGTTAACACAAGCATGTATGAATGGATTTTTATGAAACCCAGTTTGTGGATATATCTGATGAATACCTTGAATGATGCTGGTCCAGCATGTCAACTCAGACATGTAAGAAAATACTTTTGTTACCAAATTTGGTATGGTGTAGTTTCTGAAGAATATCTGAGATGGTTTTAATACTCTGCAATGAAAAAGAAAAGGACAGGATAAATGGTTTTATTATGGATTCCTTAAATTTCCTTTTGGTCAATAGAGTATCGGTCCTTTTGGTCAATAGAGTGTCGGTCCTTTTGGTCAATAGAGTGTCGGTCCTTTTGGTCAATAGAGTATCGGTCCTTTTGGTCAATAGAGTGTCGGTCCTTTTGGTCAATAGAGTATTGGTCCTTTTAGTCAATAGAGTGTCAATCCTTTTGGTCAATAGAGTGTCAATCCTTTTGTTCAATAGAGTATTGGTCCTTTTGGTCAATAGAGTGTCAATCTTTTTGGTCAATAGAGTGTCAATCCTTTTGGTCAATAGAGTGTCAATCCTTTCGGTCAATAGAGTGTCAATCCTTTTGGTCAATAGAGTGCCAGTCCTTTTGGTCAATAGAGTGTCAATCCTTTTGGTCAATAGAGTGTCAAACCTTTTTGTCAATAGAGTGTCAGTCCTTTTGGTCAATAGAGTGTCAGTCCCTTTTCTTTTGGTCAATAGAGTGTCAGTCTCTGTCCTTTTGGTCAATAGAGTGTCAGCCCCTGTCATTTTGGTCAATAGAGTGTCAGTCCCTTTCCAAGGACTCTTGTTCACTGTTTACTTTGGAAAATTGTTAATAAAAGAAATTTGGCATCAATGGCCTTGTTACCAGTAAGTATGGATCTTCCATGTCCCTTAATAAGATTTACTGATAAAAAGCAGTCAGTAGCAAGGTAGGCTTTACAAGAAAAATGTGTTTTTAGAATACAAATGCCTCAGAAACCTAGACCCAAAATTTCACCTAATGGACAGACAGATACATGCACAGACAAGGGTAACCCATAAGTCCTAACCAGTTTTGTGGTGGGGCATGAAAACCTCAGCTAAAAAGATACTGAATAGAGGAGCAATACATTACAGACTTTATGCAAAAGTCATTTTAAAATTCGATAAACAATCAATTTAATAAGGCATTGAAAATTGATTCTTATTTGGCACACATATTTATTTATATGCAAATGAACTGATTACATTTTCAGGCCATTGCAGCAGTTTTTCAGTAATTTTTTTTACATTTCTTTTAACTTTCTAGATGTATACTCTTTTTTGACAAAAACCTTCTAAGTACACAATTAAGAAAAACCAACTTCAGGCTGACAATTGAAATTTGGTTTGGATGTTTGCATGAATATGTCAATGACCTGATTAGATTTACAAGGCATTATATAGTGGTTTTTAAAAGAAAAATCAAAATTTTGAAAACAAATTTGCATGTATACTTTTTAGTTCTGCAGTGTGTTTGGTTTTATGTTGTTGTTTTTTTTCATTCATTGTACTGTATTTTTCATCTTATTCTTACAAAGGGTTGCCCCAAAGACTACAATGAGTATGTGGTTTACGAGAATCGGAGAGCGATGATTGAGTATATCATATCATTTAAAGTTGAAGAGGAAGTCGCAAAGCAGATTAAACAGTTGCCAAGATCTCCAAGTCCAAAGAATATCAAGAATAAAGTTGTGACTAAAGAAGGTAAGTTAAAAGTGAATTACTGTGAAGTCAGTATTTTGAATTGAATGTGAATTATTGTGAAGTCAGTATTTTGATTAAATGTGAAAAATTATTGTGAAGTCAGTATTTTGATTAAATGTGAAAAATTATTGTGAAGTCAGTATTTTGATTAAATGTGAAAAATTATTGTGAAGTCAGTATTTTGATTAAATGTGTTAGAATACATACAATATTCCCTCTTTGTCATGCTGTTCATGGAAGCCATGAATGTGACTGGCATTATAAATGTGACCACTTAATTAGGGGTGGAGAAATTTTCAAAAGGCTTACTTAGTTGCCTATGGAAGTCTGGTTGAACAACAAAGCTATCTAGTTTCCCCAAAATTTCTATAGTTCCAATTAGAGTAAAATTTTGCATATCACTTGCATTGCAAAAAGATTTAAAACAGTTATTAAATGATGAGAAACTTAGTTTAGACCGCAAGGAATAGTATAAAAACCTCTTCTAATATGACATAAATGTACATTTTTATTAATTTGTATTTCTTTGTGTAATTGTAACTTTATCAGATCAGTAGAAGGGGTCAGAAGATACAGTATATTAATAACGAGGTCAGGTAGAGAAAATACAGAATTTATTTAGCCATGCAACATTTTGTAAAGGAAAGAAAACAAATCTTGATTGACAGCCTTTACCAGTAACTTGAAAGATACAAATAGATATTTCTGCAATTCAGAGTCCAGTTGATAAGCAATTAAGAATTCAGTAAGTAAATGGTTATTTCAGTGTGTAGTGAGTCTTGTATCATATGTCAATTATCATGTAATGTAAAATTCCTCAAGAAAGAATATATAACATTGTAAAAGGAATGAAACGGTGCTTATGTCATTAAACTTCTTGTAAGGTACAATCTTGCAGCTCAATATGAATTTATTTATAAAATGCTTATCCTTCATGAAAATTAAAGCTGTATTAATACGACATGTCAGTGAATACACACATTATGACACAATATTTTGCTAAGTTTTACCCAAGTCACACAAACCATTACTACTTGAAAACAGGAAACATAGCTACTCAAACAGGGCTTGTTAGTGTGAGATCCATTTCATTTCAGTCACATCCCAGGTACAATGTAAATTCCACATGGAAATATTAGTTTATCCATTTTTTTATTAATATCCCACTTAAGTCATCTCTTTTTTAATCACACTGAAATACACTAAAAACTATCATGTCTGTTTGAATCAACAGATCAGTGGATAGTGCTTGTTTACACTGAATTACACTTGTTTACACTGAATTACACTTGTTTACACTAAATTACACTAACAACTATCACGTCTGTTTGGATCAACTGATCAGTGGATAGTGCTTGTTTACATTTTAAACTTATCACTTGTTGTTTACCCAAATAGGAATAGAAGAAGTAGGGTACATTTTATTGGTTGTTAGTGGGAAGTGCTAATTAATGACAATTTGTTTTGCTTTGCCAATTCAAGTGAGCATGTGTAAAGAAATGAGGTTCTGGTGCCACTCCTTGGATCAGTTATGTCTGGTCTCAGTTAGGGTTCCCACATGTGTAATTATTGGGCACAGGTGACACTCCGCAAAGTGATACTCAGCTTTATTGGACAAGAAAACAGTTCAGAGCACAGTATTATTGACCTTACATCAAAGTAAGCACACTGCTCGTGAACTACTGGCAGCCTGAATTGGTTGTCCAGTCAGGCACAAGCTTTGAGAAACTTGGTTGCCTGAAGCTCAGATTGTTTTTTTTTTGGGCTGCTGGACATTTTATTTTTCTAACAAGTCTGTGTCATAATAATGCATAAAACACAGAATGATGGTATTCAGTGATGTGTAACAAGATTGTGTCATAATAATGCATAAAACACAAAATGATGGTATTCAATGATGTATATATAACAAGGCTGTGTCATAATATTGCATAAAACACAAAATGATGGTATTCAGTGATGTGTAACAAGGCCATGTCATAATAATGCATAAAACACAAAATGATGGTATTCAGTGATGTGTAACAAGGCTGTGTCATAATAATGCATAAAACACAAAATGATTGTATTCAATGATGTGTAACAAGGCCATGTCATAATAATGCATAAAACACAAAATGATGGTATTCAGTGATGTGTAACAAGGCTGTGTCATAATAATGCCTAAAACACAAAATGATGGTATTCAATGATGTGTAACAAGGCCATGTCATAATAATGCATAAAACACAAAATGATGGTATTCAGTGATGTGTAACAAGGCCATGTAATAATAATGCATAAAACACAAAATGATTGATTTCAATGAAGTGTAACAAGGCTATATCATTATAATGCATAAAACACAAAATGATGATATTCAATGATGTGTAACCACATTATTATTAATGTGTGTTGGCCAATAACATTTAGTGACAAAAAATTAAGTTGATCCATGACCATATCCACAATATAAGGGGGTAGCAGTATACTGAGCAGTTTTATAATGATGGACCAGTGCACCAGACAAATACTTGATACATTATGTCAGAGTGCCAGATTGTCATAATTTATATTATTATACACCTGTTGCATGGCTTCCAGTGCAAATGTATTGTGTGTGATGATCCAGTATATTTTCCACTTAATTGGATGCTGTTAAGCACGCTTAGGACAAAATAAGTTTTTTACTGTATAACTTGACGTCAAAGCAGGTCTATCATGATGCAACAGTTCATAAAGTCATATCACGTTATCCTATTTATTATGTGCAATTCAGTCATAAAAATAATTACAAGTTTTTTTTAAAAAACATATTCATTTTTTATTCATTTTAATGGGTTTAAAGCAGTTAAAATACAATATATATTTTTTTAAATTGGGGTGTATAATAAATAATTTTTAGTGTTTTGACTCTAGGATACTGTGGTCACACCTGAAATAAATGGAGCTTACAAGCTCACTCTGTTTTAGTTTGGTTTTGTCCACAGTGTCCAAAGAGTTCAAACACTGTAATGTGTAAATATTGTGTTAGATATTAATTTCAATTTGTAAATATTGTGTTAGATATTAATTTCAATGTGTAAATATTGTGTTAGATATTAATTTCAAGTTAATTTTCATTTCCAAGATTTAATGAAGTGGAGATGAAAGTGAAAAACTTTGTGTAAAAATCAGAGATTATTGTTGTTGTTATTATTGTTGTTGATCATGTTGTGGCTTGTAGATATTATTTTCACCTTCATTTCATTATCTTGATCACAGTAGATGGTGCATTTTCAGGATTCCATCATCAGCTTCACTTTTGTTCAGTTATTCACAGGATCATTAAACCTAACAGGAACTCTCACTTCCAGAGTGACAAATAATTGATATTTAATTGTATTTTTCACAATTTGTTAAGAAAATTATTGTAATTAGTTATAAATTTTCGAGATTTATTGCAATGGCATTTTTGACTGGTCTCTTCCTATTTTGTGGCCTGGCCACTTTGTGTAGATTTAGTACAAGGACTTTGCTTAGTGTCTTTACTTAGCCAAGGATTGCTGCAATCTGCTATAGGTATGACTTCACTGTTGTTGTTATTGTTATTATTATTATTATTATTATTATTAATCAGAAGCTGATAATGAGAATGGGAAAGATGAAATCCCTGAGAATGCTCATGAGGAAACAGAAGAGGAGCATTTTTTGCGGATCTCAGAGGTCCGAGAAATGGTTAGGAAGAAAAGATGTGAAGAACAGGGTGTCTCGTATTACCCACCCACCCCAGTAAGTCATGCTGCATTTTTAAAAATTCTCTTGATTGTACATATTTTCCTGCACTTTAGACATCTTTGCATTGCATATTATTGGCGGTGTTTGATTACTTGAACAAATCTTGTGTGATTCACTTTCATCTCTCCACACATGCAGTTACTTGAGAAAAACAACTATTGAACAGTCACAGTGGATCCGTCTGTCTTTTGCATTTGAGTGTCACTCACAGCAACCTTCAGTATCACATAAAATGTAGAGCATATCAAGAGTCAGGAAGCTCCAGTTACTGTGAGTTTAGTATTTTTTGTTGCATACCAATTTTCTGGAATTTGGTGGTTGCTACAAACCACGAATTTAAAAATACAATGAACAATGATTCCTCTATGGAAACAATGGGGCCCCTTCCCCAAGCTACAATGAACAATGATTCCTCTCTGGAAACAATAGTGCCCCTTCCCCAAGCCACAATGAACAATGATTCCTCTGTGGAAACAATATGGCCGCTTCCCCAAGCCACAATGAATAATGATTCCTCTGTAGAAACAATGGGCCCCTTCCCCAAGCCACAAATGT
Organism: Margaritifera margaritifera; assembly: GCA_029931535.1. Classification (NCBI taxonomy): domain Eukaryota; kingdom Metazoa; phylum Mollusca; class Bivalvia; order Unionida; family Margaritiferidae; genus Margaritifera; species Margaritifera margaritifera. The sequence continues at coordinate 353,266 of JAQPZY010001497.1, forward strand.
AAATACCAATACAATGTCATTTTTCACAAAACCATGAAAATAGACTCCATAGAAATTAAATGAATTCAAAGTAATATTGTCTTTCACTTGTTGAAAACTTTGATATTCAAAATAACTGAATCTTGGCTGTAATTTCGGCTAACATGGTGACAGAGATTGTCAAAGTAACCAAATCATGGCAGTAATTAGTGCTAATATGGTCACAAAAGGTTGTCAGAGGAACTGAATCATGTAATTAGGGCTAACGTGGTCACAGAGATTTTCAGAGTAACTGAATCACAATAACTGAATCACTGCAGTAATTAGGGTTACGATTGTCAGAGGTGGTCAAAATAACTTAATCACTGCAAAAATTAGGGCTAATGTGGTCAGAGAGGTTGTCAAAGTAACTGAATAATGGCAGTATTAGGACTAACGTGGTCAGAGAGGTGAGTTATTTAGTTTATTGAGTTATTTAGTTTATCTGCAAGCATATATGTGTCTGTAAATGGATATTTCGAAATACTGGTAATAATTTAAATATTAGTAAATAGGTACAACACCTCCTAATGCTCCCCAGTTTTGTCCATCTCACTGAAGTCTCCATGTCTCCATTTGTGTATGTGTGTGCTAGATATATATATATATATATATATATATATATATATATATATATATATATATATATATATATATACACACACACACACACACACACATAGAACAAAACCCCTGAAAACCAAAAAACCATGGGAACCCCAACAAATTCAAGAGAGTGAGAGAAAGTAATTATGAGAGAACATCAGTGTCTGTGTGTGTAAAATTGCACAAAATTAGAAAAGCTGTCTTTGTCTCACTTATAAGCCTACTACAATACTTGCTGTGTAACTAATATGTTCCAGCATGTGTCAGGAATATTGCAGTTAAAATGCATTTCCAAGTTTGAATTGAGTTGCGATTTTTATGGAGTTTTGTTGAGTGTAAAATTGAAATTTTGGGACGAAATTTGTTCCAGTATTCGGAGTTGAGGGGTTTCAGTTTACTGGGTAAAAAATGATGATATTAAAGAAAGAAATATTTGGGACTCCAAAAACATTTCGGTCTTTAGGGGATTCCAGTATACTGAGGGTTCATTTTTGAGAAGTTTCACTGTATGTGTGTGTGTGTGTGTATATATATATATATATATATATAGATATCTGTGTGTGTTTATGGTGATCTCAGTAGTTATTAAGTTATGCCCCAGGGGCCATATCATGACCATGGAGTCTCATTCCAAACCCATTCATATGTGCTACATGGGTCTAGGATCTCACATATTAATTCATGGACATGTAAGATATACATGTACAGCTTGGGAGTTATTTCAGTTTTATATAAAATCATCCCAACCCCCTATAAGCCTATTCTTTTTGAGTGGATAAAAATTCTACAAACATCATTCATATCTACAGACCACCCCCAGATCATATCCTAGGATTTTAAGTCGTGTGAATAACAACAGAATCATATTCAATAATGCTTAGATTAGAAACTTTATAAGTATCAACTATTATCCTTGGTGGGGGTTGGGGGTTGGAGGTAGTGTTGCGTAAATAATATTATGTGGATTTTTCAACCCATTGTTCAGCAACCTACCAGCTATCTCATCATAAGGGCTTATGAAATTTGGATGCAGTAGAAATGACTTGGATTTGGATGTGGACTTTTGCTTACACACTTAGTACACATTATCACCTTTAATAGAAATGACTTGGATTTGGATGTGGACTTTTATTTACACACTTAGTACATGTTATCACATTTAATAGAAATGACTTGGATATGGATGTGGACTTTTATTTACACACTTAGTACACGTTATCACATTTAATAGAAATGACTTGGATTTGGATGTGGACTTTTGTTTACACACTTAGTACACGTTATCACATTTAATAGAAATGACTTGGATTTGGATGTGAACTTTTATTTACACACTTAGTACAGATTATCACATTTAATGGAAATGACTTGGATATGGATGTGGACTTTTGTTTACACACTTAGTACACATTATCACATTTAATAGAAATGACTTGGATTTGGATGTGGACTTTTGTTTACACGCTTAGTACACGTTATCACATTTAATAGAAATGACTTGGATTTGGATGTTGACTTTTATTTACACACTTAGTACACGGTATCACATTTAATGGAAATGACTTGGATTTGGATGTGGACTTTTATTTACACACTTAGTACACGTTATCACATTTAATAGAAATGACTTGGATTTGGATGTGGACTTTTATTTACACACTTAGTACACATTATCACATTTAATAGAAATGACTTGGATTTGGATGTGGACTTTTATTTACACACTTAGTACACGTTTTCACATTTAATGGAAATGACTTGGATTTGGATGTGGACTTTTATTACACACTTAGTTCAGCCATCTTGATATCACTGCTCCTAAATGGATATTGCTATGCGTTGTGGATGGATGGTCATTATCGACATTGGGTTTTCACCAGTAGACCTCTTAAGATGCCTGGTTTGTCCTAAATGAAAATGTTGCAACAGCCAATATTACCACCATGGCAGCCATCTTGACAATCTTGTTATCGTTACTCCTACTGAATGGCTGCCCATATCGACATGGGGTTTTCACCTGAAGACTTTTGATGATATATGAAAATGGTGATAATCTTACATTAAGTATGGCTGCCATGACTGCCATCTTCGAAATCTCATTATCAGTACTGCTGAATGGATGGTCATATTGACATGGAGTTTTCACAAAAAGACTTAAAACTCTGGCTGGTTCTAAATGAAAATGGTTCCAATCTGACATCCAATATGGACGCCAATCAGACAGGTATCTTGTTAACATGTTAACTCGAACATAATAAAATAGGTTTGTTGCCAACTTAGGTATATTGGATTATCTCAAGAATATCAGAGTTGGTTTCAATACTGTATAGAAGAAAAGAAGACTTATATTGACCAGTAGAGTGACAGTCCATTTTGTTTTATATTATATAAATGATGTCAGAGGCATTCAGATGAACTTAAATGTAATTTCAACAGCTTATATTGCAGTATTATCCTGATTTTTGAATAAGATATTATGAAACTAATTTAGCAATTTTAATCTTTTGTTCACGTGGCTTGTTAAAGATAGAAATCATTCAACTTATTTCATAAAATCCAGTGAAATGAGCTCTCATATAACATCCTCTATAAGTTCACTCTGTTGAGGTTTTTCAAGCAACATGATGATGTAGTCAGGAAGGGCCCTCATGTATATTATTTACATACATCAGTGAATTGTAAGGTTTTGGGCCCATAGGAACATAATCACAGATGACAGAGATTGATTGACAACAGACACGTGCCTATTTGATACTACTACTACTATTATGTTTACTACCACCACTACTACTGCAACTGCTGCTAACATTAGTACTGCTATATCTACTCTTTCTTTTCAGGAGCAATTGGAGAAAGAGAAGGTCCAGTGGAGAGAAATAAAAAAACAACACATTGAGTATGCTAAAAAGATGGTAAGATGTGAGATTTTCTTTTTGATATTGGTTTGCGGTTGGGCCTGACTTATACATGAGTATAGATTGTGAACAAAATGTTAGAGCATTCTTGATCATTATAATTCAGAGTTATAGACCTTGCTGCATTTAAAATGTATTGATCCCGCTATATTTACTTTCTGTACTTTAACTCTGTGACTTCTAATTCTAACTAGATGTATAATGTTATCTCTGTTAGATCCCAAACTTTGACTCTGTGATGCCTAATTCTAACTAGATGTATAGTGTTATCTGTGTTAGATTCCAAACTTTAACTCTTTGATGCCTAATTCTAACTATATGTATAGTGTTATCTGTGTTAGATCCCAAACTTTAACTCTGTGATGCCTAATTCTAACTAGATGTATAATGTTATCTGTGTTAGATCCCAAACTTTAACTCTGTGATGCCTAATTCTAAATAGATGTATAGTGTTATCTGTGTTAGATCCCAAACTTTAACTCTGTGATGGCTAATTCTAACTAGATGTATACTGTTATCTCTGTTAGATCCCAAACTTTGACTCTCAGATGGCCTAATTCTAACTAGATGTATAATGTTATATCTGTTAGTCCCAAACTTTGACTCTGTGATGCCTAATTCTGACTAGATGTATAGTGTTATCTGTGTTAGATTCCAAACTTTAACTCTTTGATGCCTAATTCTAACTAGATGTATAGTGTTATCTGTGTTAGATCCCAAACTTTAACTCTGTGATGCCTAATTCTAACTAGATGTATAATGTTATCTGTGTTAGATCCCAAACTTTAACTCTGTGATGGCTAATTCTAACTAGATGTATACTGTTATCTCTGTTAGATCCCAAACTTTGACTCTCTGATGGCCAAATTCTAACTAGATGTATAATGTTATATCTGTTAGTCCCAAACTTTGACTCTCTGATGCCTAATTCTAACTAGATGTATAATGTTATCTTTGTTAGATCCCAAATGATTTGATTGTTGATACTATAAAAATAAGTATTTCCACAAACTGGATATCTAATCTGTGTCTGTGAATTGACGTATCAACAACACAGTGGGTATAGAGTTGCACAGATCGCAAAATGTGAAGAGATATTCTCCTTTCTCATTTTATTTTCATTCAGACTCCAAACATCATAAAACTGTGAATAGGTTTTAGCTATATGGAGACATTTTTAGACAAAAAATTACATATAACATGATGTTAAATAACCAATTATAGCCAATAAATACCATATGATAGTCAATAAATACCATATCATAGTCAGTAAATACCATATCATAATCAATAAATACCATATCTTAGTCAGTAAATACCATATTGTAGTCAATAAATACCATATTGTACTCAATAAATACCCTATCATAGTCAATAAATACCATATCATAGTCAGTAAAATACCATATCATAGTCAATAAATACCATATCATAGTCATTAAATACCACATCATAGTCAATAAATACTATATCATAGTCAGTAAATACCATATCATAGTCAATAAATACCATATTATAGTCAATAAATATCATTATAGTCAATAAATACTATATCATAGTCAGTAAATACCATATCATAGTCAATAAATACAATATTATAGTAAATAAATATCATTATAGTCCATAAATACCATATCATAGTCAAATAAATACCATATCATAGTCAGTTTTTAAATATAAATCTGGTTTTGAGGAAAAGTATTCAGCTGTTGCGGATATTTATTGCATTGTCATAGCATGAACTCCATTAAGGTTTTTGCAACTTTCCCATTTAATTTATGGATTAGTAATAAATTGTTGGTTTCAAGATTCTGTGGTGATTTCATTTGATTTCCTTGACTGTGGAGCAAGATATGTCTATATTCTGACACTTGTGCTTCATCGTTTTCTGTCTCATTTAATTTTGACAGTTTTAAAAAGGTAGCGATAAATTAATACTTTCAGATTATGTCAGCTGGTGCTAGTGGCATATTAGCATCATCAAGCAATAGTCTATGTGTAAATGGTCAAGCCTTAATAACATTGTTATGTCAGCTGGGACTGGTGGTATTTTAACATTATGGAACTTCAGTCTGTGAGTAAATGGTCAAACCTTGGTCTCATTGTTATGTCAGCTGGGACTGGTAGTATTTTAACATTATGGAACTTCAGTCTGTGAGTAAATGGTCAAACCTTGGTCTCATTGTTATGTCAGCTGGGACTGGTGGTATATTAACATTATGGAACTTCAGTCTGTGTGTAAATGGTTAAACCTTGGTCACATTGTTATGTCAGCTGGGACTGGTGGTATATTAACATTATGGAACTTCAGTCTGTGTGTAAATGGTTAAACCTTGGTCACATTGTTATGTTAGCTGGGACTGGTGGTATATTAACATTATGGAACTTCAGTCTGTGTGTAAATGGTTAAACCTTGGTCACATTGTTATGTCAGCTGGGACTGGTGGTATATTAACATTATGGAACTTCAGTCTGTGTGTAAATGGTCAAACCTTGGTCACATTGTTATGTTAGCTGGGACTGGTGGTATATTAACATTATGGAACTTCAGTCTGTGTGTAAATGGTCAAACCTTGGTCACATTGTTATGTTAGCTGGGACTGGTGGTATATTAACAACATGAACATTAGTCTGTGTGTAAATGGCCAAATCTTAGCTTCAAATGAGATGTTATGAAATACAAAACAAAATTTTTAATTTGAATTTGTTTTTTGAGACTATAGTCATCTTATTCAGTCATATTGATTATTATTTCAGTATTATTCATCCACCTGCAAAATGGGATTATTTTTCTTTCAAAGCATTGCTTAGTAATAAATTGTTTAGTGATAAATTGTTTTAGTTGCAATAAAAAAATGATGTATTAATCAGGGGTGAATACTTGGATGGCAGCTCCATATTTGAAGTATCCTCCATGTACTGAGTATCAGGTTACAACCATGTTAACACTGTATCTGACTTTTAAAAACTGTATCAAAACACTTTAACATTGTTGATGCCACAATTGCCACCAGATAATTTATGCCCATGTCTCACAGTGCTAATGCAGGTGAGACAGTATCAGTCCTCGAGTCTAGAATTTTCTTTTCTTGTTTTTGGCAAAATATTTTATTTTTATAAGTATGAGCTCACGGAGTATTAAATGAATCCCAGCACATTTAAGTGAAATCCCTGGATCAGTTGTTGTCACTTACTTTAATGCTGTGTAAGGGAGCCATAAAGGTCTGCTTATGTTGTTGGTCAGGTTGCTGTATAATGGGGTACATTAAGGTTTGCCATGTTGTTGGCAAGCTCAGTCTATACTGGGGTAAATTAAGATGTGCTTCTGTTGTTGGTAAGGTTACTATACTGGGGTACATCAAGGTGTGCCATGTTGTTGGTCAGGCTACTCTATACTGGGGTACATCAAGGTGTGCCATATTGTTGGTAAGGCTACTCTATACAGGGGTACAATAAGCCATTATTACCCTAAGTCTTCAGATACCCTAATTGATTTCTCAACCATTTTGTTGTATATTCCATGTGTTTTTGGATAGTTGTGGTTGCTAATATTTGTCTTGAATGTAAATATCACAAACAATAAATATGACCAGGTACAGTTTGCATGAAGAAACAGAAACACACACTAAATAAGACCAGTGATAGTTTACGTGAAGATACAGAAACACACTTTCTAAATAAGACTGGGTACAGTTTACATGAAGAAACAGAAACACACACTAAATAAGACCAGTGATAGTTTACGTAAAGATACAGAAACACACTTTCTAAATAAGACTGGGTAAAGTTTGCATGAAGAAACAGAAACAGAAACACACACTAAATAAGACCAGGTGCTGTTTACATGAAGAAACAGAAATACACACACTAAATATGACCAGGTACAGTTTACATGAAGAAACAGAAACACACACTAAATAAGACCAGGTACAGTTTACATGAAGAAACAGAAATACACACACTAAAAAAGATCAGGTACAGTTTACATGAAGAAACAGAAATACACACACTAAATAAGACCAGGTACAGTTGCCTGAAGAAACAGAAATACAGACACTAAAAAAGACCAGGTACAGTTTACATGAAGAAACAGAAACAGAAACAGAAACACACACTAAAAAAGACCATTTACAGTTTACATGAAGAAACAGAAACACACACAAAAAAATCCAGGTACAGTTTACATGAAGAAACAGAAAAACACACACTAAATAAGACCAGATACAGTTTGCATTAAAAAGCAGAAATACACACACTAAATAAGACCAGGTACAGTTTGCATGAAGAAACAGAAATATACACACTAAAAAAGACCAGGTACAGTTTGCATTAAGAAACAGAAACACACACACTAAATAAGACCAGGTACAGTTTGCATTAAGAAACAGAAATACACACACTAAATAAGACCAGGTACAGTTTACATGAAGAAACAGAAACACACACTAAATAATACCAGGTACAGTTTGCATGAAGAAACAGAAACAGAAACACACACTAAAAAAGACCAGGTACAGTTTACATAAAGAAACAGAAAAACACACACTAAATAAGACCAGGTACAGTTTGCATTAAGAAACAGACATACACACACACTAAATAATACCATGCACAGTTTGCATGAAGAAACAGAAACACACACACTAAAAAAGACCAGGTACAGTTTGCATGAAGAAACAGAAATACACACACTAAAAAAGACCAGGTACAGTTTGCATGAAGAAACAGAAACACACACACTAAATAATACCAGGTACAGTTTACATGAAGAAACAGAAACACACACTAAATAAGACCAGGTACAGTTTGCATGAAGAAACAGAAATACACACACTAAAAAAGACCAGGTACAGTTTGCATGAAGAAACAGAAATACACACACTAAATAAGACCAGGTACAGTTTACATTAAGAAACAGAAATACACACACTAAAAAAGACCAGGTACAGTTTGCATGAAGAAACAGAAATACACACACTAAAAAAGACCAGGTACAATTTACATTAAGAAACAGAAATACACACACTAAATAAGACCAGGTACAGTTTGCATGAAGAAACAGAAATACACACACTAAAAAAGACCAGGTACAGTTTACATGAAGAAAGAGAAATACACACTAAAAAAGACCAGGTACAGTTTGCATGAAGAAACAGAAATACAGACACTAAAAAAGACCAGGTACAGTTTACATGAAGAAACAGAAACACACACACTAAATAGGACCAGGTACAGTTTACATGAAGAAACCGAAATACATTTACTAAAAAAGACCAGGTACAGTTTGCATGAAGAAACAGAAACACACACACTAAATAAGACTAGTTATATTTTGCATGAAGAAACAGAAAAGTAATTTGACTTAATACAGCACCCAGTATTTGAAAAATGAAAACCATGAGTACATACACTGCCTAGAAGAGTTGCTGTTTCATGATTATCAACCATAGTTTTGCACAGACACATATATCTTGTGGGAAAATGTCTGAAATTTACAATTTCTTAAGTTTTATATCATTTATAGTTATATTTTCAAAATTAACATTGATCGATGGATATCATTAAAAAAATTAATGATGTCAGTTCCGGTAAGAAGTTACATTTTTAAATGAATAGTTTCCTTGTAAATAAAGCACAACATTTGCTACAAAGAAATGATGAATTAATAAAACTGGTATGCATAAACTTTCATTTCTAATATAATTTAATTAAATGTGGAAAATCTTTTGAGTCCTCCCTATCAAAGCTGTTTTGTGACTCTTCAGATGGCTAAATACCATCCAACCCACTTAGATGTCTAAATACCATCCAACCCACTCAAATGTCTAAATACCATCCAACCCACTCAAATGTCTAAATACCATCCAACCCACTCAGATGTCTAAATACCATCCAACCCACTCAGATGTCTAAATACCATCCAACCCACTCAAATGTCTAAATACCATCCAACCCACTCAAATGTCTAAATACCATCCAACCCACTCAGATGTCTAAATACCATCCAACCCACTCAGATGTCTAAATACCATCCAACCCACTAAAATGTCTAAATACCATTCAACCCACTCAAATGTCACTGTGAAGTTTGAATTGTAATAATAAGACACTGCAATAATACACACACATCCTGTTGATACAGAATGCTACTTTATTAATGGTTGATTACAATGCAATAATACACACACATCCTGTTGATACAGAATGCTACTTTATTAATGGTTGATTACAATGCAATAATACACACACCTCATGTTGTTACAGAATGCTACTTTATTAATGGTTGATTACAGTGCAATAATACACTCATCTCATGTTGATACAGAATGCTACTTTATTAATGGTTGATTACAATGCAATAATACACACACCTCATGTTGATACAGAATGCTACTTTATTAATGGTTGATTACAATGCAATAATACACACACATCCTGTTGATACAGAATGCTACTTTATTAATGGTTGATTACAATGCAATAATACACACACCTCATGTTGATACAGAATGCTACTTTATTAATGGTTGATTACAGTGCAATAATACACTCATCTCATGTTGATACAGAATGCTACTTTATTAATGGTTGATTACAATGCAATAATACACACACCTCATGTTGATACAGAATGCTACTTTATTAATGGTTGATTACAATGCAATAATACACACACATCCTGTTGATACAGAATGCTACTTTATTAATGGTTGATTACAATGCAATAATACACACACCTCATGTTGATACAGAATGCTACTTTATTAATGGTTGATTACAATGCAATAATACACACACCTCATGTTGATACAGAATGCTACTTTATTAATGGTTGATTACAATGCAATAATACACACACCTCATGTTGATACAGAATGTTACTTTATTAATGGTTGATTACAATGCAATAATACACACACCTCATGTTGATACAGAATGCTACTTTATTAATGGTTGATTACAATGCAATAATACACACACCTCATGTTGATACAGAATGCTACTTTATTAATGGTTGATTACAATGCAATAATACACACACATCCTGTTGATACAGAATGCTACTTTATTAATGGTTGATTACAGTGCAATAATACACACACCTCATGTTGATACAGAATGCTACTTTATTAATGGTTGATTACAATGCAATAATACACACACCTCATGTTGATACAGAATGCTACTTTATTAATGGTTGATTACAATGCAATAATACACACACCTCATGTTGATACAGAATGCTACTTTATTAATGGTTGATTACAGTGCAATAATACTCACACCTCATGTTGATACAGAATGCTACTTTATTAATGGTTGATTACAATGCAATAATACACACACATCCTGTTGATACAGAATGCTACTTTATTAATGGTTGATTACAATGCAATAATACACACACCTCATGTTGATACAGAATGCTACTTTATTAATGGTTGATTACAATGCAATAATACACACGCCTGATGTTGATGCAATAATACTCACACCTCATGTTGATACAGAATGCTACTTTATTAATGGTTGATTACATGCAATAATACACACACCTGATGTTGATACAGAATGCTACTTTTTTAATGGTATATTACAATGCAATAATACACACACCTCATGTTGATACAGAATGCTACTTTATTAATGGTTGATTACAATGCAATAATACACACACCTCATGTTGATACAGAATGCTACTTTACTAATGGTTGATTACAATGCAATAATACACACACCTCATGTTGATACAGAATGCTACTTTATTAATGGTTGATTACAGTGCAAGATCTGATTGGCTAATTGTTCGGTCTGTATGATAATGGCTGCACACTTCACAGATTGTCACACTGCAGCTTTCCCTCATTTAAATGACAGTTAATTACATTCTCTCCTTCATTTAAATGACAGCTAATTACATTCTCTCCTCAATTTATGACCATTTTTAAAACACACATTGATTTCTATTATTAGTACATTGTTTTATATTAGGTCACAAATCGTCTTGTCTTTTTCATCCTTTGTTGTAACTACTTTACCTAAAAAGAATGGGTATCTTTTACATGTTTCCTCTATTACATTGTAAAATGTTTATGTGAGATCAGTTGTTTAGAAACTGTCATCTCTGTGATCAAATAGGATGTATCATATGTCAGCAAAAAGTCATTATGCATGATGCTTGTTTTTCTTTCAGCATATTTACTCCTAAATAAACTTGTGCACTTTTTGTTGCTGTTTTGTTGTGGTGTACATACTATTTTTAATTTGTTTCTTTTTCTGTCAGTTGGTATTGGTGCTATTCTCACAAGCTATGTTGGCTTTTGTACCATCTTTTCTTTTCTATTGAACCAGTATTCAGATTTCATCGTTATGAACCATATGCACTTCCCTTTCATTCTGTGTGACTGACACTTTAAAATAATGCCACTGTTCAAAGTTACTTGTCAAAGACAAAGAAAAACTTGTAAGATCTTGGGTTGTGCAATTCTGTAGTAACATAATTAGATTTTGTTTTCAGATTAAAATTATTCACAATGTTCCGTGCTATTAGGCCCTGAGAGATAGCTGTTCACTAACTTTCTTGCTGTTAGGCCCCATGAGCCCTGTGCAGTATCTTCCTTGATATTAGGCCCCAGGACCCCTGTATTAATCATGTTGCTCCTCTTTTTGTCAATTTACACTTAAGAGTCTGCGGCATAAATTTACCTTTGCACCTAAACCAAATTTTGGACTCACAATCTGTGGGTAGCAGGTTTGAATCCTACACAAACCAGTCTGGGTTGGCTGACATGGCATGTCTCTGGGCAAGACCCTTTACTCCCCTTTACTTGGCAATGACGCCCAAAGAAGACTATTTAAAATGACATACAAGGAAGGCCATTGGCAATGACACCCAAAGAAGACTATTTAAAATGACATACAAGGAAGGCCATTGGCAATGACACCCAAGGAAGGCCATTGGCAATGACACCCAAGGAAGGCCATTTGCAATGACACCCATTGCTAATATCATTAGTTTTCTCTGCGATGATGAAGCATACATTCAGTCTTGCAGACATGTAGGATTTCAATAAAATAAAATATTAAAGTCTTCTTTCAAGATTCTTAAGTTAATTCTTGGCAAGATTTGAGGATTTCCTTAGATCAAATGAAGTTTCTTAGTTCTAATATTGAAGAAATAAAAGACCCTTAAGTATACATTTGCAAAATTCTTGGATTACATTCCATTCATTTTATGAAAGTCTTCATGTTCTTATGATATAAATAATTTGAGGAGCTTTGAAAAGTAGATAAAATTTGGCCATGTCTCACTGACACTTGCAAGTATGAGAAAAATTAAAGATCCCAAAATATGCAGTTGAAAAGTTCTTGGATTAATGGGCCACTTGTTCTGCTTTCTCTGCACTTTATTTCTCAAGAGATACACACAAGATATCAAGTAACAAGAAATAGACACAAGATATCATGTAACAAGAGATGGACATAAGATATCTTGTTACAGGAGATTGACATAAGATATGTAACAAGAGATAGACACAAGATATGTAATAACAGATAGACGTAAGATATTGTGTAATGAGATAGACACAAGATATCATGTAACAAGAAATAGACATGAGATATCATGTAACAAGAGACAGATATAAGATATGTTACAAGAGATGGACATAAGATATGTAACAGGAGCTAGACATAAGATATTTAACAAGAGAAAGACAAGATATGTAACAGGAGATAGACATAAGATATGTAACGAGATATACACAAGATATGTAACAAGAGATAGACATAAGAAGTGTAACAAGAGATTGATGCAAGATATGTAACAAGAGATAGATGCAAGATATGTAACAAGAGATAGACATATGATATCATGTAACAAGAGATAGACATAAGATGTGTAACAGGACATGGTCATAAGATATCATGCTACAGGAGATAGACATAAGAAGTGTAACAAGAGATAGATGCAAGATATGTAACAAGAGATAGACATAAGATATCATGTAACAAGAGATGGACATAAGATATCATGCTAGAAGAGATAGACATAAGATATCATGTAACAAAATAATTGGAGGAGTTTTAAGAAGTGGAACCTGGGCTTGTCTTGTTGACACCTACCAGTTGGAGAGCAATAAAAATCGTTTCCACACAATAAGTTCAAGACCTTGTATATATATTAAATCTTGTGGATTTACTGGCACTTAGGGTAAAAAAGACGCTAGTTCATTTTGGGATTGAAAGGTCACTTATCAAAGTTACATTATGTCAAATAAGAAAAAATGGTTTCTGCATAGTATAGAAGCCTATTTGTTGGGGGAGAAGGGTGTCAAAAGGTCAGGGGTCAAGGTCCTGTGGTGCAAATGGGAAAAAAAAATTCTGTAAAATAATTTTGATTACACACTTCATAATGGCACCAAACTTTGGAGATGGAGTGCTGATATTGGAAGGAAGTAAGCTACAGATGTTGGACTTGACAGCTTAATGGTCTTAGTTACAGTAACCTAAATAAAGACCATTGGTGATTTCCACATGAAAACTTGTGTCAATTAAATTAATAAATTATTTGCCTTTTTCTGAAGGAAGGAAGCTGTTGCTTAAAGGGTTAAAAGGCCAAGGCCCATTTCATGTGACCCACCTGTCAATGCTGTCTCTCATGCATGTCCAGCTAGTTCCTACCAACAGAGATATTAAACACATATCAGTATAATTAATATACTGTTTCTCATGCATGTCCAGCTAGTTCCTACCTACAGAAATGTTAAACACATGTTAGTGTAATTAATGTACTGTTCACAATACTCTTGTTTGATTATATTTTGCATGTCTTTATTTTTTTTTCTTCAGTTGGCAATGAATCCACAGGCCCATGAAGATTTAAAGAGAAAATTTGGACCTGCCAATGCAGCTACATTTGAAAATGCTTTGGCAGAAACCAGGGCCACTGTCAATGCAAGCAACACAAATAGTACACCTGGAACTGGTTAGTTGATTACTACTTTCAAGAAGTCAAGTTGTGGAATGAAATTTCTTCAAAATATAGTTCCATGTCTTTGGTATTTTTGAGCAGATTTGAATTTAAGATATTTGATTTATAGAAAATCTACAAGTTTAATTTTAGCACTTTTACTGTTTTATGATAGAAAGAGAAGCATCAAATTGCCCATATTTCTGCATGGTTAACATTCTGCAAGCCATGATTAGAGAATGAAAGTTGCAGTTAAAAATGAAAGTGTTGATGGTATTGTGGAATGTGGAATGATGAGAACAGAAAGGAAAAAAAATAAGTATCTATGATAAAAGATAGTGTTTGTAGAAAGGATTTTGTTCAGCAGTGAAATTGAACTGGTAGTGTCTTAAGTATTTAAGAAGAAGAAATGGAATTAGGGTATCTTTTTTATACCCCTACCTCAGTCAAGTGGAAATATATAAGAATCCTTGTGTCCATCCATCCGTCCTTCCATTCAGCACACAATCACATGAAAGCAATTAGTCCCACAGTTTTTGATGGATTGACATGAAACTAATTATTATGGTCATTACCTAATGATGTGCATTTCAACAAATCACTCTGCTCCCCCATTTTTATGAGTTATTGCCCTTTTTGACTTGCAGTTGAATGGAGTTTATGGTCATTATCTGCAGATGCTCATTTTGACAAATCACTTTGTCCATGCAGTTTTGTGTAGAGTTCATGCCTTTTTACTTGGAGCCTGATGTAGTGCATGACATAATCTTGTGAATGCAGTTAGCATCACAGTTTTCAGTGTATTGCCATGAAACTTTGTATATGTTATGGTGATGATTTGACATATTGACAAATTACTGTCCTCCCTCAATTTGTGTCACACTTGTTTTGTAGCTGAATGCAGTGTAATCTTGTGAATGCAATTAGTCTCTGAGTTTTTTTATGGATCACATTGAAATTTATATGCATATTATGGTGATGTTCTGAAGATATCCATGTTGACAAGTCACAATATCCCTTTTTTATTGGATTTATTGCCCTTTTTTTTCTTGCAGCTTAATACAGTATCTGACATAATCTGGTAAATGCATCCATGGTGCATTGTGCATTGTCTGTGATGCATCCATCAATAACTGCTATTTTAAACTTCTCAAAATCTTCCAGTCCAATTTTGACCAAATTTGGCATAGGCAATCCTGGCATGAAGGGCTTCCAGTTTGTACAAATTATGCTGATCTGCTGTCAAATTTGGCATAGGCCATCCTGGCATGAAAGGCTTCCAGTTTGTACAAATTATGCTGATCTGCCATCAAATTTGGCATAGGCCATCCTGGCATGAAGGGCTTCCAGTTTGTATAAATTATGCTGATCTGCCATCAAATATGGCATAGGCCATCCTGGCATGAAGGGCTTCCAGTTTGTATAAATTATGCTGATCTGCCATCAAATATGGCTGCCATTACTAACAATATTAAACTCTTAAAAACAGCTGAACAGAATTTGATCAAATTTGACAGAAAGCATCCTGACAGGAAGACCTTTGAAATATGTACAAATGATGCATATCCATCTTTAAAAATGAACACCATTACTAAAAATAAAAATACCTTGGAAAGATTTCTTCTCCAAAACTGTTGAATAGAATCTAACCAAATTAGACAGAAATGATCCTGTTATGAATATTGTTAAAGTTTTTACAAATGATGCCAATCAGTCATCAAATATGACCACCATTCCTAAAAATAGAAAAAACTTCTAAACAACTTCTTCTCAAAAACCACTTATCACAATTTAACCAAATTTGACAGGAAGCATCCTGGCATAGAGTACTTTCAAGTTTATACGATTGATGTTGAATCACCATCAAATATGGCCACCATTACTAAAAATAGGCAAACACTTTAAATGACTTCTCCAAACTGCTGAACAGAATTTGGACATATTTGACAGGAAGCATCCTGGCATGATGAACTTTCAAACTGTACAAATGATGTCAATCCACCATCAGATATGTCCACAATTACCTGTAAAATGTCCTAGCATGAAGACCTTGCAATTTTATACAAATGATACCAATCTGCCATCAAATATGCCCACTGTTACTAAAATAGAAAAACTAGTAATGACTTCTTCTGAAAAATGTCTTTATAGATTTGATCAAATTTAACAGAAGCATCCTGGCAATGAGGGCATTCAAGTTGGTGCCACTGATGGTTGACCACCATTACTGAAAATAGAAGACAAAATCTTTTAACAGCTTTGCCAAAACCACTCAACTGAATTTGACCAAATTTGACAGAAAGCAATGTGGCACAGAGTGCTTTGAGATTCTTGTAAATAATACAAATCCACCATTAAGCAATGTGGGACAGAGTGCTTTGAGATTCTTGTAAATAATACAAATCCACCATTAAGCAATGTGGCACAGAGTGCTTTGAGATTCTTGTAAATAATACAAATCCACCATTAAGCAATGTGGGACAGAGTGCTTTGAGATTCTTGTAAATAATACAAATCCACCATTAAGCAATGTGGCACAGAGTGCTTTGAGATTCTTGTAAATAATACAAATCCACCATTAAGCAATGTGGGACAGAGTGCTTTGAGATTCTTGTAAATAATACAAATCCACCATTAAGCAATGTGTCACAGAGTGCTTTGAGATTCTTGTAAATAATACAAATCCACCATTAAGCAATGTGGGACAGAGTGCTTTGAGATTCTTGTAAATAATACAAATCCACCATTAAGCAATGTGGCACAGAGTGCTTTGAGATTCTTGTAAATAATACAAATCCACCATTAAGCAATGTGGCACAGAGTGCTTTGAGATTCTTGTAAATAATACAAATCCACCATTAAGCAATGTGGCACAGAGTGCTTTGAGATTCTTGTAAATAATACAAATCCACCATTAAGCAATGTGGGACAGAGTGCTTTGAGATTCTTGTAAATAATACAAATCCACCATTAAGCAATGTGGGACAGAGTGCTTTGAGATTCTTGTAAATAATACAAATCCACCATTAAGCAATGTGTCACAGAGTGCTTTGAGATTCTTGTAAATAATACAAATCCACCATTAAGCAATGTGTCACAGAGTGCTTTGAGATTCTTGTAAATAATACAAATCCACCATTAAGCAATGTGGGACAGAGTGCTTTGAGATTCTTGTAAATAATACAAATCCACCATTAAGCAATGTGGCACAGAGTGCTTTGAGATTCTTGTAAATAATACAAATCCACCATTAAGCAATGTGGGACAGAGTGCTTTGAGATTCTTGTAAATAATACAAATCCACCATTAAGCAATGTGTCACAGAGTGCTTTGAGATTCTTGTAAATAATACAAATCCACCATTAAGCAATGTGGGACAGAGTGCTTTGAGATTCTTGTAAATAATACAAATCCACCATTAGGCAATGTGGGACAGAGTGCTTTGAGATTCTTGTAAATAATACAAATCCACCATTAGGCAATGTGTCACAGAGTGCTTTGAGATTCTTGTAAATAATACAAATCCACCATTAAGCAATGTGGGACAGAGTGCTTTGAGATTCTTGTAAATAATACAAATCCACCATTAAGCAATGTGGGACAGAGTGCTTTGAGATTCTTGTAAATAATACAAATCCACCATTAGGCAATGTGGGACAGAGTGCTTTGAGATTCTTGTAAATAATACAAATCCACCATTAGGCAATGTGTCACAGAGTGCTTTGAGATTCTTGTAAATAATACAAATCCACCATTAAGCAATGTGGGACAGAGTGCTTTGAGATTCTTGTAAATAATACAAATCCACCATTAAGCAATGTGTCACAGAGTGCTTTGAGATTCTTGTAAATAATACAAATCCACCATTAAGCAATGTGGGACAGAGTGCTTTGAGATTCTTGTAAATAATACAAATCCACCATTAAGCAATGTGTCACAGAGTGCTTTGAGATTCTTGTAAATAATACAAATCCACCATTAAGCAATGTGTCACAGAGTGCTTTGAGATTCTTGTAAATATTACAAATCCACCATTAAGCAATGTGGGACAGAGTGCTTTGAGATTCTTGTAAATAATACAAATCCACCATTAAGCAATGTGTCACAGAGTGCTTTGAGATTCTTGTAAATAATACAAATCCACCATTAAGCAATGTGGGACAGAGTGCTTTGAGATTCTTGTAAATAATACAAATCCACCATTAAGCAATGTGGGACAGAGTGCTTTGAGATTCTTGTAAATAATACAAATCCACCATTAGGCAATGTGGGACAGAGTGCTTTGAGATTCTTGTAAATAATACAAATCCACCATTAGGCAATGTGTCACAGAGTGCTTTGAGATTCTTGTAAATAATACAAATCCACCATAAGCAATGTGGGACAGAGTGCTTTGAGATTCTTGTAAATAATACAAATCCACCATTAAGCAATGTGGGACAGAGTGCTTTGAGATTCTTGTAAATAATACAAATCCACCATTAGGCAATGTGGGACAGAGTGCTTTGAGATTCTTGTAAATAATACAAATCCACCATTAGGCAATGTGTCACAGAGTGCTTTGAGATTCTTGTAAATAATACAAATCCACCATTAAGCAATGTGGGACAGAGTGCTTTGAGATTCTTGTAAATAATACAAATCCACCATTAGGCAATGTGGGACAGAGTGCTTTGAGATTCTTGTAAATAATACAAATCCACCATTAGGCAATGTGGACAGAGTGCTTTGAGATTCTTGTAAATAATACAAATCCACCATTAAGGCAATGTGGGACAGAGTGCTTTGAGATTCTTGTAAATAATACAAATCCCACCATTAAGCACTGTGTCACAGAGTGCTTTGAGATTCTTGTAAATAATACAAATCCACCATTAAGCAATGTGGGACAGAGTGCTTTGAGATTCTTGTAAATAATACAAATCCACCATTAAGCAATGTGGTCACAGAGTGCTTTGAGATTCTTGTAAATAATACAAATCCACCATTAAGCAATGTGTCACAGAGTGCTTTGAGATTCTTGTAAATATTACAAATCCACCATTAAGCAATGTGGGACAGAGTGCTTTGAGATTCTTGTAAATAATACAAATCCACCATTAAGCAATGTGTCACAGAGTGCTTTGAGATTCTTGTAAATAATACAAATCCACCATTAAGCAATGTGTCACAGAGTGCTTTGAGATTCTTGTAAATAATACAAATCCACCATTAAGCAATGTGGGACAGAGTGCTTTGAGATTCTTGTAAATAATACAAATCCACCATTAAGCAATGTGGGACAGAGTGCTTTGAGATTCTTGTAAATAATACAAATCCACCATTAAGCAATGTGTCACAGAGTGCTTTGAGATTCTTGTAAATAATACAAATCCACCATTAAGCAATGTGTCACAGAGTGCTTTGAGATTCTTGTAAATAATACAAATCCACCATTAAGCAATGTGGGACAGAGTGCTTTGAGATTCTTGTAAATAATACAAATCCACCATTAAGGCAATGTGGGACAGAGTGCTTTGAGATTCTTGTAAATAATACAAATCCACCATTAAGCAATGTGTCACAGAGTGCTTTGAGATTCTTGTAAATAATACAAATCCACCATTAAGCAATGTGGGACAGAGTGCTTTGAGATTCTTGTAAATAATACAAATCCACCATTAAGCAATGTGGGACAGAGTGCTTTGAGATTCTTGTAAATAATACAAATCCACCATTAAGCAATGTGGCACAGAGTGCTTTGAGATTCTTGTAAATAATACAAATCCACCATTAAGCAATGTGTCACAGAGTGCTTTGAGATTCTTGTAAATAATACAAATCCACCATTAAGCAATGTGGGACAGAGTGCTTTGAGATTCTTGTAAATAATACAAATCCACCATTAAGCAATGTGGGACAGAGTGCTTTGAGATTCTTGTAAATAATACAAATCCACCATTAAGCAATGTGGGACAGAGTGCTTTGAGATTCTTGTAAATAATACAAATCCACCATTAAGCAATGTGGGACAGAGTGCTTTGAGATTCTTGTAAATAATACAAATCCACCATTAAGCAATGTGTCACAGAGTGCTTTGAGATTCTTGTAAATAATACAAATCCACCATTAAGCAATGTGGGACAGAGTGCTTTGAGATTCTTGTAAATAATACAAATCCACCATTAAGCAATGTGTCACAGAGTGCTTTGAGATTCTTGTAAATAATACAAATCCACCATTAAGCAATGTGTCACAGAGTGCTTTGAGATTCTTGTAAATAATACAAATCCACCATTAAGCAATGTGTCACAGAGTGCTTTGAGATTCTTGTAAATAATACAAATCCACCATTAAGCAATGTGTCACAGAGTGCTTTGAGATTCTTGTAAATAATACAAATCCACCATTAAGCAATGTGTCACAGAGTGCTTTGAGATTCTTGTAAATAATACAAATCCACCATTAAGCAATGTGTCACAGAGTGCTTTGAGATTCTTGTAAATAATACAAATCCACCATTAAGCAATGTGTCACAGAGTGCTTTGAGATTCTTGTAAATAATACAAATCCACCATTAAGCAATGTGGGACAGAGTGCTTTGAGATTCTTGTAAATAATACAAATCCACCATTAAGCAATGTGTCACAGAGTGCTTTGAGATTCTTGTAAATAATACAAATCCACCATTAAGCAATGTGTCACAGAGTGCTTTGAGATTCTTGTAAATAATACAAATCCACCATTAAGCAATGTGTCACAGAGTGCTTTGAGATTCTTGTAAATAATACAAATCCACCATTAAGCAATGTGTCACAGAGTGCTTTGAGATTCTTGTAAATAATACAAATCCACCATTAAGCAATGTGTCACAGAGTGCTTTGAGATTCTTGTAAATAATACAAATAAGAGTAGATAAACATTGACACTCTTATCTAAATAAAATGCTGAACAGAATTTGACCAATATTGATACAAAGCATCCTGGCATAGGTGCCGGTCAATATTCTACAAATGATCAGGGTTCCCACCCTACCAGGAAATTGGGGGAAAAGTTTGGAGAAAGAATAGGTTTGTTTCCAACAGGAAAAAGCCCTTTAATTTGCAAATATTGATCAAAGTCGGGGCAAAACCAGGAATTTTTAGTCACCACTTGGTTGCAGAAAAAATATGCAAGTGAGTTGTTATTGAACTGATTGTGAGTTAAATTTATTGAGTTCTTACCAGAATTTTTGGAGGTTGCAGGCTTCTCAGTCAGTTCAGGTACAATTGCTGTATGGATTATTTGTGTTCTTGCCCTAAACATAATTGTATAGTCAATCCAAGCACTCAGGTGATCATATTGGTCAGGTAGAATGGTTATCTATATATTGGTGTCTTTTTCTGTGTAGAAAGTATGAAAATCAGTCAAGTTTCACATTGTGCCAGCATATTAAAAGCTGTCTGTGATGTGTGATCTTTATAAATTTAAGAGAAAAATAATAAAGCTTATCTTCCCAGTTGTCCATTTGATATGTCAAGTTAACAAAACTGTATTGTGATAAATCTTTGCTTATTATTTGGTAGTTTGTACTGGGAACATGGTGTTAAACATTGTCATTAATAGTAACCTTCAACACCGCTCCCATCCCCAACTTACTTTTGTGGCAAATTTCACTTCAAGACCTTGATAAATACATAGAAATCTACAGACTGCTGGAAGACCTGGAACTTTTTGTTTCAAAAAGTGTGGGAATCCTGAGTGATGCTGATGTACCATCAAATATGGATAAAGATAGAAAAATTGGAAAAACCTTGAAGCAGTTATTTTTCATAACATATGCAATCAGCAGTATTAGAAGAAATTTCTATAGAAAGCATTCTACTCACCCAGATTTCTTGACTAACTGTTCTTGCATTTGGCTTTTATGCATATGTCAGCCAAGTGAGTAGTCTGAGGCCCACTTGGGCCTCTAGTTATTGTTCTAATGGAGCTGGATATAGTGTATGACAGGATCTTGTGAATGCAACTACTCTTGCAGTTTTCAGTGGATTGCTGTGAAATCTAGCACATATTATGGTCATCTTCAGAAGATATGGATGTTGATCAATCATTTTATTCGCACTTTTTCCAGAAGAGTTGCACACCTTTTTTACTATAGGCTCATCTCCATCATCTGGTTGAGAGGAGATGTGGGAGAGAGGTGGAGGTATATTTATATGAGCAAAGTGCTCACCATTCCTCTAGTTCATTTGGTTTTTATTTATTTTTGTCCCCGCCCTTTGTGTATCATACTATATTGGGATTGGGGGTTCTGTCTTCAAGGTAAAGGTAATGGTTTAATATTTTCATGTTTTGCATCAAACTTTCTGTTCTGCTTTATAACATTAAAGCCATATGAGATTAATGGATAAAACATTGATACTCATATATCGTCACTTGAAGGTATGTCCTGTGCCACAATAGGGTTCCTATATTCAATATCATGGTTACCTTGCTATTTTAATTTTCCACTACTTTCTTTCAACCCTGTAACTCTTAGCTGTTCGAGATTATGGTATGTAACTTTGTATATTTTACATTATTATGTGGTTGTATTTAAAGTTCCACATGGGGATTCTCTTTTGAAGGTCAAGTTACACCTGAATATTTTGAGTTTTCCATCTTACTTTCCCTTCCACTATATAATTTTAGAGCCATTTGAGATGAAGGGAAGAAACGTGGTATAATTATATGTCATCAGTAAAATGTGTGTTGCATATCACATTGGGGGGTTCTTTCTTTAAGGTCAAGGTCACAGATCAGTATTATAGGGTTCAGTCACATTTGTCCTTCTGCTTTCTAATTTAAAAGCATTTTAAAATAAATGGATGAAGCTTGGTATAGTTACATATTGTCACTAGAAGATATGTTGCATTGCACGTTTTCAGGTCTTATGCTGAAGATGAAAGTCATGGGTCAATAAAAAGCTTTCTTTTATTTTTCCTTTATATCATAAAGCTGTTTGAGGTATGAAGGATTAACCATAATACACTTATGCTTCTAATTGTGATGGTATCCCATGTATAACTGTAAGATTTTATCTTCAAGGTCAAGGTCACTGATCAATTTTCAAAAAACCCCACCTTTTCTGCACTTTTCATCTTATGCTCTTTGAGATGGGGCAATGCAACTTGGTTACTTTCCATGTCTGTCCTATACTGTAACTTCACAATTCTGTCTTAAAGGTCATAGTCAGATTGCATTATTGTGAACTTTTGTGACTTTCCATGGTAGGTAGGGTCAGAAATTCAGTAAATATGCTTGCTTTTTTTTGCACTTGCATTATATTACATATTGGTGCTCAGGCACTAAAGCTTATAACAACATTATATTACATATTGGTGCTCAGGCACTAAAATGTATAACATTATATTACATATATTGGTGCTCAGGCACTAAAACTTATAACATTATATTACATATTGGTGCTCAGGCAAAAAAGTTCATAGCATTATATTACATACATACTGGTGCTCAGACACTAAAGTTCATAGCATTATATTACATACTGGTGCTCAGGCACTAAAGTTCATAGCATTATATTACATACTGGTGCTCAGGCACTAAAGCTTATAACATTGGTGCTCGGGCACTGAACCTTATAACATGATCTTACATATTGATGCTCAGGCACTGAAGTTTATAATTATTGATAGGAAGTATAATTTAGTGGTTTGGTAAAGCATTTCATATTTCATTGGTTTATGCATACTGCATTTTGAAATCAGTGGTTGATGGACTTGTTGAAAATTGTAGCAACTTCATAGTTTTACAAGAAATTTGTTATAACTAACTCATTATGACATGTTGTCACAATAAGTGAAAGTGTAAACTTATAGGGATTTGTAAATACATACATTCATAGCTAGTGGGACAGAAAGCATTGAAAGGAGTGAAAGAAACAGGAAGAAAAATGTTAAATACAGCTATCTTTCATTATAACAATAGTTGGTGGTCCATAACTGCCAACTGTATCATGTACTGAATTGGTGGTCCATAACTGCCAACTGTATTATGTACTGAATTGCAGTATAGCAAAAATGATCGAAAATTTTATGAATGTGTGCCCAGGAAAGACGGGATATATTATGTCATGTACTATAATGGACCTTGTATATTCAGGTGGTACACTAGGTCAGTATGGATATGGTAACCAAAAGTCTTTAAGTCTTTGTTTGCAGCTCATTTGTTCTTTCTTTTCTTTTTCTTTCTTGCTCTCTTCCTTTCAAAAGAAAAACTTCCATCCTACCCACTCACTATCCCAAACTTTTGCTAGGCAGATTTGGTACTACTTTTATGTGGGCAGATTAGTTCTACTTTTATGTGGGCAGATTAGTACTACTTTTATGTAGGCAGATTGGTACTACTTTTATGTAGGCAGATTGGTACTACTTTTATGTAGGCAGATTGGTACTACTTTTATGTTGGCAGATTGGTACTACTTTTATGTTGGCAGATTGGTACTACTTTTATGTAGGCAGATTGGTACTACTTTTATGTAGGCAGATTGGTACTACTTTTATGTTGGCAGATTGGTACTACTTTTATGTGGGCAGATTAGTTCTACTTTTATGTGGGCAGATTAGTACTACTTTTATGTAGGCAGATTGGTACTACTTTTATGTAGGCAGATTGGTACTACTTTTATGTAGGCAGATTGGTACTACTTTTATGTAGGCAGATTGGTACTACTTTTATGTGGGCAGATTGGTACTACTTTTATGTAGGCAGATTGGTACTACTTTTATGTAGGCAGATTGGTACTACTTTTATGTAGGCAGATTGGTACTA
Organism: Margaritifera margaritifera; assembly: GCA_029931535.1. Lineage (NCBI taxonomy): Eukaryota > Metazoa > Mollusca > Bivalvia > Unionida > Margaritiferidae > Margaritifera > Margaritifera margaritifera. The sequence goes on from JAQPZY010001497.1 coordinate 378,568, forward strand.
CTTTTATGTAGGCAGATTGGTACTACTTTTATGTTGGTAGGTTGGTACTACTTTTATGTGGGCAGATTAGTTCTACTTTTATGTAGGCAGATTGGTACTGCTTTTATGTTGGCAGATTGGTTCTACTTTTATGTAGGCAGATTGGTACTGCTTTTATGTTGGCAGATTGGTACTTCTTTTATGTGGGCAGATTAGTACTACTTTTATGTAGGCAGATTGGTACTGCTTTTATGTTGGCAGATTGGTACTACTTTTATGTGGGCAGATTAGTACTACTTTTATGTAGGCAGATTGGTACTTCTTTTATGTGGGCAGATTAGTACTATTATGTAGGCAGATTGGTACTGCTTTTATGTTGGCAGATTTGTACTACTTTTATGTGGACAGATTAGTACTACTTTTATGTAGGCAGATTGGTACTGCTTTTATGTTGGCAGATTAGTACTTCTTTTATGTGGGCAGATTAGTACTACTTTCATGTAGGCAGATTGGTACTACTTTTACTGGGCAGATTAGTACTGTTTTTATGTAATTTCTATATTCATACACATCTTCTGAAAATGTAGCAATTAAGTCACATGTTTAACCTTACATTACAGAGGTTGGCAATAAAAGTTGCAAAACAATTCAATATGAAGGAAACAGTTTGTCTTTTGATTCTTCATTTCTAAAACAAACTTAAAATATTGACCACTGAGTTATCTGTAATGATGCAGAAGTTTCCTTCATAACAATTAAGTGTTGTTGCACATGTTAAGTGGCAGATCAGGGTCTATGTTGCTTGTGACTGGACTGGACTTATAAGTGAGTATAGATGGTAGCCATTTGTATATTTTACTGGTGTTTTTGGTTAACTTTTATGATCAGATTTTATGTCCAGATGTGGATGCATACAATTTCTGTTATTATCTGGTTTTCTTTCTTTATTAACTCAACAGAATCCATATAGCTATGGTCTATCATGTTGACCTTGTAAATAAAAACTAGAAAATAGTGTGACAATTTTGAAGTCAGATGAGGAATCAAAAGTGGAAAGACAAATGGTTTAACAACTTTACTGCCATATCAACTTGTAGAGTAAATGACATATGCAAAGAAATGTTTAAAATGTGACTCAAATTACAATATTCTCAACAAATGCACATGACTATTTCAAGTTGTAAATGATGCATAGACAAGACCTATGTCTTGCACTAAAGCTGATCATAAAAGTTAACCAAAAACACCAGTAAAATATGCAAATGGCTACCGTATATACTCACTTAGAAGTCCAGTCCAGTCGCAAGCAACATAGACCCTGATCTGCCATTTAAAATGCACCAGTAGATCAGAGTCTGTGTTGTTTGTTCTACTGATTACTCCTAGCAAACTGCATAAACCCATATCTGCCAGCACATTATGTGATGGCAGATTTTGGACCTTGGTAGTTTGTAACTGAGCATACGATATTTCCCCATCTTCCAAAATAATTATATGATTTTAACACAGAGAGAAAAAGTTTCTTTTCTTTCAAAAATCATGTCAATATTTTAATGGGATAAGTAGTATGTTGCTTAGTTTACCTCAGAAAATCTTTTTTCTCTTTTCTTTTCCAGGTATTCGCTCACTATTACCCTTTGAAGATGAAGACCCAGTGGAGCTGGTTTTCAACCAGTCTGTTGCAGAATTCCTAAGTGTAACAAACACAACAGACTCAGAAGTGGCGAAACACTATCTCCAGAAAACAGAAATGAATTTAGACCTTGCTATTGTGGCTTACTATGAAGATCACAGTTCATGATTTCACTCTTTTGTCATGGTGGGGGACATTTATGAACAGGACCCAAGGCACTTCAGGATTTAAAATGAATGAACGTCATAACTATAGGAGAATTTTATTACAGTGGCATTAACAGGCCTATTTGAAATTTAAATAAAGTGATGTGGATGCATTTTTCATTTCTTCTTGAAACACATTTGTTTGTGAAAGTTTTGCCAAATAATGAATTAATTAATATACATTGTACTCATTTCACTTCCCATATAAAACTTGTTTCTTGCCATTTCCATAAATCTACCTTCATTATAGATATAGAGCTCTGGTAGCTCCATTGGTAGATCATCAGACTCACTGTTTCACTATCCATCAGGCCAGCCCAGGTCAGCTGCCTGTGTGTGTCTGGGAAATTTAGCTTCCACTTCCTCTGCATGATATAGCCATATAAAGTGCCATTAAAAAGCAACCAAAACATGATTATAGATACAGTCCAACCTCTGTATGATGACAACTCAAGGGATCATGTGATTGGTTCAGGAATGTAGAATACACCCGATTCAGCCTCCTGTATGTTGTAGGAGGTGATTAAAGGAAGCAGGAGCTACAGTGGTTGGAGTGCCAGACTTATGACTGAAATGGTGCAGGTTCGAATCCTACGGTCAGATCAGCCCAAGTCGACTACTGTGCTGTGTCCTTGGATAAGTCACTTTACTCCAATTATCTTGGCACTAAATAATCTACTTGTGTTGCTGTGCCATAACACACTAAACCAATCGTGTATAAGTGGTCTTTATGAATGGTTGATCTTTATATACAGGTAGATATGTGTTATGTATAAAATGGAACCTATGAAACTTGACCTGAATACATGGATGTCTTTATAGGGAGGCATTCATTTAGCAAGTTTAACCGTACTTCATGGTTAAATATCCAAATAAAAAATACATGTAGAAGTATTATTGTAGGCTAGGGCAAGTGGTGACCTCTCTAAGTTTGGTTATTTCCTGTGAATTTACTGACTTCCTCTATCTCGAGTGTCACCTTATGCCACCTTGGCCATGAAGAGTTGGGGGAGAAGGTTTGCTGGAGTGATTCTGCCTGTCTGTCTGCCCATCCATCCATCCATCCATCCATCTGTCCATCACACTTTCATGTGCTGTTCATGTCTCTTGAATTGGTTATGTAATATGACCAGACAATGTCATGTACAAGCATTAGCTTTATGTGTTATGTGTAGGCATTGGTTTTGCCAGGTGAGTACTTTTTGCTGTGGAGAGTATTAGTGGTAGTTTTAAGAACTGTTTGTACAGCATCATTACAATATAGTTAAATCTTTGTCATGAAGATGCAACAGAGAATGGTAGCATTTGCATCCATAAGTTGAAACTGAAAAGCTACAGCTGTTTTAACTCGTCAAGGCCGGGAGCTTTTTCACATTTTCACTTAAGATTAGGGTAGAAGAGAAAGTTTTTATGTTATTTCCAATGGAATCCAAGCACATCTGATTCAGAGTGATTTTCCTATCAACAGTTGTTAGATATGTAAGAGAGGTTGTTTTGGATTAGCTATCACCTGCTCATGAGCAGATGGGTGAAAATTAGACTTCTTTTTTTTTTTATTTTATTTTTTTTCATATTGGACCCACAATTTTTGCCTGCTTGTCCCCTTTTACCCTAAATCACAAAGTTACCCAATTTTTTTTTACAAAGTTTCATCTGTCTGTGTGAAGTTTGGTCAGGTCTGCTTTAGATCTAATGCGAGGAAGTCTAGAATCCGGACAAAAACACTAGTCCTGCAACCGCCGATTATTTAGTAAAGAAAATCGGGTTTCAAAATTGCATTTTTTTCCCGTTGTATTTTTTAAGGTGCATAGAATCTGTACGTTACTTGACATCAGTGTAAAGCTACATCCTTCTTCTTTTCTGTAATACCACCTGCTTGGATCTATCGTGAACTGTGATGACATCACAGGCTATGGAAGAAGGATACTACCTTGTGACATATAATAATAAATTGCATCTCTCAGCCTTAATGAGTTAAGCAAGTTGTGTCAGGTTTTAGAAAATGGTTAAATATTTTTCTTGGATGGATAATCATCAAATTTTGTCTCGCCTGCAGTGAGTGCCCCAAAAATGGACATATATCGGTTACAGTGAGCATTCATCCTTCTGTCAGCCATTGACTGGGATTTGGATTATCCAGTAACTTCAGCACATGCTTTACAGTAATATAGCACATTCTTTCCATTGCTATAGCACAGACTTTACATTGCTAAAGGGAATGATGTTACTGGTTATCCTGTAACTTGCACACAGTATTTACATTGCTTATCATGTAACTTAAGCACAGGCTTTACATTGCTTATCCTGTGACTTACACACAAGATTTACATTGCTTATCCTGTAACTTAAGCACAGGCTTTACATTGCTAAAGAGCTTGATGTTATTGGTTATCCTGTGACTTAAGTACGAGCATTACATTGCTAATGGACACAATGTAACCAGTTCTCCTGTAACTTAAATACAGGCTTTACATAACTAAAGGACTTGATGTTACTGTTTATCATGTAACATAAACACAGGCTTTACATTGCTAAAGGGCATGATGCTACTGGTTATCATGTAACATAAACACAGGCTTTACATTGCTAAAGGGCATGATGCTACTGGTTATCATGTAACATAAACACAGGCTTTACATTGCTAAAGGGCATGATGCTACTGGTTATCATGTAACACAAACACAGGCGTTACATTGCTAAAGGCACAATGCTACTGATTGTCATGCAACTTAAGCACAAGTTTTACATTGCCAAAGGACATGATGTTATTGGTTTTTCTGTAACTAAAGTACAGGCTTTACATTACTAAAGGACATGATGTTACTGGTTTTTCTGTAACTAAAGTACATGCTTTACATTGCTGTACCACAGGCCTTACATTGCTAAACTACATGACATTGCTGGTTGTTTTGACACAGTGTATCATACCATTATGATGTAAAACTAGGACACTTGCAAATGTTACAGGATAAATCAGGCTGTTCAGTTTAAGGTGTTGGGTGATATTATTCCCATGTATGCGTGATGAACTTTCTATTTTGAGAAATTTTGAATCATTTGGTGTTTAATAACAATTTTCAATTCAAAGATAAACTTTTCATCTTCAGAGCACAATAATCATGATCATTATTTCTACACAGCAACTTTGTCATATATTGTGATTTATTCAAAATTGTAGATAATTTTCCAGTTGTCATACATTTTCCTTGATCATGTGTGTAACACTTATCATCTGTGTTTCTGATTATCACTTAATCAACTGTGTTTTTGATTATCAGTGTTAGTACATAATCATCTGTGTTAGCACTTGATTATCTGTGTTAGCACAGGATCATCTGTGTTAGCAGATAGCTAGACATAGGTATAAATTTTCCAGCAGTGACAGTGGTGTTATCAATATTTATGTGCTGTGTTTAAGTTCCACATTAAAGCTAACTAATAGCACGGTTTAGATGAGACACTTCATTCTGCAAATTCCTTGTATTATGTAGGCATAACATACACTACAAGTAATGTTGTCATTTATTCCTAAAGGTATAACATACACTGCAAGTCATGTCATTTATTCCTAAAGGTATAACATACACTGCAAGTAATGTTTTCATTTATTCCTAAATAACATTATCATGTGATTGAATTTATATGTCAGTAATAAAAAAAATAATTATGGTAATTTTACAGTGCATATTTATTTCTTAATTTTTATGAACAACATTTAAAATAAATATAACGTGATAAATTAAGGATTAGAACAGATGCCAACAGTTTATTCAGTTCTTTTTATTCTTCATTTGATGAGTCTACAAAATTAAGGTCATTAAAAAATTTGGGGAAAATGGGGGAGTATGTCCTTTTCTCACATATGAAAAGTAAAACACGCCAATCATTAGTAAGAACTTTGAAATCTCTAAACAGTCATTGATGACTTCTTTTTTGAAAACAGATTCTGAAAAAAATTATATCAGTCTGGTACAAATCCCACCACCCACCTCCCCCATCTCCTGATGCAGCTGGTGGATCAAAACCTGTATCTGGGTCAGATCTCCCTCCCAAGCAGTCATAGTTAATGCTGACAGACTTGGTGAGAAGGCAGAAGTCACAGGGCATCTAACACTAACCATTCAGTAAATCTGTCTTGGGAAAAGATCTGAAGACCCCGGAATAAAATGTGGTGACAAATTTAATGATATGGTAAAAGCCCCGAGCAAGTCAAATGTTGTGATTCAACATAACTTGGAAGAAAGAATACATTGATTTGACAAACTACACTTGCAACTGGAAAATTAGTAATGACAGTAACTTTGGTTGACAGTACCATTATTCTATATACAGTGAAACTCTGCTATAAGATGCTTCGTCATAATATGAATTCAGTAATAACATGATCATGGAGTGGCTTCCAAAATTTTACAATAATTTCACCAATTTCTTAATGTACTACAGAAATTTAGTGCCAAAATAAACAAGACGTTGATTTAGTAATTTGGCAAGATCTGTTGTATTTCTTGAATCACTGCACTTGATCGTAGCTTATTTTTGAAAGCCATCAACTCTTTAAAAAGCTAATGGGTAATTTAATTATTATTGAACCATCAACGATTAAGTCAGCAAGTCTCATTTGTGTTTGTCTTCAATGCATCATTGCTAAATCGTGGGTGAACAGTAGCCAACAGATGTTTGTTCAGTCATCTGGCATACACAACCAATCGCCAAACAATGCGGTGGTAAAAAAAAAAGATTTCCACCTGAATTTAAAAATCAATTAATTTACCTGCCTAATTAAGTAATTGCTAATCATAAAAGTCAATCTCACAGCTGAAGGTTGTTCAAATTATGCAGCATTGATTTATAAAAACATTGAAAACATAAAGCCACTCTAATGTGCATGTGGCTTGGCGGTGTTGTCAGACAATTGTCATGCAATAAGTTGATCAGTGAATAATATAATCCATTTCCTATAAAAATTAACCCATTGTTTGTTATTAGTTATTCCTGCTGTAGTCATTAAAACAGGTGTTAGAATGTTACTTAGCGAGTGTTCACAATGGAAATGTAATGGTACATGGAAATGTAAAGCTTTTACTGTAAAGAGAAGCTTGAAGACCTGGACAGGGTTAAGTCCAGTGTTCAACAAATACAATTCAAGTGTTCATGAGTTGACTACCTGGGGATGGAAGAGGGAAGAAGCCAAACTGAGAGATGGTGATGGATATGGATGAAAGTGAGGAACTGAAGAGAAAGAAAGTCAGACTAGTGGGAGACACACAACTCGATGTAGCCCTGTATCAATGGTTTGTTCAGACTAGGGCTGAAGGAGTATCTATACTGCTGCTGTTGGTGATGATTCCGATGATGACAGAACACCACACCTGAGGACCAACCAACAGTGATGCTGCTCTTGGTGATGATTCCGATGATGACAGTGAGAACACCACACCTGAGGACCAACCACTGAAAGCAACAGAAGCAGTCCAAGGCTTAGAGTGTGTGATAAGATGGATGGAGACTCAGGATATTGATTAAGCTAGAATTCTTCAGTTGAGCAATATTCTCGACTTTGCTAAGAGCAAATGTGACAGTAGCAGAAAGCAGCTGAAAATCAATCAGTTTTTAGCTCTACTAGTCAGAAGAGCTTATGGGATGGTCTGTTGTCCATTGTCCATCATGCGTTAGCAAAGTGTGTTATCGCTACTCTTATTCTTATACTTCTTATGATGTCTAATTGGTCCTAAATGAAAATGGTGCCGATCTGATGTCTGATATGGCTGCCTGAATGGCCATCTTGAAAATCATGTTATTGCTAATCCTTCTGAATGAAAAGTAATATTTCAATGGGGTTTTCACAAGATGACTCCTTATGATGTATAGTTGGTCCAAAATGAAAATACTGTCAATCTGATGTACAATATGGCCAAAACAGTGGCCATCTTGAAAATATTGTTATCACTATTCCTTCTGAATGGATGGTTGTATCAACACTGGGTTTTTACTAAACAACTCATTATGATGTCTAGTTGGTCCTGATGGTGCTATTCAGACATTCAATATTCCTGCCACAGTGGCCAGCTTAAAAATCCTGTTATTGTCCTAAATGAAAATGGATGCCAATCTGATGTTCAGTATGAAAATCTTGTTATCACTAATCTTCCCTAATGGAAAGTCATATTGACATAGGGTTTTTGCCAGAAGTCATATTATGATGTCTAGTTGGTCCAAAATGAAAATGGTGCCAAGTTGACATCTAATAAATATGTCCACCACATCAGCTAATTTGAAAATCTTGTTATTGCTGAAGAATATCCAATATGGTTTCAACACTCCACAATTAAAAGGAAGAAATGGTCTTATCTTGCATTTAACAGTGCATTTAAATATTTGTGTTGGTATATAAGGTTTCATAAATTTGTGCAAGATTATTAGCAAGGAATTACATATTGTATTCCGATTCATAGCAGACAAAATTCTAGCAGTTTGAATTTTGTTAAGACACCGCTTAATGATCTTAAAACATACATGTGCATACATAATAAACTGTAAATGTTTTTTATTTTTCCTCACATTTTTTTTTGCATTGAATTCAGACACATCATGATCTATGACAAAATGACTAAATATTATGCTTCTTTGTGCATATTTTTGATGGAATTATTATTGATTACTGTCATGGATGCAAAAAAATCAGTGAGTGAGTACATATGTTGATACTTAAACTATTCATGCTATATACATGTATGTACCAACGAAGGATTCTCTAATTAAAGTAAAATATTAAATATGCAATCAGTTTTCATTATTTATCATTTGAATATTCATTGATTTAAGATAGTAACTGTGCCATTGAAGCATATAGTTTTGCACTCACTCCTATACACCCCAAATTTGTCGAGTTTAAGGGATAAGTGCGCTATTTGCACAATATGGTACATAGCACAATGGTACTCTGTGAATACAAACCATCTGGTTATAGCAGGGTTTCACTGTACCATTATCCTATACATGTTGATGTTTATATTTGAAGACTTAAACATTTCACACTTTATTTTATAATTTGAAAGATGAACTCAACACAAATACAGTAAAAGAGGTTTCAGAATTTAACTTTAAAAGTGAGCAAGTAAATTTAAGCAAGCCCTTCAAAAATTATAACAAGCAATTGAAAAGTCCTTAAATTTGGTCCTGAAATTTTTGGATGAACTATGATCTCAAATGAATTCATTCTCACATTACTCCTTCAGATGGTAAATGTGAAATTTTGACATTTCAATTTCCTATTCTTGAAATTTTGCTAATAAGAGCAAAGCCATCTGAAACGGAGAACAATCCCAAAATCTTGTGTACAGTCATACCACCTAGAGACGGACAAATCTGATGTGTGGTTTCAGTTAAGTTATTGATATATCATCCTCTCATTACATGCTGTATGTTATTTTGAAATAAATTACTGAAAATTCTTTAAATTCAGTAACATTGTACAGTGTAATCTTTGTGAAGGAATTTATTGACAAATATTTGTATGAAAATTTTATATTTGATTAAAGTCTGGTTTTTCTATAGTTGTACTGCATTGTGACCTCTTTTTATATGCCTGCCAATAGGTGGAGCAGTCCATCTCTCTGTCTGTTGTCAATTTTGTTTCAGCACAATAACTCTGTTTTTCCTCCATCTACAGTTACCAACCTTTGTGTGTGGCTTGCACTTAGGGTAAGGAATAAACATATCGATTTTGAGGCCCAAATGTCAAATATCAAGGTCACTGTCACTGAAAGAAAAACTAAAGGTTTGTTGCATAATAACTACAGTAGACCACATATGTTGAACAAAGTTTGAGGGCTTACACTTCATATTTGGAAGTGGCCTATTCATTTGGAAGTCAAAGGTCAAGGTCAGTGTGGCTCAAAGGAAAATGGATTTTGCAGATTAACTTTTATTCTAGAGTAAATTAATTTTACCAAACTGTGTAGCTGACTTGGACTTATGGTTAAAAAAAACTTTAGATTTAGGGTTCAGGGGTCTCAAAGTCAAAAAGGTCATAGTCATAGTAAGTCTTTAATCATTTCTGCATAGCAAGTTTAGTTCAGAATCCCATACCTTGACAATAGGCCTAGGTCATTGAGACCTGTTAGTCAATAATCCCCAGAGTCAACCATGCCCTGCTAGTGGGAGCCCCAGGTGGCCGAGCGGTATAAGGTGCTCGCCATTACAGATGACTCATACCTCTATCCATGCGCATTCGAGTCTCGGCTCAACCAGCATGGGTATGTGAGAAAGCTTGCCAGTAGTTTCCAGTGGGTCGGTTATTCCCAGGTTCTTCCTGCACTAAAATATACTAATCGTGATGTATAGCTATCATGTGCCGAATAATGGTGTTAAACCCCACACAGCACACACTGCCTAGCTAGTGCCTAGAACTATTAAACATGGTGCAGGATTATAATGTGCCATTCACGGTTAACTTGTATATGTATATGTATATAGGGATCATATATGGTTTGCTACATGCAAATATTTGATGGAGCATGAGGAAAGACTTTGAACCCAATGGTTTAAAGTTCAAAGTCCATCCCAAGTGCTCTGGCAAACATTTGCAGAGCAAACCATGTATATCACTAATTGTATGTGATCAGTAATCCCAATTAGTAATTTTCAACAACAATATCTACCACAAAGACAAATCCAGAATATGAGACTTCCTGCACTGTGGACATATAAATTTGGTCATTTAAGTCAGACTTGTATTCTGCTTTACTTCAGTTATCATATACATGTTTCCCTCATGTGACAGAATCATAATTTGCCTATGGTTTAAAAATTGGAAACTAAGCAAAATCCACCTGATCATGTAAGAATGGACAAAAGAAGACACAAAAGACATTCCATTTGTCTCAAGTTTATCAGCAGTAAGGATAGTATATGTAGTTACTACAGAAGACAACTTGTCTATAGTGAATGGCCCCCACCTCTCATGGAATTTTCAATATGGCAGACAGTTGCTTGCATTGAGTTGGTATAGCATTGAATTTTCCAATTTTTAAACCTTTCTCTTCAAAGATTAGCAAATAAATATTACTTAATCCATAGCAACAGGTAAACAGATCCAAGTTACACAGCAGGTAAATGAACCAAGTTACACATCAGATAAATGAACCAAGTTACACATCAGATAAATGATCCAAGTTACACAGCAGATTAATTAATCAAGTAAATCAGTTTACCAATCCTCTGTTTACATGTCTCAGTTGGCAAGTTCTTCTCCAAGTAAAATAAAAAGCGTGGTTATGTTCAGGTATCCTGGCTAATTTCCACAATTTATCCTCCAAGCAGATACTTCCCATCCAACAGCGTTAATCTTGGCTATTTGGTATACAAAGAAATTTATTTTTACCGTATATACTCGGATAAAAACCAGTTCTAAATGCAAATAGCATAGACCCTGATCTACTGTCGCATAATGCGCCAGGAGATCAGGGTCTATTGTGTTTGTTCTATTGATTAGTCCTTACAAACTGCATATACCCAAATCTGCCGTCGTATTATGCGACGGTAAATCTGGGTCTATGCAGTTTGCATTTGGTATCGGCTTATACGCAAGTAGAAACAGTAGTAGCAATAAATGTCAGATTGTTCTTTTGACTTTAAGAATCATACGTACCCTTTCAGTAAGTAGATGTTTTAAAATACCTCTACCAGAGGACTTCGTTTGAGGCTAACAGTTGAAACCTGCATGTACACAGAAATGATTGCTAGCATTGGATATAGAGTGGGATGGAACAAAATTTGGTTTTCCATTTTCCTTATTTTTGTATAGACCTTTCTTTGACAAAGTCAGGTTATTATTGTATGATATTTGAGCCTAAAATACAGGGGGATTGGAAACTCTCAAACTTTCCCCCTGATATATCTCAAACTAGAGCCTTGATACATCTCAAACAAGCCCCGGATATATTATTCTTTCACTATTGTCATGCAAATGCAGTTCCCAGTACACTCTTTGATCATAAAGTGGATAAATTATAGTGGTCAAATAAGCTCATTCATGGTACATATTTTATAAACCACACTGCTCCTATATTTCTCCATGAACATAAATAAAGGAATATTTTTATTGGCATAAGATGTGGAAGTGCATTTTGTGTAATTCATTTTAACATCATGAGCAAATTATTTGGAAAAATATGAGACAAAAGAAAATTTTTATCCAACAAATGACATTGCATTACGGTAGTTACTATAATGTTAGTTTGAAGTTATTAACATGTAACAAGCCAAATGAAGTGTGTCCATCGTTCAAACTTTGTAGTTTGTGAAAAGCCAAGAAGTATTCAAAGTAACTGCTTCAAATCATAGTTTAGTCAAAGTTTGTAATCATTAGCATAATTATGTGTGTCATCTCTATTGATCATTAGCATAATTTTGTGGGTCATCTCTATTGGAACATGACAGCCCATGAAATAACAATAATCAATTTCAGCTGTATATCTCTGTATGTGTGTCAAAACCCAGAGATTTTTTTACAAAACTCTTCTCAATCATTAAAATGTTGTCGAGTTACATATCACATGTCTGTATCAGAAATATATTATCTATTTAACTTTCATCTTATGTCCAATTAATCCTACTGCCACTCACCCACCTGTCTTTCACACCTAAGAACTGACCAGCACATGTTGGCAGTGATTGCTGATGAGATCTATTAATTAACTGCGCACACCATGGACACCTAGACCACTGACCCAGTTTTACTTGAATTATATGGTAACTTTGAATATCTGTATCTAAAATAATTATGGGCAGAATTTTTTTACAATATAATGGTTAAACTCGTTGTTATAAGCAATTAAAAAATTTCAACAGATATAAAAATTAATATCCTAATGAGGTAGGAGATAGAAGTCTTCTGCTGTAGGTTCAGTTCTAGAACAGACAGGACTTTCCTGTTGTAAAAATCTCACCTTTCTCAAGCAAGGTCCAGAATTTTTCATCACAGTTCGATATTCATAGCAAAACATTGTATTAAGTTTTGGAACAGGAATCACTAAAATATTATTCACATGGCTGTGATAGGATTTTATTAATATGGACTTTTCACAAAGACTTCTTATGATATATTGTTAAAAGTTGGACCTAAATGAAATTGGTGCTATCAAACCATCAGCATGACCACCATGGTGGCCATCTTTAAAATCTGTTATTGCTATCGACGTGGATACAACACTTATTACTATATATGGTTTGTTAAAAATGAAAATGGTGCAAATCTGAACTCACAAATTGGCTGCCTTGGCCATATTGAAAATCTTATTGCTACTCCTGAACAGATTGTTATATTTACATGACCCCCAATTTCTACTAAAACATTTACGTATAGTGTTCAGAATGAAACTTACGCTGATTTGACCTAACAAAATAGTGGCCCTGCAGCCATTTTAAATTGTCTCATCACTTCCCCTAACTGCTAATTGTATCAACATGTTTTCGCAGAAAACACTCTGCGCAATATACAGTGGGTCTTATATGAGAATGGTGCAGATTTGACCTCATAATCATGAAAATTGCACTACAGCTGCTTCTCCAGAACAAATGGTCATACCAATGATTTCTTGTTTAAAGTTCTTGTAATAGGTAGCATTGTGTGTTGAAACTATGTGAATCCAGCTTCCAAAATGGCTGCCTTGATGGCCATCTTGATATTCTTTTCATGGCTAATTTTCCGGAATGGATAGTTGTAATGACATGGGGCTTTGTTCAAACACTATAGCAATATGTAGCTGACTTTGACTAAAAATGGTGCTGATCTGATCTCCAACAGAGCAACCATAGTGGCCATTTAAAAATTGTTATCACTATTTCTCTTCGACAAATGGTGGCATTGACATGGTATTTTCACAAAATCATTTCCTGCAATATGTAATTGATTCTGAATGAAATGGTGCATTGGAAATGAGACTTACTTGATCTTGGGGTCAAGTGAAAGGTTACTGCTTGCATTTTCGTACTTCACTGTGCTTATAAACACACAGACTTGTACATATAAAAATTTACCAGACCTTGTATTTACTTGCAATAAAGTCAAGAAGCTGACAGTTAGCACTTTAACATGGAATTGAGGTCAAAGGTCATGACTCATTTTCACCTGTAATGGTTTATGAGCAAGATAACACAAGTATGAATTGACTTTTTGACAAACACAGTTTATGGATATACATGAAGAACACCTTGAATGATGCCAAGTCAATAACTTCATTTTTTTAAAATTTAGATTTGTGCAAACTTAGCATGGCTATATCTTCAGAGTTAAATAATCTATCCACTATTATCAGGTTCAAGGTCGGAGGCCCTGACAAAGAATTTTGTACTGTACTTAACTCGTGAACATGCCGACTCTAACATATAAGAAAATATTTTTGTTACCAAATTTGGTATATTGGAGTTTCTCGGGAATATCCGAAATGGACTTCAAGAATTCCTGAAAATTCTTTTTAGCCATTTGGATAAAAGTTCCTTTTAAAGGGACTCCTTCTTTTGATCAAAATTTAAAAATTGTTGTCATAAATCCAGGTTAAATAAAAAAAAATTCTCAAATTTAAAAAATGGATAAATGAAGGAAAGTACATAAATAATAACTAGCTTTGTTAAAGACTGACAATCTGTCAAATAAAGGCTGACAAAAACTTAGAAAAATATTAAATGGTGTATCAAAGAAAGCACTTTACGTTCATGTGTCGATTTTCCACATTAGTTTATTGTTGAATCCACATTAGTTTATTGTCGAGTCCACATTAGTTTATTGTTGAATCCACATCAGTTTATTGTTGAATCCACATTAGTTGATTGTTAAATTCACATTAGTTTATTGTTAAATCCACATTAGTTTATTGTTAAATCCACATTAGTTTATTGTTAAATCCACATTAGTTTATTGTCGAGTCCACATTAATTTATTGTCGAGTCCACATTAGTGTGAAAGTGAGACATAGCAGTCATTTTTCAGGCTTCAGGTGCAGTATGAACATTTCCTCAAGGTTTTGGTCAATACTTGGGATAAATCAATGTTATGACAATTCCTTCTGTGACACACTGGCTTGCCTCTCTAACCCCAGGGACATGGTCTCGGTTATTGAGGAGTTAACGTTTTTTTCATATCTTTATTTCTTCAACCCATAAAAATATACTGTATTCTTGGGATGAATTATTATGAAGCTAGGACAATTCATTCTGTGACACATTAGTTTGCCTCTTTTACCTTGAGGGCCAAGGTTGCAGAAAATGTGTTATGGTTTTATTCATTTGCTATTTCTTAAACCCCTTCATGGATTTTCTTCATACTTCGGATTGAATTATGAAGACAAGATAATTCATTCTGTGATATACTTGCTCACTCCTTGACCTTGGGACTCAATGTCAGTCAAGAAAATTTGCATTAAGGTTTCTGGTTTATTTTCTTGAATTGTTTTGCTTTCATTTCCCAAAACCCTTGATGGATTTTCTTCATACTTTGGATAAATCATTATGAAGCCAAGACCAGGGTCCGTAGCAGAATCTTTTGACAAAATTCAAGCCTTTTTCAAGGTTTTTGATGACTTACGTGGATAAAATTTTGAGTGAGCAATGGAATAAAGTGACATTTTCTAATACAACAAATTAAAATTTAATGTGTAATTAATGAAATATGATGTAAATTTGTATACTTACAAGCAAAGATAGACTGTAGAAGAATGATGATAAAATTTAAAATTTGTAAGCACTTGTTCATGCTTTCGTCGAAAGGGACAACAAATTGTTCATTTTCCAATTTTTCCTTTAGAATTCTAAAGAAGTACTAGTATGGGACTAGTCCAAAACAGCTGAGATACGAAGTTTTTCTATCTCCACATGAAAAGTTTTTAGCGATGTTGCTATCTGGGAACATGCTGGCAAAGACTTTTGTTTATTCACATCTTAGACGAATAACTGTTATGCTTTGAAACCAACCGTGTGCAGAGTCCAAATAACTTCAGCCCGCAAAGTGTCTTCTTTCGATACAAACGATGTTATCAACTGACAGGAAGACTGTTTAGGGGTTGTAAAGTTTGCAGAGCTTGTTATGTTGATAGGCTTTTGAGAATCCAAATTGGCTTTGTGACGTGGGACCAAAAAAAACTATGCAACATCGACCACTGCATGTGATTGCGCACCTTTGACTGCCGCTTGATGTTTAGCACCTTTTGCGCGAGATTTCAAAGCACTTTCACCCACAGACATCACACTAAATGTCTTATGACATAATTTGCAAAGAGCAGAATAAATGTCTGGATCTTTCTGTAGCCATTCTTTATATTCTTGATTTTCGAGCCATGATGCTTGGAATTTTGTCTTGGTCGCCATCTTTGCATCCGGGCAAAGAACCACATCCAGGCAAAACCGACAGTTACAGAAAATCACAAAAATCTCATTTGTGATCGCAATATTTTTTTATTTTATTATTTTATTTTTTTGCATTAGTTTTCATTTTCAAGGGTTTCCCCGACAGAATTCACGGATTATATAAAATTTAAGCCTTTTTCAAGGTTTTCCAGGATGCCTACAGAATTCAAGGGTTTTCAAGGTCTTCAAGTATCGCTATGGACCCTGCAAGACAATTTACTCTGCGACATGATCACTCAACATTTTGAACTTGGGATCCTGGTCACACATTTTACAGCAATGCCCGACTCGTGGGCTCAACATGCACACTCTGGTCATCTTGCTCATCAATGTTCAGTGGAATTCTTGTATGACATCACAGCAGATAAGGGAAATCACTCTTACATATGCAAAGTGAGACTTTTTGAAAGTGTCTACAAGCTACAATTTGAATGGCCAATTGTACTGTCATCAGAGCATGATCTCTGATGGATGTGTCAGATCTAGACATATCCTGGAGACCATAAACCCTGCAGCTCGAGTTCAAGCTTGGATTTTGTATACTCCAATCTTGTTATCATGATTTTATGATTTTGCATTTGACCGGTCACTTCTGATTTCCAGGCCTATTTTAATCATAATGATTTTCCAAAACTCTAAATTCAAGAATAGGATGCAGTACTAAAATCAATCCTAGATTGCTTCAATTATTGGACAACTGATTTAAATTTAGTACAAGGCTAAATATTTATATTGCAAACAAGCCCAAGTACAGCTATCATACAAGTCAGATACAACTGCAAAACAGACCCTGATCTGCTGGTGCATTATGCAGTTTGATCCTACTTATACAGGAGTATATGGAGTACTTCTCTTTAAGAGTATCACAATAGAGTACCTCTCTGTAACACTATCACAATAGAGTACATTTTATTATGAGATACACTATCTAATCCCATCAGCTCCTGGTTTCACTAAACATCTCACATTTTCTTCCACAGATTGTGATTTCTTAACATCCATCTTATAGTTTGGTTTAGAATTATGAGGTTGTCTTCGAATATTAAGCAGGTGTAAAGGATCAAAATATTGTCATAATATCCTGCACTTTTCTAAAAGTAATCTCATTTTAGGCATCACTAATATAGTTCCTTATACATATCCTTTATTTTTCTACTTTTAAAAAAATGAAATCCAGTGCTTTAATTACAAGTTCAGGTGCACCAAGAATATCATGTGCTGGGCACTAGCTTGGTTATTTTTAATGGAACTTTTAACACATTACTGGCTGTACTATGCCGAGGAGATCAAAGCCAAGTGCCTTTCCTAAGGACACGCCGACTCTGGCTGGTCTGGGCGGGTATCAAACCCTCAACCCTCAGACTACAAGTCTAACCCTCTTCCAACTGAGCTACCATGGCTCCCTAGGCAATAGTTCGGACACAATAAATAAACAAAAAATTCAGCATAGGTTATGTTGCATTTCCTAGAAATTTGAATGAAATGACAAAATTTGTAAGTACAATTGACTTTTCAAGAACTGTCTGAATCATAACCGTTTCCTTTGTCATCCTATGCAAAAGTCAAGAGAATGAACTCAATAAACATTTTATTTTCTGTTTAGGTTTTATTGCTGCTTTCTATTGAACGCAAGTAACATTCTTCATCGTTTTGTAAATCTCCAGAAGAAATTAGAGACAAAATATGAATGACTTTGGGACTACAATGGGATGCATTAACAACTGATTGGCTTAAGTAGTATAGTGATATTTTTTTATCTCCGAGGAAAACTGAATGATTACTCAAATTGAGAACGCATTTTTAAAGAATAAAGTTACTTCCAGGGTGTACCATTTTAAAACTAAGGCTAAGGAGTTACTTTTCATCCCTTGTATTGTATCTACCTTTTCAAAAAAAACCAGTACTGTCAGCAATACCATAAGCGAGATAATGCAAAATCTCAATTTGAGGAAAATTTCTGATAAACTTAGTATAACTTCAGCTTAGTCTCTTGTTTAATAAATATCTTCCGTTATAAATGGATATAACAATAAAATACAGGTGCTGTATGCTGGAGGTTTCCAATAATGTTAATGGTTGAGAAATCAGAGTTCTCATTGAAACCATATACTATTTAAATTACTCGACACAACTAATGAGACTGAGTAAATAAATCACACCAACAGAACAAGAAAAGTCAATCTCTGACAAGTATTTTTACTTTAATTTTAGGTCTGTATTTTCAACGTTTGAAATGTTTAAGCATACAAAATTTACAAAGACATATACACTCACTCTCATCTATGCATTCTATGAATGAAAAAAAAAAAAAAAGTTTCAAATGTTGAAAAAAGGATATACAAAAAAAGTTTTGATGCAAATTGACCAACTGTAAAAAACTTCATTTAAAACAAAGACTAATGTATTAATGACGACGGTGCAATGGACCAATCTCATAGCAGACACAATAATATAGCTTGACTCCAACTGGAAGTACAAAATTTTCAGGATTAGTGATTTTAAAAAAAAGCCAGAGTAGACTACTTTCTTAAATGGATTCCAACAATGATAAAACTCAACAGACTTTGCTTCCTTTTCTCTCCTCCTTTCTTTTTGTGATTCAAGGCATCTTTACTTATCATATAAACATTAGAGTTTAATCTAGAAACATTTAGCCTCTGAGCCGCATTTCTCGACTTCTGACTAGGTCCAAACTGTAAAACAAGCAATGTTATCTTCTTACTGTCATAACCAAAATCTGATTTAGTCGAACAGGTCTAAAAAAGTTATAATCAACTGATGTTCATACAAAGAGA
This sequence comes from Margaritifera margaritifera, assembly GCA_029931535.1. NCBI lineage: Eukaryota > Metazoa > Mollusca > Bivalvia > Unionida > Margaritiferidae > Margaritifera > Margaritifera margaritifera. The sequence goes on from JAQPZY010001497.1 coordinate 397,581, forward strand.
AGGAAAGAAAAGGAAAAGTATATACACTAGGAAATGGATGACCAATAACCATCTAACAGTTTAAAAACTTTACTATTGTTGTTAAAAGAAACTTGAATTGCTTTTTCCAATTCACAAAATAGACACTGCCCATCTATTAACATCATGACTATGAAATCAGACAGACAAGGGACACAACTTTTGTAGAACAATTAACGTTTCTAACGTATTTCAAAGTGATGATAAACTTGCCGCCTATAACAATAATGTGATCAAAATGAAAAAAACACAATAATAATGAGGACAGACTTTCAGTGCAGTTCTATAACTTTCAAGCTATAACTAAGTGAAAATGTATGTTTATTACATGATTTCTTTGAGATGCTATAACTAAGTGAATATATATGTTTATTACACAATTTCTTTGAGATAGTTTTTGAGTTACTGAAACTACATCATGTGATTTATGATAATTCATCATACTGCACTGTCGTGTAGATGCCAACATGTGTGAAGAAAAAATGGTGTTGGAACTTGTGGAGGCACTCTCTAGATCCAGGTAGCAAAGCCCCTTGGATGGGAATGGGTGGGGGGTGGGGTGGGGGGGGGGTGTGGTCAAGCCTCCCAGAAGCAGAAATAGTTCTAAATTTTCATCTTGTTGTAGATTGCCTCCCCTTAACAGAAAAATGATGAGATCTCTTGTAAAAGAAGCTATTTGACCTGTGGTGTTGAAAGTCATAGCTATAATTGTTTCAAGAATTTAAAAAGGAAAAAAAATAAAATTCAAGTTTCTGGCAACATCATACTTTTCTCCATGTGCTGGATTTATGTCACTTGTCAAGACCTTTCAAAATGCAAAATGTTCTCTAAGTTCTGGCCAGGAGAACATAATTTTTTTTAAAAAAAATGGACTAATCTTCAAATTAAAATATATCTCGGTTGTGACAAAAAATCTGGTGGTATTTAATCAGCTGCAATTTTCTCATGTAACTTTATGTATACAGACGGTACTCAGTTTTCCTGTATGGTATCTAACAGTGAGAAGAACAAACTATACACTTGTATCAGTTACCAGAAAAGAAAATGATGATAGCACATTTTCTTGCCTATGAAAATCTTTACCGCTATAAACATCATATTACAGTGAAGGCGACACAGCAAAATATTTGAAAAAGGGATCATAATTTGCACTACAGATTTTCAGTCAAAAACTTGGCTGAAATCACAGATGTTAGCATCTCTGGTGTCATGGCATTTATTTTTATATGACATCTTAATTTATTTTTCTGGCTTCATACTGCTGAAATATCAATTCTCACTATGTTGAAACAAGTTACATTTCTAAATTGTGCACTAATCATGCAATAAAACATATATATAGACCTTTGCTTCAGTGAATATTAAGTTTCTTGAACCAGCACACCAATCATATTTACTTCTGCTTTGCATCAGTAATCATATAACATAATGTCCAATAAATGAGCAGACTTTTCACATTGTTTTATATGGACACCTTGCGAAATGTGGGAAAAACATGCAAAAATAAGAAATGGATATGCCAAAATGAAGATGACAGCAATGTGAATATTATCTAAAACTTTTCAAAAAGATCAAAAAATTTATAACTTTGTCCAAGCATACTAAATATGGTCCATAACATTTTTATTTATTACATTTGTAACATTCTCATTTTATATAGCACTCTGTTGGACAGGTAACGTTAAATTATTAACCTGGAGTAGAGAGAATAAATCTATCACAAGACATAGTCCAGCTCGTATCTAACAAACTGGTTCTTGGCATCATTAGGAACTCTTGGGTACGATGGTATCATTCCATCCTGTGCTCCAATATACACTGTATTGTACACCTTCCAATACACATCTCGCACTTTCCTTGCTGGGTGGAAAAGACCCTGAAAGACAGATATTAATAAAATTGCTTTGTCTTGAGAAATGTGCATAATCAGCATTTGACATGAAAATATCCTGATGACTTTGCTTCATTAGTATTTGACAAGACAATATCCTGATGACTTTGCATGATCAGTATTTGACGTGAAAATATCCTGATGATTTTGCATATTCAGTATTTAACATGACAATATCTTAATGACTTTGATTGATCAGTATTTGACATGAAAATATCCTGATGACTTTGCATCAATATTTGACATGAAAATATCCTGATGACTTTGCAAGATCAGTATTTGACATGAAAATATCCTGATGACTTTGCATAATCAGTACTTGACATGACAATATCTTAATGACTTTGAATGATCAATATTTGACATGAAAATATCCTGATGACTTTGCATCAATATTTGACATGAAAATATCCTGGTGACTTTGCAAGATCAGTATTTGACATGAAAATATCCTGATGACTTTGCATGATCAGTACTTGACATGACAATATCCTGATGACTTTGAATGAAAAGTATTTGAAATAAAATATCCTGATGACTTTGCATGATCAGTATTTGACATGAAAATATCCTGATGACTTTGTAAGATCTGTATTTGACATGAAAATATCTTGATGACTTTGCATGATCAGTATTTGACATGAAAATATCCTGATAACCTTGCATGATCAGTATTTGACATGAAAAATCCTGATGACTTTGCAAGATCAGTATTTGACATGAAAATATCCTGATAACCTTGCATGATCAGTATTTGACATGAAAAATCCTAATGACTTTGCATGATCAATATTTAACATGACAATAATTTACAGAAAATGGTGACAAAAGTTTTCCTAGTGATGATGCGGCTTAATAAAATTTCATCTCTGTCTACTGAACAATATCTTTCCACCCCCATACCCTTCAATAAATGAAAAATTTCGATAAAATGCCATCTGAACTTACCTGCAAGGCATACTGTAATATCTTTGAAGGACCAAGCCCCACTCGTAAACCCTCCATGGCCCCCATAAAAGCTTGTACAACATGTGGTGAGGTTTCAAATATGTTTGGCCATACATAGTTCAAAAGATGAATCAGGGCATCTTCACAGCCAAACCCATACACGCCCAGGGCCATGTGTTGGATTGCTGCCATTGAAGTTTGTCTATGTACAAGATCTCTGCAAATGAAGACCGAGACATGTCACTATCGCATTTATTATTGTTATTATTATTAATTTGATCATTACTATTAATAATATCCACTTGCTGCAAGAAACTCTATGGGTTTGAAAAAGACAAACATTACTTTATTTCATTCTATTTTGATCAATGTACATAAAGCATAATCCTAACACAGGCAAGTGTAAGATGAAATTCAATGTATAAAATAGTAATAATGATAACTGCAAAATTGTACTGGTTGGCAGCTGTGTACTTAATATAAAGGAGATGTACTAAGTGCCTATAGCATGCTTAAGTCGACCTTGTAATGTTTTATTATGCCAATAAATCCTTTGTATGCTGAGAGTTTAAGTGAACCAACTGACAGTTTTTACATTAGAAGCAATCATCTTTGGAGAAATTGCATTTGATTACCATAAAAACTGAACATAATTGAATGATGGTAAGCATTAATCTAAAAATATTTTGGTTGGTGTTTTATGGCACTGGAACACATGAAGGTTAAGTCGTAATGAGGCAAGTAGAACAAAGTGTCCTGTCCAAGAACACGCCACGTTAGTCACTCCTGGCTGATCTAATGGTGGGATCAAACCTGCACCCTTCTGGTCACAAGTCTAATGCCTTAACCATTGAGACATGACAGCTCCACCATCTAAAATAAGATGTTTTATTTTCAGTTTCTCACCTATCCATTAAAGCATCCTCAAATAGTGTGGTAACAGCATAGATATAATCCTTTCCCATTTCTCCAATATATTCAAACATGAAGGATAGAGATTTGAGTACACCGTTCTGTACATTTAGTTCAGGCACTCGGTATTCATTCATTAGTGCTGGTAGTACTGTGAAAGGTGAGCAGGTCTCTGCAACAATAGCTATGGCAACTGTTGTACACACACGATTCTGACGTTCCTGTACTTTGAGATTGTTGAGGAGAGTAGCCAAGACATCATGAGGACTAAATAAAAATTAAGTAAAAGTTACTATTAGTAAGAAAACTAAACCTGAATAAGAATTCAATGAAGCAACAGGACAAACAGAAATTAGTACATATATACATGGTGAAACAAAATCTCCTTTTTCAGCAAGCATTATTATGAATGTTTAAAACATTCTGTAAAAAATGGAAAAGCCCAAGATGCGACATTTTGCAATTATTATTTTCTTCTATTTCCAAATGTCTCATTTTAGAGTTCCACTAGCCAGCAGATAAAGACACACCTTATCACAATCTAAAAAATTGTTTGTTGTTTTGGTTTTAGGGAAATAATGGATGCAGTCCTGAGCTATTAATGTTTACATACTGCAGAGAACTTGCCCTTTTTATTGACTGACAACTGAAAGCATGCATAAAAATCTCCATTTTAGACTCCTATTTACTAGTATACTTGTGTTTTGCTGATGAGCAAAGTTTTTAAGAGTGGATGAGGATATTGCTCCAAGGTCCCAATATTCAATTTTTCCTCAAGTTAAAGAAGAAATATTGATATATTTAACTTATGCAAATCTGTAATTCTATAGAAATTTAGAAATGTGTCCATATGACATGGACATCTCTGCCAATATGATGTAAATAAAGGAGAAAGTTTAAGTCAAACGGGGGCCATAGCTCTAGTAAATTTAGTCATTAAGATGGTGATAATACAACTTGACATAGGTCTTCCTAAAGGAAAATGAACTCTAGTTTTCATACGTGCCTTGAATGAATATACTAAGTGAATGGAAATATATACTAAAAATTTATTTTAATCCATTAAACAGTTTTAAAGATATTGCCAATTAATTTGAACTATTCACGTCATTAGTCTGGGCTATGAGAGTTGCCACAATTAATACTGTTGTGTTTGTTTTTTGTGGGGTTTAACTCCATTTTTCATCACAAGATAGGCTATACATGGCAGCCAGTATATTTGGTGGAGGAAGAACCCACAAACACCTTGGGAAGAGCCACTGACCCATGGGAAGCTACTGGCAAGCTTTCTCACTTACCCACGTTGGTCAAGCTGAGACCCGAACCCATGTGGACAGAGGTGAGTTGTGAGTGATCTGTAAAGGCGAGTGCCTTAGACCACTAGGTCACCTGAGGCCCCCTAATATAGTTGTGATGTCACAAAGTCTATCCTGGTCTATCACTGATATACTGGTCTAATGATTCCCTATTTCAATAGTTTCTTTTGGAACTCTTGAAAAGAAATCACACAGAACAGCAGTGTTAAACTTTATAGTAAACTAGATCTGTCAGTAAGCACGTTTACATTTTACCCCACTGCAAGAGGAGTAATTGCATTTGTGAGAGTCCCTGCTTTCAGGACTGTCAGATTTCAAACCCAAGTCTATAAATGTATGTATTCTGAACACCTGCCACGATCCAAATGCATATCAAATTTCATGATGAATCTCAGATGTTTTGGAAGATATTAACTGTAAAGAGTGTAAGACAGAGACAGAAGGACACTTTTTACAAAAATGGGGACAACTCTTATACAGGGTTCCTACACAAATCTGATCCCCCCCCCCAAATGAATTTTCCTTGACTTCTCCATGACAAATTTCTGATTTTCCATGATTAAATTATTTAATGTTTATGACGTACAGGCTGGCAAATTGGACCTGTACATTAAAAATAATGATAATACTAATCAACATAATAGGAAAGATAACCACATAATTAGCTTTTTTGTCGAGATGGCCTCCTCCTCCCCTTAAAACCAATATGATCCACCCACTTGAACACTACAGACTGACAAGCAAGTAAAGAAATTTTCAATTTCTGGCCATTTTCCATGACATTTCCATTACTTTCCCTGACAAATATTTTTCCTGGATTTGTCCAGGATTTTCCATGACCTTGGGGACCCTGCTTATAAAATGTTGATCAAACATAGCCCATTCATTTGCAAAACACACTGTCCAGGAATGATACATGAGAATAACAAGTTTCATATAAAAAAAACCCCCACTCAAACACTTAAAAAGATATCAACACAATTTTCAAAGATGGGGAGATAACTCTAACAAAGCCAAATTTTGTATGGGTCACAAACTCATCATGATACAAATGCATATCAAGTTTCATGAAGACATCTCTAATGGTTTGGAGATATTAATCAGACGGGTGCGACAGATGGATATAATCTGTAATAAAAATGGGGATAACTCTTAAATGCTGATCAGACTCACTCCATTTTTTAAAGGATACAATGTCCAGTCAAGGTTAAAAAACGTACCAATTTTCATGAAGATATCTCAAAGGGTTCAGGAGATATTAAGCAAACAAAAGTGTGACAGACGGACAAGCTGACTCCAGTATACAACAACAAACTTTTGCAGTGTATAATAATGAAAATAAAGTTAGATAGTGTAGACACACGAGGAACCAGTTTATAAGGCTGTTAATGTGTGCAACTTGCTCCATGTTTCTTTATGGCAAAATAACTTTTATTGATATGTTAGAGACACTAAATTTTATCAAGATACTGCTATGAGTCACTTTCAAGCGACTGACAACTTGTGGCATAATCAGAATGGACTAAACAACGTCATGGTACAAACTATTACTGCTATCACAGGTGAAAAGCTTGCAAATATGAGATTCTACGCATTGGGAAAGTTCTATATTGTGGAAAAGAAAGTGAGAAATTCTTCTTTACAAAAGCTCCAAGAAGCAAAACTTGATAAGTAGCAAATTTTCTACACACTTTACTTGTAACAAAACTAGTTTGTCACAAGCAGTTTGTTTTCCTTTAATGTAAAGCCAAAGCTAAATTTGGTTTCAATTCACAAGTTATTGACAAGAAAATAAACTGGTGATAGACATAATGTGGTGTGATGGATAAACATGGGCACCCTTCACAGATATGGAAGAGGAATACAAACATTAGAAATCAATTTACCCAATGGCTTTGGCAATGTAGCCAAATGTGTTGACAGTAGCTCTTCTAATTGCTTTCTTGTGTGCTTTCAGGAGCTCTAACAGCTCAAAACAGATTCTCATCCACTCTCGGGCTGACACATACTCCGCACCTCGGTCTGCTATCCTCCCAACCAAATCAATACAGTTCTCCTGCACTTTTTCATGTCTGAAAGGACAAAAATATTTTAAAAAATTATCAACTTGTATGTAAAAAAGACTAATCTCTTTCAGTTCATTTCATATACCTAACACAGTATTCTAGGATAGCAAAGAGTTAAAATCATTGAAACCCTAATCCAGAATATATTCAATTTTTAAACTTGTATTATACTCTCTACTGATTTTTAATAATATATACATGAATTAAAAAATGTGTTTAAAGTTCAGCAAAATGTAAGTAAATACATGTATTACCCATGTTTTGAAAAGACATCAATGAATAAATTAATCTGCTATAATCCTACTCTCATTATTTCAGAAGTGTGCATGTAAATTTAAGGTGCAGTTATCATGATAGATTGTCCAAAATGGATCCCTGCTAACTACTGATTCATAAAAAAGTATTTTTACTCAAATTAAATTTAGATGAGTACTGCATTAGTGAATTATATTTTGGGGGTGGGGGTGGGGGTGAAAAAGCATAGTTAAATCATCATAAACATATAAATGAACAATTTTTGCAACAAAAATGTCAATTTTGCTACTGACCTGTTTTTGAGGATGGGTGTGAGCCTGGGGAGTAGATCCTTGATTGGTGGGGTCATCTTGGTCATTCCTATGACATTGACAATGCCCTTTAGAGCTCCAAGGATGCTGCCCAGTACTTCTGGATACTCTTCTCCAAGATACTCGTACAATACCACTCCCAGGTGACCCATCAGTTTCTCCTGTAAAAAAAATTGTTTTAAAAATTATATGTTATACATGCAATGTAAACAAGGAACAATAAAAAGCAGTTGTGTTGTTGAGATGAAAGACCATCTTGCAGCACACAATACACATGTTTGTCAACAGGCATGCCATTTGGGTGCAAGACAGCCATATAGGCAATGCCATAGTCCACCATGATAGTTATATTTTTTAGCAGGCATACCATCTCTGCATGAGACAGCCAGGTGGACACTGCTATTGTCCACCATAGTAGTCAAGAATTTCTTATATTTTGTTATTATTGCATACTGAATAAGAACAAGTTGCAGTTTGATTTGATTTGTTTGCAGTGTTATCAAACCACATATAATCTGAATCGTTACCTAAATGATAGGCAAAACATCAATTAGAGCATTTCTTTGAAATACCATCCAAAAGTCCATCTGTTCATTTATTTGTATGCCATTCTAGCATATAAAAAATGGTGTCTACTAATACCTATCCTTGGTTACTAACTTTAAGGACTGTCTGTTCAGGAAAATACATATATTTTATATTTTCATTACATAATTTTCCGTCATACATATATTTTATATTTTCATTACATAATTTTTGATTTACAATATATGACTGTCTACTTATAGCATGCCAGTTCATTGATGCAGTGTCTGCTATTATTCAAAATGCCAGTTCATTGATGCAGTGTTTGCTATTATTCAAAATGCCAGTTCACTGATGCTGTATATGCTATTATTCAAAATGCCAGTTCATTGATGCAGTGTTTGCTATTATTCAGCATGCCAGTTCACTGATGCAGTGTTTGCTATTATTCAGCATGCCAGTTCATTGATGCAGTGTTTGCTATTGTTCAAAATGTCATTTCATTGATGCAGTGTTTGTTATTATTCAAAATGCCAGTTCACTGATGCTGTGTTTGCCATTAATCAAAATGCCAGTTCACTGATGCAATGTTTGTTATTGAACAAAATGACAACCAAGATTTTCACTGTTTCATTAAGTCAATACTTATTGTAAACAGGGTCAATGTACATTTTTACCACTGCAAAATGTACAATATTCTTCACTTGGCACTAAGCTGGTATATCTTAGACAAATTTAGGACAAGAAAAAAGGCCTCCAACTTCTAATGTAATCAAAGTAGATAGGCATGAAAGCACATTCAAATCACATCCTAGCTGGCAAATCAGCTGACAGTACACAAGTTTCTCTGACTCGAACAACTTCTGGCCTGAAACTCTGCATAAGCTAACAAGCATTTCACATAATATTATCAGACCTGTACATTTAGAATCAGAGCCATGATACGTATCACAATACATAGTAAATGAAATAATACATATAACATATGTATCTGTTTGGAGACTACAACATGATGCACACTGCAATACTGAACTTGCAACGTGATACACATCATGATGCAGCAGAGTTTAGAGTTTGCAAGCATGGCAAATGTTTTGGTGACCCAGTATAGTGGACATTTCCAAACACTGGTACATAATCTTCAGGAGCTGACTATACTCACACAGTGAGGTACTCCCTTAATTTGTTTAAGTTTTTATGGATATGTTGACCGTTTATCGTTGCGCTGATTACAGATAATACCCTGTTCCTAGGAAAAAAGAAAAAAATTCAGCTTTACTTGGAGATTTATATTTATTTCTTATATGTATTGTGATACATGACATTTTATGGGTTGTATCAAGAAACTGTTTCAGTTCCAATGTATTACACTTCAATGAATCCTAAATTACTGACAACCAATTTATACATTGGCAAAAGAAAAATCACTATATTGATGTGCATCAATGAATCACTAAACCTCTAAACATTATCTGCCACCTGCTAACAATGCAATGGTATGCCCTCCCTTCTTCTGCATTTCACATTAACTCAAACTCATAATGTGAAGTTACAGCCAAAAAAAGCGACATCTAAATCTCACCCTTTTACCATGCAAGGGTGACATGCCTTCCCATTTTATGCATTTCACACTATTTTACACAAACTCGTACTTTAACTGACCTGACTATGTCGACACTACTAGAAAAGGGATACCCACGTCTTGGAATCTGCCCATGCAGGCAAGACAATAATAAATCTTACCTCCTGGCAGGTCTTCATAACAATGGCAATTCTGGAGATGAGATCAGCTGCCTGCTGTCGGACTTTGGCAGATTTGTTGTTGAGACGCCAAAGAATGGTACCACAGATCTGAGGCAGGTAGGGTTTCACTCTCTTCCCAAGGGCATTCACCACTGTACCAAAACCATTCAGCATCACCACATCCTGCGAGCAAAAGATAACTTATTTAATTGCCTAGGTACGAGAGAACTTCCGGATTTACTGAGAAAATATTTTTGTGTTAACATTCTGGCTATAGCAGGGTGGAAATTAATACCAAATTTTCCTATTGCAATATTTCTTTAATGTCTTAGATAGAATTTGAATGTTTGACTATGTTAACAGAGGTATCAAATCCACCCTTTCTTCTTTGTCTAATTTGATATTGTATGAAACATTATGTAACTACTCACACCAGCCCTCAGCTTATATAGCCCTCCCACTGGCTGTAAGTAATTAGATAAGGAGATGATAAGAAAGGTTGTCTCACATTATCATACCAGTCCTCAGTTTAAATAGCCCTCCCACTGGCTATAAGTAATGAGATAAGGAGATGCAAAGTAAGGTTGTCTCACATTATATGTAACATTATGTAACTACTCACACCAGACCTCAGTTTGAAAGGGTCTCCCATTGGCTATAAGTAATGAGATAAGCAGATGTTAAGGCTGATTTGACATGTAGGAAAGATCTATTGTTGTACTGAAGTTGTGCACAAACCTCGGTGGTCTGTTCCTGGAAGGCATACAAAATGCCATCAATCAGCTGTTCTTCCAGGCGAGAGTCGATGTCAGCTGCTCCTAGATTGCCCATAATTTTTTCAATTGTCTCCATCACCATCTTTCTGTACTGTTCAGCTTCATCTTTCAAGTCATCAACAATACGACCAATGATCTCTGCAGCTCCAACCTTGTTGGCTATCTCCACAGTTGTATCAACAAGCTGAATACCAAAAACAAATTAGACTTTTATTGACAAATCCATGACCAAACAAGTTTTATCAAGTACGGACTATCATGTGAGACGAAGACCTGTGCATAAAGATGAAGTCGCATTACCATGAACAAACAGTATCAAGACACAGGAAGGATATTACATTCATTAATATGGAATGCAAATGATATGGTATGATTTAAAATACAATTATACTATTTACCAGTCTGTGAAATGACAATAAAGTCTAATTTCTGCAAAATGAATTATAGAAATCGCAGAAATTCTTGTCCATCTCAATTTAATGCACATCAGAATGTCCCAATATCCCGCAAATTATATTCACAAATATCTGCAGTAATTTTCTTCAGTGACATCTCGGAACAGACTATATTACTAAAGCACCAAGGCAACAAATGCAAATTTCCTTCCCGTGTCTTGATACTGTTATCAAGTCATTGTTTGTTGACTTTGAAATTACTTTGGTTTTAAAAGAAATGTTGTTGTCAGCGCCATGCATTATTGGCACTTAATCAGTATGTAACCTGAATGCTGCTTCTGTACTTCATCAAATATGCAAAAATGTTGTTCTGTGAAGTTATATTCACACTTAACTTCAAAATTAAGAACATATTTCCATACATTCAGATATTCTCTACTCTTCCCTCCACAAATTCCTTCACACTGATTTTATGACATTTTCATTGATAAAACCCAATACTTTATATTAAAATAATAAGGAGAGAGGATACAAATAACTGCATGATACAATACATTTGCTGTTTGGTTTAAACATAAAATCTTGCAAATAATACAATTTTGGCTATAAAATGTTATTAAAGACAAGACTAGACAATATTAGAAGCTTTTTACTTTTACAAACATTTAAATTCAGTAACACGAGTCCTTCAAAAAAGACTGACACTCTAGTGGCTAAAAAAAAATGAGACCATTTCTTCTTTTTAATTGCTGAGTGTTGAAACCACCTCTAATATTCTTGAGTGATAAGATTTTCAAATTAGCCATTGTGACAGCCATATTGGATGTTACGATCGGCACCATTTTCACTGAGGACAAATGGACACAATTAGAAGACTTGTCAGGAGAATTAGTGAAAAGATTTTCAATATATTCATTGTGGCAGCAATATTTGAGGTCAGATCAGCACCATTTTCATTTTGACCAACTAAATATCATAATAAGTCTTCTGGTGAAAACCCCATGTCAACATACCATATTTGCCGGCCTATAAGTTGATGCGGAATATAAGTCGAATTCGCTAATTTCATCAATTTTCAATCCTTCATCCATATATAAGTCGATGCAGAGTATAAGACGAAGCCAGATCAACACCTTGACTTTGTCACTCTCGCTAGTAACCTCCGGTTTCATGAATATTAATGGTATCACTATGCTTTTCCAGATTAATTGGGAAAATGATTAAGATGGTCTGTACATGTATTATTTATTGGTACATTGTATGCAACGATTTTCACGTACGAAAAATTACATTAACATACGGTAAAGCAATTTCAATGACATAATCCATATATAAATCGATTCAGAGTATAAGACGAAGCCCAGACTTCCAGGTAAAAAAGTATAGACTTATAGGCCGGCAAATACAGTAACTTTCCATTTAGGAGGAGTAGAAGTAACAGGATTTTAAAGATGGCTGCCAAGGTTTATATACTTGATGTCAGATTGACACTTTTTCATTTAGTATCAAGTAGACATCAAAAGAAGTCTTCAGGTTGATATGACTTTCCAACTAGGAGGAGTAGTGATAAGATTTTCAAGATGGCCACTGTGACTGTATCAGATCTGATCAGCACAACTTTTATTTAAGACCAACTCGACACCACAGGAAGTCTTCCAGTGAAAACCCCATGCTGATATGACTTTGCATTCAGGAGGAGTAGCAATAACAAGATTTTCAAGATGGCTGCTGTTGTGGCCATATTTGATACCCAAGTGGCACCATTTTCATTTTGGATCAACTAGACATCAAAAGAATATTTCTGGTGAAAACCCCATGCAGATATGACTTTCCGTTCAGAAGTAGCAAGAACAAGATTTTCAAGGTGACTACCATGGTGGCCATACTGGACATCAGATTGGCACCGTTTTCATTTAGGACCAACCTCATCAAGTCTTTCAGTGAAAACCCAATGTTGATATGATCCATTCAGAAGAAGTAACTATAAAAATATTTTAATTATGGCCACAGTGGATGTCCAAGCGGAACCATTTTCATTAACAACCAACTTGACATCATAAGAAGTCTTCTGGTGAAAACCCTATGTCGATATTACTGTCTGTTCAGGAGAAGCAATAACAAGATTTTCAAGATGGCTGCCATTGTGGCCATACTGGGTGTCAGATTAGCACCATTTTCATTTACAACCAAGCAGACATCATAAGAAGTGAATTTTTTAGTAAATTATGTCTCTGAAAATACTTACCCAATCACATTGCCAAAATCCCCCCCCCCCCCCCCTTCCCTGCAATGCGAGCATCTTGTTAAAGGTTTCACTCAAGCTTAAACTGGTTACATCCAGGATATCAGTGGCCACCTGTAACCTGTAAGAGTTGCTTCCCTTTGACTATATGATATATAGACAGAAAGACGTTTTTTTTTGTCTTTCCATGTATGGTTGGATTCTGAGATAGCAGAGTAATCCTAATGTTAAATGTTAATATGATTGGGTGATATATTTGATAGAGAAACGGTCTCTTGTATATTTCACATAACCCTAGACACGTGCCGTGTTGAGGTCACCACAGGTTATTAAAGCCTGTATGATTCAAGCACTTCCTCCATATTAACAGAGTCTACATGTCATTTGTTTTCCATTTTTGAATTATCCAGCTAAACCTACCTGTCTGTAATTTCTCCTGTCAAGAGCCATTCTCTGGTTCCAGAAATGTTTGAAGAAGGGCGGCAGGATCTCATCTTTGATGTACTGTGGCTCCACACCATCTGTGGCACAACACTGCTTCACTACCTGAAACAAGACATCAACAATATAACATCTGACAGCAGCCTAAATATAACTGAAAAATTCTCTCACCAGTGTGCCCTTTTCTTTGTGTATTTGATAAGAAGAGTCTATGGAAGAAAATGCATACCAACCTATAAATTCTTTGGTTATATTGCAATGCTTGGACCCTTATCTACATACAAATATACACTTTAAATAAATGTTTAATACTCCAACATTTCACAAGTGACCATCCTCTTCAGCACACGAGACAAGAAACAGTTGCACACCAGGGTACAAACCAAACTTTCTGCATATGGTAAAATATCATGCAAATATTCAGCTGAATAAATGAACTGATATGGAAGATACATGACTTTAAAAAACTTGAACACAGAATCTTAATGTTGATCCCTCTGATGCTGCCATCGCCTGCAAGACAGAAAAAAACCCTCTAGCATATCAGGATAAAAACTTCAGGCATATAGTAACATTAATCCAAAGTCTTCACACTGAAAACAACACCACCTCTGATAATGTCAATCTACCATACAATCTTGACAACTATGTCTCCTCGCCATACACAAGTGTAACACACAGATCTGAAAATTCTGCAGTTTAGCTTGTTTTTTCTGGTCTTACCTTCAAGACAATTTTCTTCATTTCCTCATCAGGGGATTGGAACTCTCGAATCAAAATCAACATGACTTCCCTGGTGTAGTAGTTGGCATACTCGGCATCCATCAGGGGGATCAGGTAACCAATAGCTTTCAAAAAGGCAGCCAAACCCTACAAGAAAACAATCCCCATTCTGAATACCCATCTTCATATGCATAACTTGCAAATAGGTGCATAATAATACTTGCTATGAGACTGATGTGTTTGAAATTATCATATTATGGGTATAATCTCCATGATACAAAATTTTCAGTATCACTGCATCTCTGATTAGTAAGCACTTGCTTATAAGCAATTGGCTAGAGTAACTAAGCAATATTCTAACCCTTATCTACCAAACTTAGAAATTCCCAACACTAGAAAACACAATTTTAAATGTCAAAATAGTTTCTCTTCCTGGATGCTTATTGATTAGCCTAATGGAGCTAATAAAATTCATCAAGGCCATTGTTGGATGAGTTAAACAGATGCAAGTCTACAAATACTTGGTTGGTAGAAACAATGACAACATATATTACAGAAACAAGTTACCCTCAATTCTGTGACATGAGTCTATTTTGAGCAGGTTTCATAAACACTAGAAGCAGGTCACCATGACCAAGTTTTGATGCACAACCTACTTTCATTTTAAGATCCAACCACACTGCAAATATGGTCTCAAAAGGTGTAATGAAATGAGATTCAGCCTGGTCGAGGCCATAGGTGGACAGTTGCATAGATTAAAAATTACTCTGTGAAAATCTTATATACTGACCAGATCTCTAAGCTAGCGTGTTGTTGTTTTTTTAGGGGGTGGCTAGTATGAAAAGTAATATAAAGATCACTTACTTTTCCTCTGTGCTGTCGGATACCCTTCCATAGAGGCTTCAGAACACTGTCAAAGGACTCAATACCATAGGGTGTGGCAGCTTCAGCCAGAGCTGCTAGGGCCAGGGCAGTGATCGTTCTTACTTTCTGCTGTTCATCAACCAGACCTGATGAATATCAATTGAAGATACTGCATTAAACTCGGGTCATAGAGGTTAGTTATTTTATTAGTTACACAGTTTGAAAAGTCATGGAGGCTCAGTGGTTAGCATGGCATACTAGCAAGCAGAAGGGTGTGAGTTTGAATACTGCCCAGACCAGGCTGGGTTGGCTACCATGGTGTGTCCCTGGGCAATACACTTTACTCCAATTACCTTGACAGTTATAACCTCTCATGTGTTAATGTGCTGCTAAACGTCAACTGATCGATTAATCCATCGTTAGTGACCCAGTCTGGAATAATAGCCAGTATAAAACTTAATCTAAGGGCACATGCTAAACAAACCATACTACAAACTTGACCCCATTGATGACCTTAGTAATCTCTTTGCACATTATTCCCCATCATTTTCACGTGGAAGCATGCATAAGAAAGAGTGCATCTTTGTAACAAAATACTTCAATTTCAAGAATACAGTGTAATACACTCTACATATTCACAAAATCACAGTCACAATTAGCTAACTGACACTTATATATCTTGTATATTACATTATTACCGCTCAGACCATGTACATACAGGTTACAAACTTCTCAAACTTTTCCATGACTATAGGCAAATATTCCCAGACCACACATTTCATGTCAAATACAGACACATATACTTTCCACTTTTTACATATAAAACAAAGGAATTAACCACATCTCTCCAATGCCAAGCCCATACATGATGATAAGTCAACCTCCCCACCACCTATTAAAGAATTTTAGCCAGTTTTTTGTTAGGAAAGCAATGTCCTATGATAAGTCTGCCTCAAATTTTTCAATGAGTTTAAGTGGCTGGCCTCTGAGCTTATCCTGGGAGAAATTTTGCTATTAATGATGACCTCCACTTGCACTACAGGCAACCCCATAACAGCTTTTATTTAACCCTTTTATTTAAAAAATGCTGGTGTGTGAAAATCATTTAAAATGGTTTTGGTTTGCTTGGTTTGGTCTTTTATGGCACAGCAACACAAGCAGATTATTTAGTGCGGAGGCAGCTGGAGTAAAGTGCCTTGCCCAAGGACACACCACGGTAGCCAACCCGATGGTAGGATTTTAACCCACACGCTTTCAGTCAAGAGTTTGGGATGCTAACCACTGCTCCTGTCTCCATTAGTTGCCTCTTACAACATAAGGGAGGGCACATCTGACCTATTCTACATCCCAGAGTCCACATTAAGAACAAGTGTTTAATGCAGAGTAATAATGTGATTATCAGCTTAATATTTGACTAGTTCAGACCACTTACACAAGTCATAACTACATACTCCTGAACTTAGACGTAGTGCTTAGAGAAGTGCATAGAAAAAAAGACCGTATAGTCCAATATTGATAGAGGCCTCATCAGAAGCAATGAAAATTCCTGTCCGACATTTAATTGGCTAAGCTCATTGGGAGTTAGGTGGATATTTATTTTACCTTCCAAATATTTCAGCATTAGGTTGACCAGATCCAACCGGTTTTTTAACATGTTCAGATTTTTCAGATTCAATGGGTTCACATATTTGTTGTGATCCCAGTGTGGTTCAGGACAGCTTTACAGACTCTGCATATTGTTTTCGTTTTTACTGTATTTCGGAATCCAATTTGGACATATACTAGGTGTCCGAAATGGTTGTACACATAAGATGTTGATCCTGTCGGACTGAAAATATGGACAACCTCTCCTTCATCACCCATGTTTACCCACGTGTGAATTGTTGCTTTTGCAAGGTATTTACTGACTGGTCAATATATACCGATGAAAGATCAATTCTTCAATCATTTTACATCTTGTATTATGCTTTTGAATACTCTTCACAATGGAGGCTATATTGGGGATAAGACTAAACTTATAAATATGTATTGATACGCTGCAGATTTTAAATCATGATACATTAATGCAGCAATGAATCATCCCTGCACTATTTATAATAGAATTCCCTGACTTTTCCCTGACCTGTGGGAACCCTGTCAGAATGAAAATTTAGCAATTTAGTTGACTCTGAAGAAAAATTGAAAATGTCATAAAATATTTGAGATTTACTGTATTCTGATTGGCCATTTTGTACATGTAAAGATGTGAAAAAAGCAAGGCATTATTACATGGTGTATTGACAATCCATTCAGTACACTTGAAAATGTGAAAGAAACAGGTCTGTTGTTACATGATGTGGTGACTGGCCATTTTGTACATGTAATGATGTGAGAGAAAGTAAGGCCTGTTGCTACATGACTGGCCATTTTGTACATGTGAAGATGTGAAAGAAACAGGTCTGTTGTTACATGATGTGCTGACTGACCATTTTGTACATATAAAGATGTGAAAGAAAGAAAAACCTGTTGCTACATGACTGGCCATTTTGTACACATGAAGATGTGAAAGAGAGGCCTGTTGCTACATGATGTGCTGACTGGCCATTTTGTACATGTAAAGATGTGAAAGAAAGTAAGGCCTGTTGCTACATGACTGGCCATTTTGTGTTACATGATGTGCTGACTGACCATTTTGTACATGTAAAGATGTGAAAGAAAGTAAGGCCTGTTGCTATATGACTGGCCATTTTGTACGTGTGAAGATGTGAAAGAAAGGCCTCTTGCTACATGATGTGCTGACTGTCCATTTTGTACATGTGAAGATGTGAAAGAATCAGGTCTGTTGTTACATGATGTGCTGACTGGTCATTTTGTACATGTAAAGATGTGAAAGAAAGTAAGACCTGTTCCTACATGAGTGGCCATTTTGTACACGTGAAGATGTGAAAGAGAGGCCTGTTGCTACATGATGTGCTGATTGGCCATTTTGTACACGTGAAGATGTGAAAGAAACAGGTCTGTTGTTACATAATGTGCTGACTGACCATTTTGTACATGTAAAGATGTGAAAGAAAGTAAGGTCTGTTGCTACATGAGTGGCCAATTTGTACACGTGAAGATGTGAAAGAGAGGCCTGTTGCTACATGATGTGCTGACTGTCCATTTTGTACATGTGAAGATGTGAAAGAAACAGGTCTGTTGTTACATAATGTGCTGACTGACCATTTTGTACACATGAAGATGTGAAAAAAAGGCCTGTTGTTACATGATGTACTGATGGGACATTTTGTACACATGAATAATGAAGATGTGAAAGAGTATGTATTTGGTAGTGTTTGACGGGACCTCAGCACAAAAGTGTCTGTGTAGTGCCAACCAAAGGAAAAGTCTGAAAAATGTAAAAATGAATTGCACAGAAATTTAGAAAGGCAAACCCTTCCAAATAAACGTAAACATTAAGTCCAAGATAAAATATAAAATGTAAAGATGTTAAATTTCTGTAAAATGTATATAAAATAACAGATAAAGGTAACACATAAAATCCTTAAAACATTATTAAAATTTGTTGCATAAACTGCATTCCCTTAAAAAGTCCAAAATCTTCTTGGGTTGTATGTCCTCATACATTTTTTTCAAGTAGTTCAATTCAAAACACATCTGTCTCACATGGTGGAGGCATGTTGTTGGACGATGTACTGACTGGCCATTTTTGTACACGTGAGCATGTGAAAGAAAGAGAGGCTTGTTGTAGTACGATGTAATGACTGGCCATTTTGTACATGTGAGCATGTGAAAGAAAGAGAGGCTTGTTGTAGTACGATGTACTGACTGGCCATTTTGTACACATGAGCATGTGAAAGAAAGAGAGGCTTGTTGTAGTACGATGTACTGACTGGCCATTTTGTACACCTTATGATGTGAAAGATAGCAAGGTCTGCTGTTACATGATTTACTTAATGGCCATTTTCTAAAGGTGTAGATGTGAGAGGTCCATTGTTATGTGATGTTTTTCAGCATCATAAGCTCTGATTTGCTTTAATTCAGAATTATTTTAAACTGTCCTGATCAAAACCAAGTACTGAAATTTGCTTCAAGTATAATAAATCGTAATCTAAATGTATCTGTATTCCAGTATAATGCTTTATGTACGTGTGTTTAACTAACACACAATATGGAAGTCCATAAATTAAAATGTGTTTTTTTTGTTGCCAAAACTTGTAAGCTCAAAACAAACTTATTTCATGTCAAAAACAAATATACAACCCACCCAGGGTTTTCAGAAACAAGAGTTCCTCGAAGGGACTATGCTCTACTGGCTGAAAAGAATTTCCAGGAATTCAAGGTAAGACTATTTCTTCCTTTTAACTGCAGAGTGTTGAAACTATATCTCTGACATTCTTCAGCGACATCAAGATTTTCAAATTAGCTTCAGTGGTGGCTATATTGGATGTCACTTTGGTACCATTTTCATTTAGAGCCAACAAGGCATCATAAGAAGTCTTCTGTTGGAAACCTCATGATATGACTTTCTGTTTTGGAGGAGCATTGATAACAAGATTTTCAAGATGGGTGCCATGGTGGCCATATTCACCATCAGATTGGCACCATTTCTATCTAGTACCAACTAAACATTATAAAAAGTCTTTTAGAGCAAGGACAATGTCGATACGACCAACCATCTAGGAGAAGTAGTGACAAGATTTTCAAGATGGCGTTTGTGATGGCAATATTAGAAGTTGGATCAGCACCATTTTCATTTATGACTAACTAGACATCATAAGAAGTCTTTCAGTGAAAACCCCATGTTGATATCACCAGCCATTGTGGAGTAGTGATACAAAATTTTTTCAAGATGGGTGCTGTGGTGGCCATATTGTACATCAGATCAGCACCATTTTCATTTAGGACCAACTAGACATCATAAGTTTTCTGGTGAAAGCCCCACGTCAATATGACTTTGGGTTCACGAGTAATGATAACAAGATTTTTAAGATGGCTGCTGTGGTGGCCATATTGGACATCAGATCAGCACCATTTTCGTTTTGGATCAACTAGACACCATAAGAAATCTTTGAGTGAAAACACAATGTTGATATGACCAGCCATTCTTCAGGAGAGGCTATAACAAGATTTTCAAGATGCCCGCTGTGGCGGCCATATCAGACATCAGATCGGCACCATTTTCATTTAGGACCAACCAAATCATGGGATGAACATGTGTGGCAATCCTCCAAGTAGTTTACAAGGAGTAGCGATAACAAACTTGACTGGTACAGCTAAAAATGTATGACATTTATTCGAGACTTTCTTTGGGTTAGCATTTAAACTCTGAAATTACTGACAAAAAAATCTCAAGAAGAAGCCAAAATGCACGGTTTTGAACCATCCCCACCCATTACATAAAGGCTTCCATCATGTTCACACTGAAGAACTCACCATGTTCAATGATTTCCACCAAGTTTTTCAGATGTGGAAGGATGGCACATCCCATCAAAATAGCAATCTGCTGCACAATTTTGATACCAGTGTGTCTGGCCTGCCAGGACTTCTTGCTCTTACACACGGCCTTCAAGAATGGCAACAGCGAGGGGATTCCCAAGGCTGATGCTACCACGGCAAAAGCTCGAGCTGTCGTGTTACGCACATACTCATCCATGTTATCAATGTCAGGCCTCATGGTGGAGATCATAGTGGCCAGACCTGCAGCCTGGAATGAGTAATGAAATCAATTAGGAATGTAGTCATATTAAATACATTCATCAATCAAACAAATACTAACAAAACTTCAAGCAATTCGTTTATAGAAGCCATAAGAGAAAGACACGTGATGAAAATTATTCAAAGTATAATGAGAAGGCAATTTTCAGACCAAATACTGTAGAATCACTAATTTTCGTGGATTTCGTTGTTGCCCAGAACCATGAACTTAAAGACCCAATGAAAAATTAGCCACATATGATGAAGAAGCTCCCAAACAACCATCATCTTATTGTGTTTCATTCCTAGAGATCAAACAAACTATCTGATAAATCAATGTCATTACTGTAATCTGGTCACAAAATATTAGCTTTTATATGTGTTTGTTTTATTTTAACCCTTTAAAAAAAGAATTCTAAAGCATTTTATATTGTTTCAATGTACATGTATCTATATGGTATCTGGTAGCCGTAATTTCCACTCTGCCTTAAATCGAAATGTTGTGAGATAAATAAGGGTAGAGAGAAACGAGAAAAAGCATAAGGTAAATGAAAGAAAGAATAATAAATGATACCAGCATATATTTTGTTCTTTTGTATTCTTTATTTTGGGTATTTGTTGTGGTTAATCTACAAAATTAAATATCCACAAATATGCAAACTTTGACAGGCAAAACCACGAATTGAAATACCCACAATTTTTTTTTTTTTGTACAAAACTATGAAAATTAATACCTACGAAATAAATGTTACTGGAGTAAATACTTTTGTATAAGGTGGTAAATAATGAGTAATATGAATAATCTCTAAATACAATTAATACAAAAAATATCTTTAAATTCATGCCTAAATATTTATCCAAATTATTTAAGCTTCTATGACAGGAAAATAATCATACTTAATCAACCTTTGGAATAATCATCTTTTTCTTTTCTTGGCAGAGAGATCAAATCTGAATGGAAATACTGCCATCATTACAATTCAAAAGCTGCAATTTCTGATGTGTCATGCGGAGCCATCTGACTTAATAAGTTTCAATTCACCTATTTTGTTCTCAATCCTACTTGTGTGTCAGTACAGTGGAGGTCAAGGAACAAAACTTGCAAATACAACCAGACATTTTATCACTTTAGTGCTATACTAGACATAAAACTGGAAGAGAAATTCAAGTAAAACTTACCTTTGCAAGGTTAGAAATAATTTCTCTGCCCTCCACCCTGGCATAGTAATCTTCATCTATCAGTAAGGGCTCAATAACTACAAGGATTTTGTGGACGTAAGGTCTAACCAAGTCATCCAATTTATACAAAATTCTGTCAATGACCTTCACCAGCAGGTGGCGCTCTTGGTCTTCCAGTGTAGGGGACATCAGAAGTGGTAAAATCTGATTAAAAAGGGGCCCTGCCCCAAAATCCCTTGCTTTGTCCGTGATCTGTCGTAAAGCTGCCTGAAAAAGGAAACAAAAAAAAAACAAAACAACAACAATCATGAAATGCACTTTCAACCACTGCGACAATTTGGCAACATTTTCATTTAGGACCAACTATACATAACAAGAAGTCTTTTGGTGAAAACCTCATGTCAATATGACCATTCATCCAGCAGCGATCACAAAATCTGCAAGATGGCCACCATGGCCATGAAAATTAGATCAACACCCTTTTCATTTAGAACCAATCAAACGTCACAAGAAGTCTTCTGGTGCAAACTGTCGATTTAAATTTCTATTCAGCAGGATTAGCAATAACAAAATTTTCTAGATGGCTACCATAATGGAAAAACTGGATGACAGAATGGCACCATTTTTATTTAGGACCAACCAGACATCATAAGAAGTAATTTTAAGAAAACCCCATGTTGATATGATCATCTTTTCAGAAGGAGAAATTTAAAATATTTTCAAGATGGCCAATATGGAGACCTTATTGGATATCCTTGCGACACCATTTTCATTTAGGAACAAATAGACCTTGAGATGAATGTGTGTGTAAAGTTTCATGGCAGATGGACAACAGGTTATCCCATAAACTCTTCTGGTCTATGATTAGTACAGCTTAAAAAACTGTATCAGAAAACCACATGCAACTCCACAGTTTGAGTATAACTAAGGTTGCACAGACAGACAGATCAAATAAGTTGAAACTGACATGATTGTGTTTGATTATAGATTATAATGGTGTAATATGTCTCAAATAAGATTCTAGCACTATCCAAATCATACTTTGATAATTTGGTGTTTTATGGCACAGCAACACAAGTAGGTTATTTAGTGCCAAGGAAATTGGAGTGAAGTGTGTTTCCCAAGGACACACCATGGTAGCTGACCCAGGCTGACCTGATGGTAGGATTTGAATCTGCATCCTTTCAGTTGCGGATCTAGCATGCTAACCATTAAGCCACCGAGCCTCTGTCCAAATCATAAGTGTGTGGGCAAGTGTGTGTAGATATATAGGTAAGTAGATACACAGATTGACAAGCAGAGAGGTGAACATGGTTAACAATATGTTAATATGAGTTTCAAGCACATTAACAAAAGTGTTGACAATAATGAAAACTAAAGATAATGATACAGTATTATAAGGTTTATATGTCTGACTGATTAACCATGGTATGTAGCATATAACTACATAACATAACCTAACAGCCAGTGGGTTTTTTGTCTGCAAGTTTGGACCCACGTAAAGTTATAATAACAGCACCGGCACGGAGGATAGACTTGCAAATTTTCATATCTATTTATTATATATTCCATTTCTATCAATGAATTGTCACATACAACCAACAAGTATATTTTCTATCTATATCCCTACAAACAGAACACAGAAGGTAAGCGTTCAAAATTTCCTCATTAGACTGGTTCCTGTTTTGATCAAACTCATTCTTTACACCGTCTTCCAGAACCAAGCTAATACAAGAGTCCCTTGAAGGGACTGATGCATTGCTTGCCAAAAAGAATTTCCAGGAATCCAAGATAAAAGATTGTTTCTTCTTTCTAACTGCGGAGTGTTGAAACCATCTCTGATATTCTTGAGCAACAAGATTTTCATGTTGGAGTGCAGTTTGGCACCATTTTCATTTATGACAACTAGACATCGTAAAAAGTCTTTTGGTGCAAATCCTATGTCAATAGGACCATCCATTCAGGTGGAGTAGCAATAAAAAGATTTTCAAGATGTTCATCATAGCAGCCATACTGGATGCAAGATGGGTACCATTTTCATTTAGGACCAACCAGACATCGTAAGAGTTCTTGGTGAACACCATGTTGATATGACCATCCATTTAAGAGAAATATTGATAACAATCATTTCAAGATGGCCACCATAGTGGTGAAAACCCAATGTTGATATGACAATCCATTCAAGCGAAGTAGCAATAATGGCTGCCATTTTTTTACGTCTGATTAGCACCATTTTCATTTTGGACCAACTAGACACATTAAGTCATTTGGTTAAAACCCCATGTTGATATGACCATCCTCCCAGGAGGAGTAGCATTAACAAGATTTATAGTTGGCTGTAATGACAGTCATATTGGAGGCGAGATTTGCACCGTTTTCATATAGGACCAACTAGGCTTCATAAGAAGTCTTCTGGTGAAAACCCATGTCAATATGACTTTCTACTGAGAAGGAATAGGAACAAGATGACTTTCCAAATGGCCACCATAGTGGTCATTTTGGATGTCTGCTCAGCACCATTTTTATTTAGAATCAACCAGACAGCATAAGAAGTCTTTTGGTGAAAAACCCCATGTCAATATGATCATCCATCCAGGAGTAACAATAACAAGATTTTCATGATGGCCACTATGGTGGCCATATTGGCAGTCAGATAGCCCCAATTTCATTTAGGAGCAACAAGACATCACTAGAAGTCTTCTGGTGAAAACCCATGTTGATATGACATTCCGTTTGGAGTATCGCTAAGTTTTTCGGGATAGCTGCTATACTGGATGTCAGATTGGCACCATTTTTATTTAGAACCCCATGTCAATATGACCATCTGTTCAGAAGAAGCAAAAACATGATTTTTCAGAGAATCACTGTGGTGGCCATAATGTATGTCTGAGTGGCACCATTTTCCTTTAGGTCGAACTAGACTTTTTGATGTGAGTGTGTGTTAAGTTTCATGGCAATCCTCCAAGTAGTTTAGGAGTAGCGATAACAAATTTGTGCTCAATGAAAGACAATGGATGACCATCCTACCAGTTCTTCTGGTCTATAACTAGTAGAGCCAATAAAACTTGATTCCAACCAAGTTATTCTTTTTTATGATAATTGTTTTTAAAAAAATGCATAGAGAATTCTTCAGCATAATACCACATTCTCCATGCACTTTTCTAATTTATCTCAAATCACCACCACCTGGCCAATCTCAGTCCAACTTCAAGCAGAGGCATCAAATGAAGTATGTTTATATGACATGAATGTCCCTGCCAATATGGTATAATGGAAGATACCATGACTCAAGATGCAAAGCCAAACATCTGATTCAAAAATGGTCCATAGCTCAGTGAAATTATGGCAGAAAAGTAAAAAGCATCCTCAACTTTTAAATCAAGCCCAAGAACAAATCAGGTTTCAATCTAAGAAATCTTTCAAATGTTCTGAAGTGAAAACAAAATTTGCGATGTATAGGACAGACTTACGTATGTACATATTGATGGAGCAACACAGAGAGCACTATATGCCTCCTTTACAAATCAAAATAAAAATTC
This sequence comes from Margaritifera margaritifera, assembly GCA_029931535.1. NCBI lineage: Eukaryota > Metazoa > Mollusca > Bivalvia > Unionida > Margaritiferidae > Margaritifera > Margaritifera margaritifera. The sequence goes on from JAQPZY010001497.1 coordinate 423,401, forward strand.
TAATTCATTTTAAAATCACTTGTGAAACAGGAAGACCAAACAACCACACAAGTGACTTTAATCAGACATATATAAAAAGGATTATCAAGTCACCAATTCATCTTAAAAAGGTCAAGGTCAAGAAGCCTCTTTGCAGATAGCTACTATTTCATTCTGGAAAAGTTTTAGTATGCTCAAAGTACAGGAAGGTAGGACTTGAGAGGTTCGATCATACTGCAAATAAATGCGCAGTTTAATATTTACCAACAATGAGAAGTAATTACTTGTAAGAGTTGATCATTTGAAGCACTAATTAAATTAGAAGACATTTCTCTCCATGCAAAGACGTACAAGATATTATAGAAAACTTGTCTCCCAATACATCTTGAGCACCAACCACACATGGGTAACTTAATAACTAAATACAAAAATCATAAAGATCTTGTGTATTTTGTGTACAATCGCCTGTTTACACAAATTTCATTAAATAGAACAATTGTAGGCAAGCCATAAATACTGGCTATGTCAGAGTAACTGTCCTACCTTACTCGTACAGCACCTGCCAGCTAAGGGATATAACTTTTTTTTATCGCTAATTATGACAGCTTTAAAGTAGTGTATTACTTTAACATTATTTCGTGGAATGTCACAGAATGGTTCTACAACATCCACAATCAAATTCTTATTGTACTACAGAAAAGCTGAAACATGGATATTACAGTATACACAATCTTCTTTCTGCAGATTCAATAACTGAATAATTGTCTTTAAAAACTCATGAACTTACTTTTCGCATGGGTGGTGTTCCATTCTTGATCTTTAGCAAAAGTTTCATAATCTTTCTCTCTTTCTGTTCTTCAGGAGACAAAGTTTCTTCATCCACATCTACCTTTAATAAAAAGATACATTTTTTTGCATATTTTTTTTTCTAAAACAATTGAAGATGGAGTTGTAGCAATCATTAACAACTTTACATCAGTTTCAATATACCATGATCCTAAGACAGATTCATTTTGTAAAGGCTAACAGGTACAGTTGACCTCAATTATAAAGTATTCACACATAGCATACTTTCACATATAATGTATAATTTTTCTAAGTTTTTCAATTCAAACCTAGGTTTTTTTTTTGTCATGTAATGCAGTTGTCTGTTATAATGTAATCCAGACTGTGGTTTCAAAAACTGCACATTAACCAATGTAGGCTGTCTCTGTTTCAATATACAGAATACCCTTGGATTGTACGATGAATTCACTGTTAACTATAATGACTGGTTTCATTCTTTTCAACTTCAATAACTGGTTCCATTCTTTTTCAATGATCAATTCTATGAATATAATGAAATGAATAACTGGAATCTAGGACCAAACTAATATCACAAAGGGGACTCACCTTTTTTTTTATTTATGCAAAACCATGCAAATATCTTCAGGAAGACCATAATTTAATTTTACTAAAACTATAACTTGACAGCTTTCTACAGTTTAAAAGCAAATGAACATTCCTTGTCATGTTAAAAGTGCCTGTACTTAAACATTTCTGATGCTAGATGTACCTGTGAATAATTATTTTTCTTTGCGACAGAGGATATCTGGAGATAAATTTCATGAATAATGATAAGAATAATCTAGAAACAGATTGCATACTAGTAGTTTATCAAAGTACTGCATGTCATCTGGTTTCATCATAGGGAGGTTCCCTTTGGGTTGCATGTCCACCATCTGGACCTTATTATCTGGGGTCTGCATCTTGAATCCTGTGGGAGTCCCCACCATGGGAGTTGGGGTGGCAATGAGCTTCCTGGCTGGGGTCCTGATGGGGATATAGCCAGCTGGAGGTTGCAGTACCTGAAAAAGATATTTAAAAAAAAAAAAAATTAGTTACATTCATCGATATTTACACAAAATATATCTCGTGCAATTATTACACACCCCCACCAACAAAACAAGAATTTCTCTAGAGACAACAGGAGTACTACGAATGGCACATTATATGCCAACCCCATGTTTAATTGTCTTCTATGTAGGCACTAGTGCTTACCAACAGGTCTCAATAACCTGGACCTTTGGTTAAGGTATGTGGTCTTGAACTAAACTTACTCTGCAGAAACCATTCTTTTTTTACCAGACTTACCATGACCATGAACCCTTCCCGTAAAACCTTAGACTCTAAAGTTTTTTTCATAACCCCAAGTGCAAGCCATCCACAAAGTTTAGCCAAAGAACTTACTATAGAATAGAATTTATATTGCCAAATCCCTCTTTCTTTGAGGCACAATGACCTTGACATATGACCTTTGGACTTCAAAATCAATATGCCTCTTCCATCAGAGATGTTGCCAGGATTTTATCTTAAGGGGAGATCTCCCCCACTTGACACCAAAATAAGGGGGATTAGACCCCTAAAAAGGGGGGAGGAAACGGCCATAGTTTAATATTTACCTAACACTTAAATATCCATCTCTCTTTCTTCCTGCTACATTCATTTAGGCCTCTACTGAAATAAAAATCCTCAAAAGATGTACCATCTAGTTGTATGGAAAATAATCTGTTGATCGTTTCTGAGCTTAATCTGTTCCTTATCTGTGTATGAATATTGTTCTGTGCTGAGAACCCCCTTTCACAGTTTGCTGTCTGAGGGGGCATATGCATAGCTAGCTTAGCCTGCTTAAAGTGCTATATAGTTTTATACCACAAGATCCCTCTGGTCTGAAATGTTTGAGAAAAGAAATGAAAATTGCACTCTCCTTTTAAATTGCCAGTATTTTAGTTAGGCTAGGTATTCTCCAAATCAACATTTAATTTCGAAATACCACTGAATAGGGGGTTGACCAGCATGCCATCTGTTTTTGTCCATTTAGCTTGTACATTGGACTTGTATTCAACATCATTTTCGGCCTCAAAATTACTCACTGGTATTTCCAGTAACACTTTCCCAGCTCCAATAATCTGATATACTTCAAAACTTTCAAAATCACTGTCATCATCGCTATTATCAGCCAGTATTTGCTTAATGAAATCATCATCTGAAGATGAACCAGGTCGGGAGTCAGCCATTTTGGGTTTTCCTGGTAGCCTGTATGTTAAACAAGCGTTCGTAAAACTTACTTGATGAATGCAAGGTTAAAACTATGACAGAATGCTTGTTCCAGGGCCCAAGTGTACCAATCAGATTTAGTTTTACAGTCATTCATGTCAAGCTGAAATACACATGTGTAAACAGTTGCCAACCTGATAAACGACATGTGTCGACAAGTGCAACGAGACATCTACCGGCGGTACAACTTCTGACGCAACAAACACTTTAAGGGTTCACAGCTAAATAAAAATTGTATACTGTGCAGAGTACATTTTTATATGTGCAACTTTGAACTAATTTGTGAGAGTTCATGCACATTACTGCTTTTCAAGTGCACTAACTTGTACAAATTTTGCGCGATTTGTGCACTCGCGTGCCCTGGCAGTATCTCTGTTCCATACTTTAAGTACAAGCCCTCCCCAAACTTTGGTCAAGGTAAGCCATCTAAAACTAAAGTTATTATGAAAAAAACATTTTTGTTCTTCAGTCAGTGACCTTTACCTTTGACTTTTTGACCCTAAAATCAATAGGCTACTTTCTTACCCAATGTGCAAGCCATCCACAAAATTTGTTAAAGGTACATGGCTGAGAACTGAAATTTGCATGCATAAACCATTTTCCCCCTCATAACCATAGTGACCTTCACCATCAACATTTTGACCCCCAAATCAATTGGCTTCTTCTTTTCCCCCAAGTGCCAGCCATCAGGGCATTGCAAATCTACTTGCCTGATGCTTGGGTTTTATACTATGCGATCTTCCCACAGTACACATATCAGTACCTTTATTTAGTGTTTATATGTACCACATTCTTCCATTACATAAATGTTCAGTTTCTTTCATCTATCAATCCTTTATTTCACATAATACACTGTCAAAGTCTGTCATTACCTTTTTGCAGTCAATGTCAAGGTAAGTCGCACTTTTCTCATGCAGACATAATCATGTGAATATTTAGCATTTGAAGCAAGTTTTGACAAATAGGGAATAAATATTTATATTCTAACTTATCAATTACATTTTAATTGTAACTTTTGTATGTATACGGGACTTACCAACCTTCAAGTCCTAACCAAACCATGGGAGGTTTCTGAGTACAATCTGAAATGTGCTGACCATATTGACTCTAAAACTTGGCTTGTCAAAGATTGTTTTGATGCATGTCATCTATTTCAAGGTGACAAGGTGATAATTTTTAATAATATAATTTCTGAGATTTCTTTGACAGGTGTATTTGCAAGTAAAAGGTACCTATCTCTAATGATTATCCACCAGTATTTCTTTAAAAGAGCAACTGATGTACCAAAATTCTAGCACCCACAGCACTATTTATCATTTATGGTTGACGTAATAATTACAAGAAACCGATACATACTTATTGTTTGGCAAATAATTAAATGGATAAAAATAATTGTTCTCAAACCATTCTCAAACATTGGCCTGTCAAAGATGGTTTTGATGCATATCGCTAGGTGACAACTGTTAAATACATGGATAAGGTGTTCTCAAATCATTCAGTTGTGACTATAAATAAATCATTACAAAAAGTCTAGCTTTCAATATCGTTGATGTTGTTGAAGATACAAGTCTGTTTGATACATTAAACCATTATTCAAATTAAGTCAACACAGTTCTGTTCTTGGTTATGTTTAACTTTTCAGTAAAGATCTTTTACTTGAACATCTCTCCCTCTTTTTTAAAAATCCAGCTATTTCCAAAACCCTATCTATCCATTTACCTGTCAAACTATATACATGTATGTCTGTTTTTGCTGTTCTAACTATATACACATTTTAACCCTTCCTTTTTTCCTCATTTATATATGTATCTGCATGTACTATTTAAATACATCGTTTTTATAACTTTAATTATTGACATATGGTTTTAAGGTGCAAACAAAGATAAAAAGAAAACAAGTTTTTTATTGGCAAAATAAATATAATGCGATTTGCAGAAAACATCCCATATTATATTTAACCTTATTTTTTTAAACTTTCATTGTGATATTATGTTGTCATATTTTAGGGCAAGCTAACTTTCATAAAATTAGTAAAACCCTGACCATCCACAAAATTTGGTCTGTGATACAGAACTATTGTTATTGTGAAGAAACCATTTTTCTTCTCTCAGTCACATTGACCCTGACCTTTGACTTTTTGACCCTAAAACTGATAAGGTTCTTCCCTGCCCCAAGTGCAATCCATCCACAAAATTTGGTTACTGTAGATGGTGGAGAACTAATGTAATTGTGCAGAAACAAAATTGGTAACAGATGTATGAATGGACCAATGGATGGATGGACAACATCACAATACACTTTGCCTCATGGCTGCTGTATACATTTTTCATGGTGAGATAGATCTGCTAAAAAACATGCGCATTTGTTGTCTTCTTGCCGACAGTAAACTTGCTTCTGTTCACTATGAAAATCAATCTTAAAATATCACAAAATCATAACACATTTCTAAAAAGAATTGATCCATCTTAAATTTCCTTCTAAGGCACTGTACCTAAATTACAGATTTCATCAACTTTACTGGAACAGCAAATTACTCTTAGAAAATTGTACCATACAATATGTGTGATACGAGTAGGTTGACCTAGTCATAGCAGTTACTATTATGCTCTACAAACTATAAGCAACCATGATTCTGTCACTAAACTTTGAAATGCAGAATTCCATATTTTGTTTTATCTGTATTAATATTTTCAAGATTAACTAGATTTGTGTCTGAAAAACATGTATGCCCCCCCCACACACACGAAGGCCAAAAATTCTAAGCTTGAAAAAATACTATTAATTTCTATAATAGCACAGAAAAGGTAATTAAGTCTTTAAAAATAGAAATACAATCATGCCTACAACATTTTACTTCTCACCCTTAAGTGGTTTTTGCTTAATCATTCAATGTTTTCATCAAAATAGTCTAAGCCCAGAAAATTAAACGTGTACAAAATTTAAAATAACTGCAGTATCTTGAAACTCTAATCACAAAAGCATGCAAACATGCCTTTGAAATTTCATTTGTACACCTCAAGTGGCTAAAGTTTAATTGTGCTAGCAAGGCTGTCATAGAAAATTCAAGACCAAAATTGAAGAATAATGTGTAAAAACTTGAAAAACTGGTAATGGTCTGAAAATATCATCAGGTCATCTATATATGCAAACAAATATGCTTGTTAAATTGCTTCTGTCTACCTTGAGTGGTTTTTGTGCAATGGCACCAACAAGCTTTTCTAACTAGACAGACAGATTTACTGTATCAAATCTTCACTGCAAGCAGTGGGGAAATAAAAAGCAAGCAGTTTACTGTAATACTGCATGACAATTTGTACCTTGTAACCAGGTGGGAACATAGCATCCAACTCTTCATCTGACAATGGTCTATTCCTCTCATCTATCTCTCTCTGCCATGAGTAAGCCTGTAGCTGTTCTGGGGTCATGGACAGCAGATGACCTGGAGTGGGTGTTGCCATGGCCATGGCCTTTGCCCCTGTAGGGGTCACACCACTAGGAGTCATTCCACTTGGAGTCAGGCCTCCTGGGGTGAACCCACTGGGTGTGGAACCTCCTGGTGTATGACCACCAGGGGTGGAAAGCCCAGAAGGGGTCATGCCTCCAGGGGTCATATTCCCAGGTGTCATGTTCCCAGGGGTCATCTGGCCTGGGGTGTTGGAGGGTGTCGTTGCTCCTGGGGTCTCATCCCATCTGGACCTCCTCTTACTAGCTCCAGGGGTTGGTGTGTCTTGAATTAAGTCTCCACCTCGATCTGTTTTAGGGGTCTCTGCCCAACCACTACCATGCCCAGGGGTATCTAAAAGCGAAGAGATGTGCATTATTTATCCAATGATAAGCTTATGCTTTGTCATTATCACAAGTCCATCCCACATTTTTACAAAATTCTGGCAAATAATAACAAAGGATATCTTAAACTGATCCCCTACTTTATGAAAATTTATTGGCTATGTGCCTGGTCTTATCATGGGAGAAATAATGTGTGTATATTTCATATTTTTAGGTATAATTTACCAGCAAGCAATATATAAAACTGCATGACAAAATCAGTCATGTCCACAATAAATGAATATCAAATACTTTAACTGACAAATTGAAAAGTTTTGTTATATTATGAATAGTTTTGACAATGAAATACACTGTTCATTTATTCAAATTTTTTGAGAGCCAGTGCTAAGTAGTAATATTGCTATGAAAAAATAAAGTTTATCATACTACATCCACTCAGACTTGTAAGCAAAAGGTATGTATCATGATATACATCATACTATTCTTGTTTTGAGGTCACATGATGAATTATCAACCCAAGATACTTTGAATTCATTTATTTTTGTGGGTATCAAATTTCGTGGTTTTGGGCAAAAAATTTGATTTGGGATGTACTACTTTAAGAGAAAAGTCACTGTTCATCGGGTCTTCAAATTCGTGGATTGGGGAAAGGATCATATTGCTCCAACAGAAAATTCATTGTTTCATCGAGTCTTTAAATTTGTGGATTGGGGAAAGGATCCCATTGCTTCAACAGAAAATTCAGTTTGTTGAGTCTTTAAATTCGTGCATTGCAGCAACCACAAAATCCTGGAAAAATGGGCATATGACACTTGTGGGTAATTTGTCCTTTAACATCAAAACAAAAATAACATATTCACAGAATATGTCATGTTACCCAAGGAAAAGATGACATATGCCATGTGTGGGTAATATGTCATTTAACATCACAAAAAGGGCTATAAAAATTTTATTATACTAAAGGAAAGTAGTACTGTGTGGGTAAATTAAATGACAATCACTTGGGTTTATGATTAAGATGTCAAATTTTATTTCAAGTTGTCATACACCTTTATAAAGTTACACAAACAATTTCATGTGAAGGAAACAACCAAAGGTAGTTTGAAAATCAGGGAAAATGGAGGGTAGTATGGTGGTGAATTAACATCAGAAACATTATTTTGAAGCATTATTGTGATGATTTCCTTTAAAAAGCCTTTTTAACTATTATTTATGTACTACCAGAAGCGGAACAATATCCAAGGGAGATAACTACCATCAAATATAATCATTTACCTAAATTTGAGTTTCAACCCTTTACATATAAAAATTGATGTGAAAGACCAGTGGATCCATATATGCTTTGTTACAACTTTTACTAATTTTATTGGTAATACAAATGATATTTGGTAAAAAAGAATGGACATTATGCCATAAGCACTGAGGATTGAGATCCCTCCAAGCCAAAAATTGTACTGGGACCCTAAGTCATATTTTCATATTTCAAAAACTGTGGCAACTTTCCTCTCACATAATAGTGTATCATCAACATTATCATGGCTATATTCCAAATTGATAATTAAGAGATACTGTAAGTCATACATCATTAGGAAGCATAAATTTAAAATTTTGCAAGAACACTACCTTTTGCTAATATTTTATTTGTGTGGATCAAAAATTATAATGACCCTGAATTTGAAACTCCTCAATGCATAAAGGCAAAATTGGTTTATTCATGTGTATACCACCAACCACCCAAAGTTCGTATTTTTGCCCTATGGTAAGTCATTCTATTTGTATGTGGCTAATATGCTGTAATTAAATATTTGCTAAAATTGAATGACATCAAAATATTGTGATTTAAGTAACATAACCAAACATAAACACACCAATGTAAAAGTAACAATGAAAATGCAGTAGTCAGCTACTTTGCATAAATTTATTTGCTTCCTGAGACAAGGCATACCACTGCACCACGGCTGGGAGGCCAACTTCCACTTCCATCCTTGTGGGTAGTTATTTAAGGATATCTTGTACCAATCTTCCTACTGATCATGGTGGGGTAGTTGTCCTGGGATATGATACACAATTTGAGGTCATAAAATAAGCGTTACAGCTGTAACAAATGTCAGTATTTCCTGAAGTCAGCAAAACTTTTAAGCTGGTGCTTGTGTCATTTGCAGTCAACAATAGAGAGATAACACTGATATTAAATTTAATTGATTATTAGTAAAATAAATATAAAAATGATATAATTTTCAAGCAAAATGTTATGGACATTCTCTTTTTTTTATCGTGTCGAGGGTGTCATGATTAAATGCCCAGCTATTCAGTAAGAGAGCACCACTAGCATTCAATTTACTACAAAAACATAACTATATACATCTGAAATCATGCAGAGATGCTCAGAACGAAATAAATAATAAATTATTAAATTATTCTTCATCATGTTTGGATGTAACATTCGTGTCATACGTGTTACACTCCAAAATCAGATAAATTGTATGCCAATCTCACAAGTTTCTGACTGTGTTTGATCTGGCAATGAAAGTACATGTGTTGACTTAATTCATTACTTTCTATAAAAACAAACTTTTGTGGATATTGCAATTGCAACAAACCACAAGTTTAAAGATTTATCAACCAATGATCCTTCTGCAGAAACAAATGGATCCCTTCACCAATTCAGGAATTTAAAGTAACAACAAAAATGCCATTTTCCCCCAAACCACAAAAACTGGTACCGAAGAAAATAAATGAATTCAGAATGTCTCAAGTGGAGAAAAATATGCTAAAAGGGAAAAGATATCCAGAGGGTGGTGTTGGTAGATGATGTTTTATGAAACGGCCCAAGATGTTGGTGGGGCTAAAATATGTATAAAGTGGGTTGGTGGTGTGTTTGTGTGTGTTGGATCATAACACTATGATTTGTATGATGATATTCACTGGGGTTAAGATATCAATGGTGGGAAAGATGTACTAGGTTTTGCCTCCAAAAGTGTGTGGGTGCGGTTATAGGGAAGATGTACTGTTAAACTGACAGTAAGCATGTATGTATAGAGGTTTAATGGCATGTCAGCACAATCCTGGCTATATAGTGCCAAGTTTAGGCATTCAAAAAGAGGCATACAAAACAAAGATAAAAGCAAAAAAAGTTAAAATCCACAAAGATCAAGTCAAAAAAGGGTGAAATCTTTAAAATATAAAGTCAAATGTTTGATGCAAACCTAAAACCACAGTTCAAGACCTTCCAAGTGTGAAAATTATCAAGGGACACATCACTGGTATAAAAGGTAGCCTCCTTTAGCCATTTCTTGTGTAGGAGGCCACATCGGGCCTGTTCTACATCCCCTGGCACACATTGACATGTACAAGGACACACTGGGCCTATTCTATATCCCCTGGCCTGTATTGACATGTAGGAGGACACACTGGGCCTATTCTAATCCCCTGGCCTGTATTGACATGTAGGAGTACACAACGGACCTATTCAATATCCCCTGGCCTGTAACGACATGTAGGAGGACTCATTGGGCCTATTCTACATCCCCTGGCCTGTATTGACATTTAGGAGGACACACTGGGCCTATTCTAATCCCCTGGCCTGCAATGACATGTAGGAGGACTCATTGGGCCTATTCTACATCCCCTGGCCAGTATTGACATGTAGGAGTACACACTGGGCCTATTCTACATCCCCTAGCTCCCAGAGGAAAGCAGTTAAATGCGTTACTAAATTGATCATAATATTAAGATATGTTCTGTCCTAAATTCTTGCGGATTGTAAAAATAACTCCAATCCTCTGGTTTGACCAAGCAACATACATACCAATCAATCTTGTTAGGGCAGTGTTCCAACTAATACTCTTGATTCATATAGAGAAATTTCAGATCTATCTGTGGACAGCAAGTAACTTTTAAAAAAACAAAAACAAATTCACTAAATCATTTGGTGGTATTGCTTTATCTGGACTAATGATAATTTTTTTCCCCTGCAAAATGTATTTTTACCTCTTTCTGTCCTGGGTGTTTCATCCCATCTGTTTCTTCTGGCACTGGGTGTGGTCTGGTGTCCAGGTGTATCTCTCCCTGGGGTGGCTGCCCCTGGAGTGGCATGACCAGGTGTGGAATCCCAATTTCTGGTACTCTGGCCTGGAGTGGCCCCAGGGGTCTCTGATCCTTTAGATCTACCTGGAGTCTCATCCCATTTGCTCTGAAAGAAAGCATCAATGTTGATATGAACAAAAAATGGACAAAAAGTTGTCTAAACAGCAAAAGCAAGCATGCAAGTGTGTATCTATATGTTTGTGTGCATGTGACACAAAGCAAATATTTATGTTGATATTTTTATGCATAAATGGATAACTGATGACATTTCAAGCAGTTTCAGTTTTTTCAACTTTTAAGAATCAGTGGTAAAAAGTTTCCAGCTTAAAATATGATAAATTACATCAGCTTACTTACAAATTTGTAAAATGCTAGCCAAATATGATAAATTACAGCAGTTTTTATTCACTTGAAATCTGAAAATACTAGCCAAATATGGTAAATTACATCGGCTTCCTTGCAAATCTGTAAAGTGCTACCCACAATTTCTTGGCTGCAAGTATTTAATTCACATCCAGTTATTTTCTTTTTTCATTTTTAGCAACAATGAGACTGCTTTCATAACATAGAATTTTGAGCAGCTAAGTTTAGAAAATAAACGAATAAATTAACAAAACTTTTTTGCAACAAAAAACCGTTTTCCCTATTAAAACTGCAACCTACTTGTGGTGTCCCAGCTTCGGCCATATCCCACGAAGAAGCTTTCTTTTTTGCAGGTGTATCATCTCCTCCTGTTGCCTGGTCCCATCGCCTCTTTTTCTTCTCCTGTAGCTGCTGTTTTTGAGGCTCTGCTGCCCCTGATCCATTCACAACTTTCAGATCCCCTGTCTTAGCTTTCTCCTTCATCTGGTCCCGCAGCATTCTCTGTAAAAGACAAATGCTTGTCACTAGCAATGACCAAGCTCAAGTGCTACATCCCACCATCAGATCAACTCAGAATGGCTATCAAAATGTGTCTCCTGGCAAGACACTTTACTATACTTGTTAATGCACGTTATAACCTTCAAAGTGTTGATGCGTCATAAACCCCAAAGTAAGACAATTATGCTTATGAATAGGTCATTGGGGGGGGGGGTTAAAACTAATTTTAATTATGTAATACTTAGCTGCTACTACTGCATTGCTTTCCTTTTCTGGGATGCAAAGTCCCCAGTCAATGCTAAATATCCCTCCTCCAATTACTAATTGGAGAACTAAAGAGAACATGATCCCAGTCTGATTCAGTAGTCATGGCCAACATACAGAATACTGACTTGGACTGAGACCACAGGACATAAGAGTGGTGTGGGAAGTGGGAATCACTGCAATAGTAGCAGGTTAAGTATTACATAATTACAATTATTTTACCTACCCCCACCTGCATTTCACTAGCAGTAACACTGGCTACTATTGCATTGCTGAATTTACCAGTTATGAAAGAGGCTGATGGCCTCAAAAACAAAAACTGGCATAAGAAAAAACGCATTTACCCTTACTGTATGAATGTTTCGTACTGTAAGCTAGTAGATGGCTTTACCACATGTTGTGCTGTCACAAGGAATAAAAGCCTTTGATCTGGTGTGCCAAATAAGGAAGGTAAAAGGATGAAAAAGGTAGAGTGCAATTGACAGAAGGCAGCTTGCATGACATCATCCAAAGAGGAGTGATACAAGTAGGCCCAAGATGCAGCAATATCCCTAACCTCATAGGATTTAATTCTCATGAAAGATAGGTCCTCTCAATGAAGGACTTATAAACTCTCTTGATAGTGTTGAACCGTTGAGAGGGAGAAAAAGACAATTCAGAACTTTCCTTCTCCTTTCTGAGGAAACCAAATAAAACCATAACACCCTAACTGAGCCTATCTTGAGCATCTTATAGCTGATTCTTAGCCAGAAACCCAGAACCAAATCATAGTTACCTCTGAACCATAAACAACCCTTTTCTACAGACAAGGCATGGATTTCACTTCTTCTCACTGATGATAAGAAAGCAGGAAAACTGTCTTAAGAGTAAAGTTTTCAAAGGAAGCTTCACCCAAAGAGCTCACGCAAGATTCCATCTAGCATTGATGAGAAACCAGTCTCTGAAAGTAAAAATACTTTATAACATGTAAAAGATGATGATCCGCTCCAATGGCAGAATCCATGGAGAACTTAAAGAATTAGAATGGGCTCCCCTATAGTCCTTAATGGTACATACTGAACATTCTCTTCCTTGAAAAGGAAGCGAAGAAAGTCTGCAACTGCAGTTAAACAGGGACAGATGGTATCAATGCATTTCCTACTGCACCAATTATAGAAGATCCTTCACTTTGCATTGTAAACTTGGAAGTGAATTGCCTCCTGGCCTGAGTGATGCAGTTTGCAACCTTGCTCTAAAACTGGTCTTGGCAGATTGACTGTTCGAGATGAGCAAAGTGTGAAGGTGTAGAATCTGTGGATTGTTCTGTAGGAGAGATCCCGTGCTCTTTCCTCTGTGGTAATCTCCTGGACCTGTCTACCAACAGGTAGAGTAGATCACTGAACCATGACTGTTGGGGCCATGAGAGCTATCAGGATGAGCTGAGATGTGGAAATCCTGACTTGATGGAGAACCTGTGGAATTTTGAAAGGTGGGAAGGCTCAAAAGTACTGATGATCCTACTTCAGACTGAACGAGTCTACCACACAGGTGGTCTGGTACTGGAGAGATATAAAAAGGGAGCTAGTTGTTTAGTCTCATAGCAAAGAAGTCCACTACTGGCCCTCCAACCAAGTTGAAAAAGTGAATCTGCTACTGACTGGTAAAGAGACCATTCTCTAAGTACCACATGGCCCCATCTGGACAGGCTGTCTGCCATGATATTCCTTTTGTCCGGAATATGGCAGACTCTGAGACTGGCCATCAGAGGAGGTTTCAGACTTCCACACAAAGAGAAGAAGCATGTGTACTTACTTGACACCTGAAGTACGTTACCACCAACATGTTGTCCAAGGTGATCATAACACAATGATACATTATAAGGTTGACACACCCCTTAAAGGCTAAGAACACTGCTGCATTTCTAAGTTACTGATGTGAAGGATCGCTCTACCCTCCTCGAGACCAGTCCCCTCTGACTCTAGGTGAGCTCACCATCCAGAATCTCATGCATCTGTGTACAGAAAGAAGTCGGGTTCGGGGCTGTGAAGCGGGACTCCTGTCAGAGATGAAAATCTGATCCTAGGGGAATTCGAGCCAAGGCGAAGGCAAGCCAACATCCAAGTCTTGGCCATAAGACTTGTTATGAGGGACAGAATCGGAGCAATACTGTCTGGTGGAATGCATACCATCCCTCAATTGGTGAGGAAATTCATCGTCATGCATGAAGTCCTGGATGGGATGAGATCCAACTTCTTACTGTCAACCAACTGAGGGGCAAGTCATTCAGGAGAGTATCTCTGAGGACACTGCATCAACCATAAATCGAAATACTGATAGATGGGGACCTCTAAGGGCCTAAGTGAGATGCTGTTATCCCCATCACCCTGGTAAAGGCTCTGGGGATAGAGGCAAGACTGAACAGAAGAGCTAGAAATTGAAATATTTCAAGGTTGAGACAAAACCGAGGCATAGCAGATGATTGAACATGATAACTAGAGGTGGAAAACCAGTGGCCGAAGCATTGAATATGGGGACAGGACACCTCTTCTGCTGTCTGGCAATCTCTTGGCACCAGGAGAACTTCTGTGCTTGCTCCACAACCATTGTGAAGTGTGAGAGCAGCAGATCTGAATGAGATCCTGTCTCGATGATCTTGGAGGGTGGTGGCCTCCCTTTTGTTGGTCAAGGCCAGTGGGGATGAAGCAGGTCCACTGCCTGTCACATCCGACATACCTTGAAACAAAGGCAGAGACTATCTCTGATGTCACGGGGGAAAAAAATGATCCACTACCAGGCAGTGTGGGTTCCCAAATCCCATAGTAATAAAATGTGAACATACGGAATGGGGGTATGCCAATCTGATCCCCTTCTCTACAAGGATGAATAAAACCACGACTTCCTATTCCCAGTGATTGAAAGGCAACTTAGTGAAAGGTGGGGGTGGATGGGTATCAACCTGATCCCTATCTCCAGACTGTCTATCAAAACCAGGTGTTCAGCTGCTCGAAGAGCATTGCCTGGTAACTGGATGAAGACAAGTCTGGTGTAGATGATCTGACTGATGAAACTCTGTTCCTCGAATCAGAGTCCACCTCAGATCTATAGGAAGGAGATCCTTTAGGAAGGTGCGACTCACTCTTATTGGTCACCATCACTTTAACTCCCTTGAGAGGATGCTGCTCATCCCTCACTCTCAGGAACCAGCACTACTCCCTTGAAAGGGGCTAAGGATCTATCCCTAACAGGAACTGATGACATCGGAACAAGCATCAGAGACCCTAGTCCTTTTGGCAATCTCTTAACAACAGAAACCACTCCTGGTTCTTGCCCTACTGGGGGTGTAGACTTCTTAAACCAGCAGTGATCCAGACACCTCCTGGGAATAGAGAGGGTCGCCCTGACATGAAGAGGAAAAGGGACCTTCTTCATCCTTCGGTAAATGTGGGGACTCTCTGCCAAGTTCCAGTCCGCAAATGTCCACAGGGAACAAATAGGACATCTGTCCATGCATGTACATTTAGTACACAACAGACATATGGGATGAGTGTCCCAATGGGGCCTTCTTGTGTCCACTCACCCACACCTTGTGACACATTATGTGCTGAAAGAGAAAACTGATGAAAACATAATCGGGAATCAAAAAAGAATAGGTAGTACTTACCCTAACACCAGTACTAAGAAGGGAGAACAATTAATAGAAGCATTGCTATGATGAGCAAAAACCCCTTCAAATTTAGCAAAAAGGCACAAAAAAACCCCCACAAAATTAATGCAAGGACTGGGGAGAAATTAAACTCGACACAAAAAAGTGTATTTTTGGTTGAAAAACAGGTGAAAACAGCAACGAAGGTGAAAGTCACTAAGCATCCTGACACATGTACTCGCACAACAGTCCAAAGAGAAAGAGGAAGATATTCTGTGTATTGGCTATGGCTAAGGAATCAGACTGGGATCATGTTCTTTTCAATTCTTACATTTAGCTTCAACAGGGGACTAAGTATCACGGAAAAGGAAAGAAATGTAATAGTAGCAGGTGTTATGTATGATGTTTATATAATATTATAGATATTTTAGGAAATTATAAATGTTTCTTGACTTTAATATTTGCTTAAATCTTAATTTTGTTTATCAGAAAAAATCACGTTTAACTAGTGTCCTTGAATTAGGTTGTTTACTTCAGATTTGAGCTAAAGGATAGTTTTGATCAACAAAATGTTTTCCCAATTTGAGGTCAAGGTTGATTTTGTTTACAGATAAAACTGGAAATACCTTAGGAGTTACCTGTCAATGGTCACACGTACATTTATTATTCTAGATTATTCTGTCATGTGACCAATCTTTATATATACCATGTTTAGTGGACATTTTTTCAGTTTCGACATTACTATCAGTTTTGTAAAGAGCTATTACAGTTGTGGAAAGTCATTCCAAATTCTGAGAGAGGAATTATTTTAAATATTCATTGGATTGTAACAGTGCTCATAAACTTTTGGATTTTGGATTTTTAATTGATGATTTTGGAATTCAGAGATATTTTGGAGTACTTCATTTTGACATCAGCACATTAAAGACTACTAGTACATCAGGACTTTAAAGACCATTGGCATATCACAACATTCAAGGATACAGCCGTGAATTCGGAACATTCTATATTTAGGACTTGTGATTAGGACACTAATTCTTATTGGATTATTTGGATATTAATACACATTACTTTAAGTGACTTTTTGATTTTTCATTTTAATTATCTAGAAATAAATTGCTTGTTGATTTTTACTTGATTTGTTGCTTTCACTTTCTTTCTGTTACATTTTTCTTAGACCATAGAGTCGTAACAGAAATTGGGGGCTCGTTGTCCGGGATAGAATTTCTTTAAAGCATATTTGAGATATTAAAGTTATTTTTTGAAATTCATATTGATTTTGTCTCAGAATTTTCTTTTGGTCTTTGGCAAAGATTTTAAATAGAGAATTTTTGTGTGTGAAACTAACAAGCATTCACAATGGAATCTAATGCTCAGAATTTCATTTCAAAACATACCCAGGAGGGGTTAGAGTGTATGAGAAAGGATGAGTTGCTCGAACTTGCCAGAAAATACAGTCTGTCTGAGGCGAAAGCATCATTGACAAAACAGGAGATACAGATTATTTTGATTCAATATTTAGTAGGAAAGGGAATTTTGGATAGCAGTGCTTTAAGTTTGAAGAGAAAGCCTGTATCTGGTTCTGACAGGAAATTAAGGGAATTAGAGTTAAAGAACCAGATGGATTTAGAATTGGCAAAGCTTCAAATTCAGAGAGAGAGCGAGAAAGAAGAGAGGCATATGCAGATGGAGAGAGAGAAAGAAGAGAGGCAGATGCAGATGGAGAGAGAGAAAGAGGAGAGACAGATACAGATGGAGAGAGAGGAGAGACAAATGCAGATGCAGAGAGAAGAAAGGGAAATGCAATTTAAATTAAGAGAATTAGAACTGGCAAACAGAGCACACTCCACTCCTTTAAACACAAGTTCAGGTTTTGATGTTACTAGATATATTAGGTTAGTACCCCCTTTTCAGGAAAAAATAGTAGATAAATACTTTCTTCATTTCGAGAAAATTGCTGAAAACTTGAAATGGCCCAGAGAGCATTGGACTTTGTTATTACAAAGTGTACTTATTGGCAAAGCTCGTGAAGTCTACACTTCACTGTCAGTACAACAAAGCACTGATTATGATGTGGTTAAGGAGTACATCTTGAAAGTTTATGAGTTGGTACCAGAGGCATATCGACAAAGGTTTAGGAATTGTAGAAAAGAGACTGGACAAACTCATGTCGAATTTGCAAGGGAAAAAGAACAACTATTTGATAGGTGGTGCTCAGCCAAGAAAGTTGATCAAGATTATGATAACCTCAGACAGCTCGTATTAATTGAAGAGTTCAAGAGGTGCATCCGTAGTGATGTTAAAACCTATCTTGACGAGCAGAATGTGGAAACTTTGGAAAATGCTGCTCATATGGCTGATGATTATTCCTTGACTCACAAAATTTCATTTGGCAATAAGTCATCCTCTCAGCAGTTTTCTGGTAAAAAACTATTTCAATCTCATACGAGTACTTCCAAATTTCACAACAGCACAACTGTTAGGAATCAAACATCTGATAAGACTGATCAGAAATCCTTATCTCTTCCTACGTGCACTTATTGTAAAATGAAAGGGCACATCATTTCTGATTGCTTCAAGTTGAAAAAAAAGCAACAGAGTAAAGACAGAGCTTTTCCAAATGCTCTTATTTCAAAGAGGTCAAGGTCACAGTCTTGTATTGAAAGCAATACATTTGTTGGGTCAAACAAACCCCAGTCTGATTCTATTTTGGAGGCTTATGAACCATTCATGTCAGAAGGTTCTATATCACTTATTGGTGATTCTGCCAAGCCTATCCCAATTAAAATATTAAGGGACACTGGAGCTTCTCAGAGTCTTTTATTATCAGTTACTTTGCCTTTGTCTGAGGAGTCTTCTTCAAGTGAAAGTGTTCTTGTTCAGGGAGTAGAGTGCGGCTTTGTAAATGTTCCTCTTCATTGTGTAAATTTGGCATCAGACTCAGTTTCTGGACCTGTGACTGTTGGGGCAGTGACTTCTTTACCCATAGTGGGTGTTCATTTATTACTAGGCAATGACCTAGCTGGAGATAAGGTTGTGGTTAATCCACTTGTAACTGACAAGCCTTGTTTGGATCAGAAAGTTGATCCTGTCAAAATTGAAATCCCTGATTTGTACCCTGCTTGTGCAGTTACTAGAGCTATGGCAAAAAGAGCTCTTGAGAGTGATGTTGATCAGGATATTATTCCTTTAGCTGACACATGTATTGGTCAGTCTTTTGATGAGGTCACTTTTTTCTCAGGTATTGATCAATCAAATGGTGTTGATCACAGTGATCCTCTTTTGGCAACTCATTCTCTTTGTTCTAATCAGGGTGACAAACGACAATCCCTTGTCATTGAACAGGAGCAAGATCCCGAGATATCTTGTTTGTTTCAGAGGGCTATTAGTGAAACTGAAGCCACACAAGTTCCAGTGTGTTACTTTGTGAAAAATGGGGTCCTTATGAGGAAATGGAGACCACCTGAGGTACCCGCTGGTGACGAGTGGTCAGTGAGCTATCAAATTGTTGTTCCTAAGTCATATCGACAGGAAATTCTTAATATAGCCCATGAAACTCCTTTGGCTGGTCATTTAGGAGTCCGTAAGACTTATCACAAGATCTTGAATCATTTTTATTGACCGAAACTCAAAAGTGATGTTTCTAAATACTGCAGATCTTGTAACACTTGTCAAATGGTAGGAAAACCCAATCAGAAGATACCTAAGGCTCATTTGCAACCTATTCCTGCATTTGATGAACCATTTAGTAGAATAATGGTAGACTGTGTCTGTCCTTTACCGAAGACCAAGTCAGGCAATCAATACTTGTTGACCATCATGTGTGCATCTACAAGATTTCCAGAGGCAATTCCTCTGAGAAATATAAAAACTAAAACTATTGTGAAAGCTTTGGTGAAGTTTTTTACACTTGTTGGCCTTCCCAAATCCGTCCAGTCAGATCAAGGGTCCAATTTTATGTCTGGAATTTTCCAACAAGTTATGCATGAATTAGGCATCCAACAGTTTAAATCTTCTGCCTATCACCCTGAAAGTCAAGGTGCTTTGGAAAGATTTCATCAAACTTTGAAGAATATGATTCGATCACATTGTTTTGATACAGAAAAGGATTGGGATGAGGGTGTTCATTTGTTGTTGTTTGCTGTTAGGGAATCAGTTCAAAAGTCGTTGGGTTTTAGTCCCTTTGAACTAGTTTTTGGTCATACTGTCCGTGGACCATTGAAATTATTGAAAGAGAAACTTCTTTCAAATGAAGATTCAAAGATTAATCTTCTTGACTATGTCTCTGATTTCAAATACAAGTTGTCAAAGGCCTGTGAAGTAGCAAGAACTAATCTTCACACTACTCAGTCAAAAATGAAATTAAGGTATGACAGAAATACACAGGAAAGGAGTTTTAAACCTGGTGACAAAGTTCTGGCTCTCTTGCCCATACCTCAGAATCCTCTTCAGGCTAAATTTTATGGTCCTTATACAGTTGAAAAGAAAGTAAACGACTTAAATTATATCATTAACACTCCTGGGAGACGGAAACAGAAACAACTCTGTCATATAAATATGTTAAAGGAATATTTTGACAGAGATAGCCCAGCTAATTATTCAGTTAATTTAGTTGTACCTGTCCCACACACTGAAGATATCAACGATGGAATACAATCAGACTATAGTGACTCTGGTATAACCAATCTTCGGAATTCAGAAATATTGAACAATCTAGACCAGAAACTTTCACATCTACAACAACAGGAAAGAAATGAACTAAAACAGCTATTACGTGACTATGAGCACTTGTTTCCTGATGTTCCTACACGAACAAGTAAAATTTATCATGACGTTGACATTGTAGATTCTGCGCCTGTGAAACAGCATCCTTATAGGATGAATCCTCTCAAACAGAACTATTTAAAGAAAGAAATTCAGTATTTACTGGAGAATGATTTCATAGAACCAAGTAAAAGTAACTGGAGTTCACCATGTATTCTTGTTCCCAAGCCAGATAATACATTCCGCATGTGTACTGACTATAGAAAAGTTAACAGTGTCACCAAAACAAATTCATTTCCAATCCCAAGAATGGACGATTGCATTGATAAAATTGGAAATGCTAAATATGTCACCAAGTTTGACCTTTTAAAAGGATTCTGGCAAATTCCACTGACGGAAAGGGCAAAAGAAATTTCAGCATTTGTAACTCCAGATGGACTTTATCAATATAAAGTCATGCCATTTGGAAAGAAATATTCGCCTGCAACGTTTCAACGTCTGATGAACCTGATAACATCTGGTCTTGATAATTGTGATGCTTATATCGATGACATCATTATCTACAACACCACCTGGGAAGATCATTTGAAAACCATTCAAAAATTCTTCGATTGACTCAGCGATGCGAATCTGACAATTAATTTGAGCAAAAGTGAGTTTTGCCATGCTTGTGTCACATTTTTAGGACATATTGTGGGACAAGGTCAAGTTAAACCTATAGAAGCTAAGGTCAAAGCTATCTCTGAATTTCAAGTACCAATTTGTAAAAAGCAACTGATGCGATTTCTAGGTATGGCTGGATATTATCGGAAATTTTGTTCAAATTTTTCCAACATTGCTGAACCTTTGACAAGTTTAATGAGTAAGAAAACCAAATTTCATTGGTCTGACAAGTGTCAGGAATCTTTTGACAAGTTAAAGGCCATGCTTAAGAATGCACCAGTTTTTTCTGCACCAAATTTCAGCCAATCATTTAAATTATCTGTTGATGCAAGTGATGTAGGGGTTGGTGGAGAATTGATTCAGGAAGACAAAAGTGGCGTGGATCACCCTGTGTGTTATTTTTCTAAAAAACTAAACAAGCACCAGAAAAATTATTCCACAATTGAGAAGGAATGTTTGGTTTTGATATTGGCTTTACAGCATTTTGAAGTGTATGTTACCTCAGCTCTTTCTCGAATTATGGTGTACAGTGATCACAATCCCCTTACTTTCATCAACAAAATGAAAGATAAAAATCGGAGATTGTTGAGATGGAGTTTAATATTGCAGGAATATAACATTGACATCAGACACATCAGTGGAAAAGACAATGTGATTGCAGATGCACTCTCACGTGCATAGAAATGTTATATTGCTTGATGTAATTAAGTTCAGTATCATAAAACATTTTCTTATGCAAATTTTTGTTATTATAGTATTAGATGTATATTAAAAAGAAAGCTTTATTGCATAAATCTTTCTTTTTCTTTATGAGGGGAGGTGTTATGTATGATGTTTATATAATATTATAGATATTTTAGGAAATTATAAATGTTTCTTGACTTTAATATTTGCTTAAAACTTAATTTTGTTTATCAGAAAAAATCATGTTTAACTAGTGTCCTTGAATTAGGTTGTTTACTTCAGATTTGAGCTAAAGGATAGTTTTGATCAACAAAATGTTTTCCCAATTTGAGGTCAAGGTTGATTTTGTTTACAGATAAAACTGGAAATACCTTAGGAGTTACCTGTCAATGGTCACACGTACATTTATTATTCTAGAATATTCTGTCATGTGACCAATCTTTATATATACCATGTTTAGTGGACATTTTTTCAGTTTCGACATTACTATCAGTCTTGTAAAGAGCTATTACAGTTGTGGAAAGTCATTCCAAATTCTGAGAGAGGAATTATTTTAAATATTCATTGGATTGTAACAGTGCTCATAAACTTTTGGATTTTGGATTTTTAATTGATGATTTTGGAATTTATGTGAACTTATTCAGAGATATTTTGGAGTACTTCATTTTGACATCAGCAAATTAAAGACTACTAGTACATCAGGACTTTAAAGACCATTGGCATATCACAACATTCAAGAATACAGCCGTGAATTCGGAACATTCTATATTTAGGACTTGTGGTTAGGACACTAATTCTTATTGGATTATTTGGATATTAATACATATTACTGTAAGTGACTTTTTGATTTTTCATTTTAATTATCTAGAAATAAATTGCTTGTTGATTTTTACTTGATTTGTTGCTTTCACTTTCTTTCTGTTACATTTTTCTTAGACCATAGAGTCGTAACACAGGTGATGTATTACTACTACTAAATAAAACTTTTTTCTTCACTTTCATCAACAACCTCCATGAATATACATGGTAAAACTTCAATAACTCAAACATCAAATACTTGAATTCTTGGCAACATATGCATAGATACCAACTGCTACCAATGTGAAATAGGAATGTGAACATCACACAGTTGGAATCTAACATTTGTTTTTATATTTATGGGTTTTAAGCCATTTTTCAGCATATGATAGGTTATATATGACAGCCAGTATATTTCATGGAGGAAGAACCCTGGAAGAACCAACGACCCACAGGAAGCTACTGGCAAG
The DNA here is from genome assembly GCA_029931535.1 of Margaritifera margaritifera. NCBI lineage: Eukaryota > Metazoa > Mollusca > Bivalvia > Unionida > Margaritiferidae > Margaritifera > Margaritifera margaritifera. The sequence goes on from JAQPZY010001497.1 coordinate 446,474, forward strand.
GTTTCTCATATACCCATGTTGGCTGAGCTAAGTCTCGAACCCATGTGGACAGAGGTGAGATGTGAGTGATCTGTAAAGGCGAGCAACTTAGACCACTATTCCACCTAGGACTTCAGAATCTAACATAAAACCAAGAATACTTCAAATTTTTACTCACCTATTTTAAGCATTAAACTTTACTGGTTCAGTGTAATTTGCCTTCAGTCTTCTTTCCCATCATGTGCCATGCTGAAGTCCATCAAGAAAAAATGGCAATGGTATCGCATTCTTGCTGATGCCATGCATATCCCTCTCTGAATTTCTGTAGCACACAATTTTTGGTTGTGGTATAATCCATATCAGTTGCCCTTTGTTTCAAGATATTTCTTAAACTTTCTCCAGTGAATCAGAGCATTAAGCTCATGTGACTTTTAATTGATCAACAGTCAATTGCTTTGTGATAAAAACGCTTAGGTACACTTTCACAAACAAATTACAACCAAACATTACAGCACTTCAGTGATCTACATATACAAGTGTTTAAGTTGTGGCTTGCAGATATAAATTTTACTGGACCAGAAAATCAGACTCTGATAGAAGAGATCATAAAGGCATAATTGATGTTAAAAATCCTCGAAATCAGAATAGTTGGCATCTCTGCAAATGAATGACATACTCTGACAGTACCAAGGAAAAGTTTTACTGTTTGTAACCTAAAAAAAATAAAAACAACTAAAAGCTCAAAATAAAAATTAGGTTCTGAAGTACTTTAATTTTGGGAAATTCTCCAGGACATATAGCTATTCATTAGCAAGCTAAGAAAAAATGATGAAGGAACATTATTTTCGGGTGTGGGTGGGGAGTAAAACTAATTTTAATGATGTAATACTTACCTGTCACTATTGCCTTGCTTACTTTTCCTGGAGAGAACTGCCCTCGTCCAAATATAAAATTCCATCCTCCCATTAGATGGAAAGTTCCAGAATGTCACGAACAGAAATAACACAGACCCAGTCTGACCCCATGTCACAGGCTAATGTGCATTAGCTGTCCTATCTTACTTGAACCCAGACAACCTGTGGGACATCCAAGCAGGTTGGAAGGTGGGAATCTTGCAATAGTTACAGGTATGTATTACATCATTAAAATTAGTTAACCCCCCAACCGCCCCAAAAAATTTTAATAGCAGTAATACAATACCTGACAATATTGCTTCGCTGAATTTGCCAGTGCAGCGAGAGGCCGATGGCCTCAAAAACTGGTATAAAAATGATATACTCGCCTTTACGGTAGGAGTGTCCACTACTGAAGTTGGCAGGAGATTGTGCCACTCTTTGTGCTGCAAAAATATTGTGCACAAGGAAAAAATGCCTTTGCTATGATGCACCAAAGACCGTAGGTAGCAGCAGGAGAAAGTAGTATATGACTGCCAAAACATGGCTCTCATAACATCCTCCAATAACGAATTAGTTAAATAGGCCCATTTAGTATAAACAGCCCAAATTTCATGGGCTTTAATTTTCATAAATGCAGGTCCCTCTCAGTGAGGGACTGATAAGCTCTCTTGATAGTGAGGACAATGCACCTGGAAACAGGTGGATGCCAAAATATCAGCAGAACCCTTAACAGACCAGAAAAGACGCTTCCTACCTTTTCTTCTTCCTTTAGAAGCAGCCAAATAGAACCGTTAATCCCTAACTGGGCATAGAAGTATATCTTGATCATCCCCAGTGCAGATACAACTGAGACTGGGTATCTTGATAGGAAGTGGAGCTAGTGAAGGCAGTTGGTTCTCTGCCAGAATTCCAGGGTCACAAAGGTGAGAAACAAACTCATAATTAAAATTGGAACCACAAACAACCCTTCTGCAGAGACAATGCATGAAACTCACTCCTTCTCCTTGCAGTTTTAAGGGTAAGGTTCTCAAAAGAGGTTCATCCGATGGTTCATAAGGGGGATTTGATAAAGCCCACAAAAGATTCCATCTAAGCACTAGTGAGCATGATACAGGTCTCTACAGACCAAAATATTTGATAAGATCAGAGAGATGAGGTTCAGAGCCAATGGCCGCAACCCAGGAGAAGTTGAGCATGTTAGAAAGGACATGCCATATAACCCTTAATAGTAGACTCTGAACATTCTCTCTTGTTGAACAGGAAGAGAAGTCCGCCACTGCACTTAGAGAGGGACAGCTAGCATCAATTTACTTCCTACTGCACTAATCACAGAAGATTCTCCACTTTGTATCATATATGTTGGATGTGGACCATCTCTTAGCCTGGACACTGCAGCTGGCAACTTTGCTCGAAAACTTGTCTTGGCAGACCGATCCCTCGAGATGAGCCAAGCACGACGGTGGAGAATCTGTAGGCTGTTGTGAAGAAGACACCCCCTGTGTTGTGACAGCAGGTCCCTCCTTTGAGGTAATGTCCTACCAACAGGTTGAGTAGATTGTTGAACCATGATCTTTGGGCCCACAGAGGGGCTATCAGAATGAGCTGAGCAGTGGAAGTCCCAACTTTGTTGAGCACATTTGGAATCATTCTGGGTGGAAAGGCATAAGCAAATGGATGATCCCACTCTAGACTGATGGCATCCTCTGCCCAAGCCGTATGATCTGGTACTGGGGAGACATAGAAAGGGAGCTTAGCTGTTCAGTCTCATTATGAACAAGTCTACTAAAGGCCCCCCCCCCCCATCTGAATAGGACTCCGTTATGGACTGGTGCGGACTACCTTGCCTCTCCTGAACAGAATGTCTGCCAGAATATGGTGAACACAGAGGGTAATCCCCTCAGAGGCTGCCCAGCGAAGGAGATTACCTGAAAAAGATCAGCATGTGAGGCTATGGTGACAAGCGACCTAGCTTTAAGTTCCAGTGCCCACAGCCCAGGTCACCACTGAAATCCCCACCTGCAATGCCACAGCATCCATTACGGGGGTGGGGCTTAATGGGCTAAACATGGGAGTGCACTCTGTAGCTGGCCGCTGCTCTTAGCGTGGGGTGGGGGTGGGGCCATATATCACCCCTTACTTATGGTGCCCAGCAAACTCCTGTCCTCTCAAAAATCTTTGAGAGTTCCTAACCACAGCCGAATGGTGGAGTAAAAGGAGATCTGGATGTGAGTCAGTCCCCCGAGAGTCTCTCCAACCTGAAGAGAAATTTCTTGTCATCTGAGCCAGAGAACTTGGGACACAAATCCAGCAGGAGAAGGCGAAAAGACCAGACCACTTCCTCCTGTGCTGCCTGAGCTGATGGTTGGGGAGGAGACAGGTGACCCACAGGGAGAAGAAACGATTGCAGCCTGCAATTTGGTGAACTCGCTAGAGTCCACCAAAATCGACAGGACATCCTTGTCCTGTGCTCGACCCTATGGAGCCGCAAGAATTTCCACCCCACACACTTCTAGTCCTCCCTCAGTCATATGAGGGAAGAAGACTGCCCCCCCCCGGACTCCACACAAGCACATGATGTAGGTCCACAACCTGCAACACCAGTCCAGCTATGAGGTCAAGGCATATGCATCCATGGCACCATAAATGGGAAGGAAGATTCACTTCCCTAAAATGGATGCCCCCACATCCTGTAGTAATTAAAACGGAACACTGGGAAGGGGGATACTAATCCGAGCCCTTTCCCTAGTCGGACGTGTACACGCCGACTCCCTGTCCGCAACAGGATTGATCAGCAGCATAGACACTGGGGGGGGGGGGGAGGGAGGGAGCTCCCTGGCCCATGTTGTACCAATGATGGGCTCTAGTAACCGGTCACCAGTAAAGCGACTCTGATCTAATGGAGGAACTCTCTTCAGAACTTGCAGAGCACGATTGCTGCTCTCCCCTATTAGTGTGGTGCAATCTGCTTGTCGCCTTCACTAGGTTAAGGGATATGAGAGAGTGCTGCTCCTCCCTCACAGGGGGAGGGGGTGGGGTGCATGACTTACTCTCAACCCAAGTATTTCCTTCCTTAGGAGGGACCATGGATCAAACCCTAACCAGCACTGACTGCATCGATCAACTGTCAGGGATCCTATGACTTTATAATATTTCTCTGAAGAGAAAGACCCCATACACTCCTGGGATTGGGGAGTCATCTTCTAACGAGTCCCAAGGGACTCGGAGAAGGATCCCATATCTTCCTGGGAGTGAGGAGGAAGAAGGGTCTATCTTCTTCCCCTCATAAGTGCGCCAACTATTGACAATGTCCCAAATCTCATCAAACCAAAGACGAAAGAATGGACATCTGTCCGTGCAGGCACAATTTGTACATGAAAGGCAGGTGGCATGTGTGTCCCATTGGGTCTACTTATGCCCACACTTCCCCACACTCTGCAACATTTTATTATTCCTGCAAAGGAAAATTTCATGAAACGGAAAACAATAAAAAATATATGAGGTAGAATGGTGCGAGACCTCAAACCGCTATATTGATGACAATGAGTAGTGTGACGAAGAGTGTATTACAGATTCATCATACAATATTGTTCAATGTACCATAATATTATCAAAAAGATAAGTATGTGATATGAGGCCACAAAAATTCCAGATGTGAAGGGAAGACAATACTCGCCCTAAAATTCCAAAAACATCCAATAAATTGATGATAGTGGGCAATAATATGAATACCAATATGAATATAATACTACCCTATCATCGTAAGAAGGGGAAGGGTATAATTGAATTGGGCCCAGCTAGATAAAAACAGTACAATAAGTACTTCAAATCTAACAGGAGAGCTTACACAAACACTCAATTTACAATGAACTGAGGATATTATCACTCGAATAATATGGAAAAAAGATTAGAATGCCGTAAAGTGTCTTAATACATGAGAAAAAGGCAATTTATCTGGAAGCGATTTGAGCATGGGCTGATTAACAAACAAAAAAAGGATGGCTATAGCGCATGGGTCTATGACATGGGAGTCAGACTGGGTCTGTGTTCTTTCTATTCTAGACGTTCTGGAACTTTTCATCTAATGGGAGTATGGAGATTTCTCTTTGGATGAGGGTAATTCTGTCGTGGAAAAGGTAAGGTTACTGTTATTAAAATACAAGTTTTATATAATTTAATTTACTAAATGACATCCCTTTTCTTCATGCACAACAATACGACTAAATCCAGGCACCCGACTTGGAAGTGAACTCAAGAGTAATCAGAGAACCCCAGCAGATATTTTTCCATTCTTTGAGGTATAAAATAGGACTTTCAACCAGAAATGTGTTCATGGAACATGGATGCCCCCTCCAGTGCCTGAAAGTGCCAAAATGCAAGACTTTACCAAGGCGTTAAAGATGGATGGATGGACAAGGGGAACATGATATGCCCCTGTAGTAGTAGTGGGGCATACAAAAGTAGATACCAAAAGCTGTATTCAAAATCTTAACATTGTTGATGCCAAAGCTACTAATGTTGTCACCAATGGAAAAAGTGACATCTCTGTATCTTAGTCTGGTAACAAAGGAAACACCAAAATAACATTCCTCTAATGGGAATGTCTACTATAATGTGACAGAATACTTACTTCCTGTCTGGTAAGCTGATGGGTAGCCCAGATCTGCTGATAGGTTCGGGCATTTTGATCAGGAGTTTTCCCACCTGAAATTAGAAAGCAGAGGTGTCACGACACATGCCGTGACATAATTAAACTTTTAGTGTGAATTGGACATTATTAAACTAATTGTGTACAGGTATTTTGATACTTATGAAAACAAACACATTATAAGACTGAAAACAGGACCTTTAAATAAAAAGAGCAACTATTCAACCAGCTGTATCAGAATAAACTTAAAGTACATACACTGACCAAAGAATGTCATGTTTGCTACCTGTAAGAAAGTTTTAATGCCAAAGAAATAGAGTTGAAGTATGTTTTTTTAATTTTTTTGGTGGAGATTTAGAATTATATTTAAAGCTGCAAGTAGTAACTATTTCATTATTAATTACTATGTGTCAAATGAAACAAAATGAAGTTAGAAACAACTTAATTTGGCTTATTTGTACAATTTCTATAATTTTTGGTCTTGTTTTCAGGAATGCTTGTCACAGAAAATAAGCCTCTGATAAAAAGTAAAAATTTTGATACCCAATTCTAAAATATATCAACGAGGACCTAAAACTTGTGAATATTTTCCCCCCTTTCTGTCACCAGAAACTTCACTTCCACTTAAATAGTACTTTCTTTAACACTGGTCTCTGTGACTAACTATTTCACAGGGACATGGGTGTAGTTTAAGGAGAAATTTTGAAAGCATCTCCTAATGCATTGGTGCTTGACACAAATTTATAAATGGACTTGCATATCTCCAAAATCATACTGGGTTGCTTCACATGGAATGGTCATATTGGCTATGCAAGATATATTTGCTTTCTATTTTTCATGTGTACACTTGATTCTTGACAAGCATTCTATTAGGAAACATTAAATATTCCATTCTGATTGACCTTTTCAGGATAGGACTGGCAGATACATTGCCATTTCAAGACAGACAAAATGCAAGCAGAGAATGGTACTTTAAATGTCTTCTTAGCACTTGGTGGATTTTAGTGTTCAATATTTTATCTTACCCAAGTATTCATTTGATACCAAATTTATGAAATGAGGTGAATAATATAATTATGCTGCTAATGGCTTGCAACAAGTTCTAAATTTTATCATTCAAGAAGTTTCATAATTCTGACATCAAATGAACACAAGTTTGATATTCAATTTATTAAATAACATTAAGGACACTGCCTTGTGCTATGATAGTGCCACGAGGCATTGCCAAGTCTTATGTCACAGTGTAACCTGTAATTTTTATGATGTAATGTCATGATACTATTAGAGGTGAAGATAATGTAATAAAATTGCTACTCCATCCTTCCAAGTCAAATTCAAGTGGAATATTTACCGTTGGGAAATTTTGATAATAATTATCAAATGGTGCAGCAAGATCAATACATGCACTATAAAACAATCTCAAAAGAGTTGAATGTAAGACATCATACTACTTGTTGCAGTATACGTACGCAAACCTCTTCTTGGCTCACAGGTTCAACATCAGCTGACAAGTGCTTCGAGAGCCTAAAATTAGTCTCAAATTAGTGTAGTAATGCACAATAATCCACACATACACACTCTCGCTTCAAAGATTCTTTCTGGTTTCCTCCAAAATAATGACACAGCAAAACCTGTTTCCATTTTTGACCTAATTTGTATACCTCAAAAAATTGACAGAGATCTAGAATCTGGAACCCTTTTTTCATTAAACACCATTAAAATTCTTAAATCTGAAAAAAGTTAAATGCCTATCACTGCTTAATGTTTGGTATTATTTAAAAGCAATACAAAATTCTTCTGACATTATTTTTTAGACTGTACACCTCATGATGTCTCTAAAGCAAAAATCTGCCTTGAAAGAAGTCTCCTTTGCAAAAGTACCTTGTCTTGATATTTCAAATCTACACTTCGAGGTGTAAAATATAATTTTTTGCCCCATCTAAAGCAGCTAAGAAGCTGTGACTTTTCAGTTGTGGGAAATTAACCTGCATCTTCTCCAATTATGTACAGATTACAGTTGCTACTAAATTAAATTTGAATTCCTGAAGTGCATTCCAGGATTGTAAAGCAAGCAGTCGTGAGGTGAAAGCACCTCAGACAAAAAGATGCACTCCGTTCCGATGTCTCTCTTAGGTTCAAAGCCCCGTTGCTAGAAAGGAAAGATATATTCTATTAGTAACTGTTCTTCTTTTCATATTTAAATCACATATAAAATAATGATGGACAATGCTCTCTCACATCATTGGATGGTACAATCTGTATTCCTCCTTTTCCATGGAGTTATACGTATTCCACATTTCTCTTGAAAATTCCATGGCACCTTCACACTCATTAATTTTTCCAAGGCAAAAAAAACATTATTTTGCCCAATTTTCTCTGTCTTTTTTTTAATACTTTTCAATGCACAGTAACATCAGGAGATGGACACTTTTAAACTTTTTATCCCTTCTAAGATTACCTCACACACACACACACACTTAAGAGGGTGGGGAAATGAAATTTGTCACAAGACTGTTCCATTATTGGACAGAGTTAGACAAACCTAACTGTTTTAATGACTAAAAATAAAAACATAATTTTTATAAAATAATATTAAAATATATAATAAAAAATAACATAATTCAGTTGAGCTTAAAGTACCGATAAATATAATTCTGACCTTTGTTTAGGTGAATATGAAGTTTTTATGAAACCAGCAAGCCTCAAATTTACCAACCCACAGCAGAGGTCAATGTGATGGGTTTGCTGGTGCATAAAAAACTTTATATCTTCTGGAACAAAGGTCTTTACATGTTCTGTTATATCACTGAGTTTAAAAATCTGCAATTTCGTTTTGCAAAGCAAAACGTCATTTTTGCTGCATCATACCATACGATACATAGATATAATGCATATCACATGATGTCCAGTCATCCAATTAAAAGATAGCTCTTGCAGTATTCATGCAATCTCTTGATATAGAATATGAGGCAAAATATTTAAAAAAATGATGAAAGAATCTAGACCTAGTTTGGGGACAAGTTGACAATTACTTTCGGAAAACAAGAAAACAATAATTGTGCACATAGACTTGTCAGAAAGAGTGGTCTTAAATGTAAATTTACATAAAAGTTCCTCCACAAGACCTTGAAAGTAAAAAATGATATGTACTGAATATAAACATGTTCTTTCTCACCTTTAATTATCCATATTGCTTCAATCATTTTCATGAAATTAATTTTTTTAAAATACCATGAGAGTATGCTATTTCTCTATGTAATTATTTTATCAAAAGACTGACTCAAATCAGATTTATTCAAGTTGATTTATCAAGAAAATATGAATAAAATTTTATGAAATGATTCCTCTATTTTTGTGGTGTACTCATTATGGGTATGAATATCAAAGATTTTTTTCTTGCTCACACACATTATCCACCACCGTCAGTAATGACTAAGATTTGGTTTCAAGTACAAACACAAACTGAAAGGAAGAAAATTCTTATTCTCACTGAAAGATATGTATTACTCAATTTTTGCAAATCACACATTCCTTGCCACACATAATAACACAATCCAGAAAAGACTGTCAATGTGCAAGAGACATTTTTTAATTACATGAATGCTAACAGAAAATAAAATGATGCATTTTGATCATTTAAATATAAAATGCAGAGTATTGCTAATCACTCCTCAAAGACAGACAGCTTAATCATATCAATATAGTTAATTTTGAATTTGGCTGAAGATTCACTGTACACAAACTCACCAACATGGACCAAACAGTTGTTCAAAATGCTTAATAACTGCCTGCTCTGAAGACTAATCAACAATGATCAAGCTTCTACAGAAATGTATAATTACACAGGAAATAACTACTGACCATCTGCAAATGGATCATATCTTTCAGGGGAGATAATCAAGCTGCGGCGCCTCGCCCTGTACTCATCTTCCCTGTCAGAAATTTTAGGTTGTCTATGCTCTGCCAGTGGATCATAATCCTTCAGAGATAAATGGAATAATAAAAAAAAGATGTATTGAAAATTTATCAAAAGATGCTAAGCTATGCAATGTTTAAAACTAGAACAGTGTTCATAGAATATAAATACCCTTCCAAACACCTATTTCATAAATTACACGCCAAACTGATTTAAACGCAAGCATAACTAAAGTAAAACAAGAGTCACTCAAAGGGACTGCCGCTCTACTGTTGGAATTTTTTTTTCAGGAATTCACGAGAAGACTATTTAATCTTTTTACCAGCCGAGTGTTAAAACAATCTCTGATAATCTTAAGAAATAAGATTTTCAAATTAGCGATTGTGGCAGCCATATTGGATGTAAGATCTGCACCATTTTCATTTAAGAAAAGTTAGACACCATTAGAAGGCTTTTGGCGAAAACCCCCATGTTGAAATGACTATCCATTCAGGCAAATTAGTGACCAGATTTTCAATATGTTCATTGTGGCAGCCATATTTGATGTCAGATCAGTGCCATTTTCATTGAGGACCAACTAAATATCATAATTAGTCTTCTGGTCAAAATCCCATGTCAATATGACTTTTAATTTAGCAGAAGTAGCAATAACAAGATTTTCAAGATGACTGCTATGGCAGCCATATTGGAACATCACATCGGCCCCATTTTCATTCGGGACCAAGTAGACAGCATAAATAGTCTTTTAGTGAAATGACCACACATTCAGAAGCAGTAGCAATAACAAGATTTTCAAGTTGGCCATATTGGATGTCCATACATAACCATTTTCATATAGGACCAACCTGACATCATAATACGTCTTCTGGTGAAAACCCCACGTCATTATGACTTTCCATTCAGAAGGAGAAGCAATAACATGATTTTCAAGCTGGACATCATATCAGCACCATTTTCATTCAGGACCAAGTAGATATTGCAAGAAGTCTTTCAGTAACCTCCATGTTGATATGACCATCCATTCAGGAGGAGTAAAGATAAGATTTTTAAGATGGCCACTGCAGTGTCCATAACAGAAGTCCGAGTGGAACCATTTTTTATTTAGGCCCAACTATGAAAACCCCATGTTGATACGACTTTCCATTTAGGAAGAGAAGCTATAATAAAATTTTCAAGATGGCTGCTGTGGTGGCCATATTGGATGTCAGATCAGCACCATTTTCTTTAGGACGAAGTTGACATAAGAAGTCTTTTAGTGAACTCCTGTGTACACATGATGATCCATTCGGGAGTAGTGATAAAACGATTTTCAAGATCTCTGGGCAGCACCATTTTAATTCAGGACCAACTAGACTTCATAAGAACTCTTCTGGTGATAATCCCATGTCGATATGACTTTCTGTTCACGAGTAGCGATAACAAAATTTTCAAGATGTGTGCTCTGGTGGCCATATTGGATGTATGAGCAGGACCATTTTCATTTATAACCAACTAGACCTTAGGATGAATGACCAGTAGAGCTAAAAGCATACAATACAAGTCGCAGTGATCAAATTTTGATACAAGATTGTTGTAATCATGAAGACACATTCACAAAGTTGCATGGCCATAAAGTCAGCAGTGCATGGGAAAGTGCAAAACCTAACAAAAGCCAACTAAGTGTAAAATATAGGTCACACCTACCCACTTTTGTCCTGTTCAGTATGCTAGTATAAACCCCTCTAAGGTAATTTTTTTTCTTTTCACAACATAAAAGCTACCAAAAAGTACCATAAAAATGATCTAAATTTAGACCATGAACTGTCTTTAGTCCAGATGTTGAAATGAGGTGCTCTCTGAAGTAGAGGCAACCAGAGAACAAGTAACCACTGACTGTGGTTTCTCTGAAGTAAAGGCAATCAGAGAACCAGGAAGTAACCACTGACATTGGTCTATATTCCAGATGTTTGAATGAGGTACTCTCTTAAATAGATGCGACCAGGTAACCAGAGAACCAAAGTAACCACTAACCTTAGTCTATAGTCAAGATGTTGGAATGAGGTGCTCTTGGAAGTATAGGCAACCATAGAAACTGGAAGTCACCACTGACCTTGGTCTAGTCCAGCTGTTGGAATGAGGTGCACTCCGAAGTAGAGGCAACCACAGACCCTGGATTGGTCAACACTGACCATTACATGTACCAGAACTGGGAATCAAATCCGTCAACACAAAGTTCCAAAGTGAACACATTACCAATAAGCTGCTCAGTTGCCCTAAAATTCTATGCAGTAGTCTTACTGTTACAAGGCCAGGAACAGACATATTCTAAGAGTCTATTCTTTACTGAAAATGTTGAGGAGAAATTCCCCCTCAATTTAAAAAAAGGTGGCAAGGGCATACATGCCGAGCCTTGATTAAGGTATTGCTGTATAATGTGACCTTGATCCAAAAGTCAAAAGGTTGAGCGCCGATGTCGCACAATGAACTGTCTTAGCTTCATATTGATTCATGCCAAGTATGAAGAAAATCCATGATGAGTTTTTGGAAATATAAACAAATGAAATAACTTTAATAAAATGTTTAAATTGTTGATGCCGCCAGTAAAGTGCTATGTCTCACTTTCCCACTAACATAAGCTCAATAAAAGGGATGAATTGTCTAAATATTGCAGGGATTTAACAAAGAAATGGAATTTGCATGCCAAAATATGTTTTGCCAAGTGTTATTTTTTTGTTTTACACAGTCAACAAAACCAATGCAAAAGGCTGCACCAGAAGTGAAGTGTGACTGGCTGTATATGTACATGAAATTGCTGTTACAGCAGTTTACAATATGTTACCTTGTCATTTAATGTGTCATTCAGGATGTTCAGTGGGGCTGTGTAAGTAGATTTCCGTGGAACATCCGCTCCGACGTCATCATCGTCCTAAAAGAAGAGAAAAAAAAATTACACTCATATATGGACCAGGGAAGACTTTTACTATCATTCTCACCATCGTCATATTTATATGGGTCATCAGGCATCACAAATATGTCCAAATCCCAATATAAAAGGGTAAAAAATCGCGACGTTACATACCGTATGTACTCGCTTATAAGTCAACGTCTTTTACTGAAATTTTGATTCTTGCAGAATAGGGGGTCGTCTTATAAGAGCAACATACAAAATAATTTGATCAATCTTGGGGTAATGGTGGAAACTCTAGATGTTTGCAGTACATAAAAATACAGTCAATTTAAATATTTGTATGTCTTCATGCCAATATTCCCATTCTGAAATTCTTATATGGTATGCATTGTGGTTATCCGTTTCATGACACAATACTTGTATCTACAGTTATTTGGATTTTAATAATTTGAAAATATTACCGGTCAATTAAATACTACCTACTGCAAAGTGAAGTGTCCATCAATGTTGTTTAATATGGATGTTTATTAGCAAGTATACTGCTTCCATTTTCGTGCAAGTCCAAACCTGTATTTATATTAATATTTGTGTTTCGCTGCATAAACATTGTTTGATGCAATAAAAGTTTTGATTTAATTTGTATTTTCCTCTTTCATAAGTCAGATTTAATTCCCAAGTGATATTTCCCAAGTTATCTGCCAGTGAACATGGCCTGATAAGCCATTGGCTCATAAAGGCAACACTAACTTTATTGACAATCCTTTTGATCCAGTCACAAATTTAATACTTGTTCAGTGCCAAGTAACAGACGGTGGTTATTTGAACTCCCTGTGATATTGCCGCACAATTGACACATGTTCAGTTGCATCCTTTAATAGATTTCAGATTTTATGATCAAAGTGTTACTTACAGAGCCCAAACTCAGTCTCTACATAAGCACTCGTGTATGACAGTAAAGCAGAAGAATTGGGAGTCGGGCGATATTTACGATGACTAGACGATGATGGAGAATTTCAGAACTTTATCAGACAATGAGAATGAATTCTTGGACATTGTACCAGATGACGTTAAATAGTGACATTGATCAGATACTGTGAATCACAAACATGTGGACTTAACATATTATGAGATATTGTGAATCTGATCATTCTGAACAATTAAATTTATACAGGTAAGAGACCTATAATAGAATTCATGGATTTATCATATAAATGGATTTAAAATGTCAAGCATTATGGATTTCAATGGTTTTTATTACACGAAGATGGACAAATTGTACGTTGTTAATTTATTTGTGACATATTCCACTTAGTAATATAATTGTATTTTACACTGGTTTTGTCTTTTTGTTTCCTATCTATCTATCCAGGTCACCCCTTCAGACCGATCTGACCTGCAAAATCAACCCCGACTTACAGGAGGGTCAATGATAAATTGGCCTTTTGCAGCCCTGAAAAGAGGGGGGGGGGGAGAGACTTATAATCTATTATATACGATATTTAAAAAGCATGAAGATTTCCAAATTTACAAATTTGCTCATCAAAGTTTCATTCTCAGTTGATCCCAAGTTTCCCAAAATGATGGGTTCAGACCCAATCTGCAATCACATATGAAAAATGCCTGCATCATCAATAAAATTACTAATCAGGCTTTATTCCAAGGGTCCCTATGAACTGATATGTGCCCATGACGTCTCAATGAAAAATATTTTAATATCATGCAAAATTCCCAATTTTAAAAAGTTTCTCCTGAAAAAAATTGCCTTTCAAAAATAAACCCAGTACCCATCCCAAATTACCATTAAAAAAAAAAATCCCTGAAAAATGGATCAAGAACAAAAATGCTTGTATCAAGGTAGAAAATAAAGACCATAGATTATCTTTTATGATGTGGAATGTGTTAAACACACCAAATGGTAGACAATCAAAATAATATATATATATACACACACACACAGTCAAATCTATGTTCAGCAGTTGCCCATGGAAAAGGGCCAAAGTGGCCTTTGAAGACAGATGAGCTCTGAAGGCAGGTTCAGCTCTCAAACTTGGTTCATGACAAATCCATGTACTATGCACAGAATAGCATTAGCATTATAATTAGTGGTAGTAGTATGCTATCAAGATACATATACTTAGTTTAGCTAATTAGCAAAAAGAAAAATAACAAAATAATAAAATAAAAGTTCCACTTTAATCCATCATATACATTAAATCATCACTTATCAGCAGAAATGGCATCTAAATAAAATTACTAATTGACAGCTTACCTTTGATTGTCAAACAAAGGACCGACTTTTTGTTAGGCCAGCTGTATTATTAGGTATGAAAACATATGTTCACACTTCAAACAAGTGTTGGATTAAGCAGTTGCTCAAACTCACCGAGATCAAATGACAGTCCGCTTTTGTACGAGATCTTTGATGATTTGGGATGAAGCTTCCAGCGGCTATTGTTAATAGGATATAAACCATAAGGGATATCACAAGTGCAGTGTACATGTATCTCTACTCATTTGGTGTGATTGTACGTAATAACAGTCCAGTTTAACGTTGTTCTCAAAATCTGCCATAATATCTCGCTTATGCTTAATAATCCCTTGGATCTGAGTTTGACTGACTCCCATTTCTGCTGCAATTACACTACTACTTTGTCCACGATACAGGAAATGAATTGCTTTGATTCTCTCATGCAAGGACAAAAACTGCTTTGCTTTCGAAGCCAACATGTTGACACCTCTGAGTTTGACTGACAGTCTGATTGGAGTATGTTAAGTACAATTCTGATATGAAATGCTTACCCATCGATTCATTTGACATACCTTTATCTAAACAATGCCTTGCTCATCAAACAAAAGCAGCGTTTAATTTGCATACTTGGAGCGGTCACTGCTGATAAGCTCCAGTGACCACTTAAGGCAGGGTGAAATCATGGTTTGGTTAAGAAACACATGGCCGCTGACCGCTGAAAGCAGGTGACCGTTAAATGCAGGGCATTTATATAGGAAATTTGCCGGAAGGAAATTAGAATGACTGCTGAACACAGGTGACTGCTAGGACAGGTTTGACTGTATATCTATACAGTCAGTGGTTTTACAGATGTCCAGCTAGGAATTTCTTATAGGAGAGTCAGGAAGATAGGCACTTTTTGTAACAAAGTGCACTTTTTGTGATGAAAGGACTATGTTAATAATGAAATTTAGCATTTAATCTTTTTCGAAATCGACACAAATAAAAAAGCACATATATATGCTTATTCTAGATTAAATAAACAAAACAAATAAGTAGGATAAATAGAAAACAATAGAATTAAGAAGGTGTTTTAGTGATCTGAAGAAAGGCAAAGGGCTCCTAGCGGGCCAACAGGAGGGAAATATTAGAAGGGTCCTGAGGGCAGAGAGAGTGAACTCTCCTCTATTTCTATCCAGGTGGACCAGTGTATCCAGTATTATTGAATAACACTGGTCAATTCTGTGAATAAGAGCAGTGAATGCTAAGAACATTGAAAAGAGACATACAAAAGCTTTGAATATTACTTTGCGACTGAAATCAGGGCAAAACACTTGTGCTTTAAACTATATATTATATGATAACAGAACAATGGATGTTTCTATCTGGTGTGTGTGTGTGTGTATATATATATATATATATATATATATATTTATGATACTCCATGCAATGACATGAAATTAACATTTTCAAAGTAAATAAATACAAGTGTTCCACAGAACGCAGTGTCTGGTCTATTAAGAACATTATGATGATGCAGCAATCCAGACATATCAGGGTACAAACTTTAGATCTATAGCAGAGATGCTGCATGGATTTTATCTAAAGAGGGGGTGGGGGGGGGGAGCTCCCCCATTGTTTCCAAAATAAGGGAGGAGTAGACAAAAATGAAGAGGAGGAGGAAACGGCCATAGTTCAATATTTACCCAACACATAAACATCCGCCTCTTTCTTTCTTCCTGCTCTACTTTGTTAGAGCTCTTTTGAAATCAAAATCCTCAAAAGATGTCTCCTCTAGTTGTATAAGCATTAATCTGTTGATCCTTTCTGAGCTTAATTTCTTCCTTATCTGTGTATGAATATTGTTCTGTGCTGAGAATTGGAAAACTGTTCTTTATGGTTATGTACAATTTTCAATAGCTCAAAGGTATTGTCTCTTGGATATCTCTGCTCCAAAATAATATTTTTAACTAACAAGAGCTCTGCCAAAGTTTCACTTTCTTGAATCAGTGCTTTGCTGTCTAATATGCCAGATTTATTATCTGTTCCACAATGTTGTATTAGGGTTTTAAATCCATCAATGCCATTGTCAGCTTGTTCAGACAGAGGTATTTTGATAAAAAATCCTTACTTTTTTTATTTCTTTTTACATTCTTATTTACTCAATTTATCTTAACCTTTAGAGTGCTAAATAGTTTTGTAGCACAAGATCCCTCAAAGCATAACTGTTTCCGAAAAGAAATGAAAATTGCACTCTACTTTTAAATTGCCTGTATTTTAATTAGGCTTGGTATTCTGCCTTTTCGACATTTAATTTTGAAATACCACTTAAATATGGGGGTTGACCGGCATGCCATCTGTTTTTGTCCATCCAGCATGTACATCGGACTCAAAATCAACATCATTTTCGGGTTCAAAATTACTCACTGGTATTTCCAGTAACACTTTCCGGGCTCCAATAATCTCATATACTTCAAAATGTTCAAAATCACTGTCACCATCGCCATCATCAGCCAGTATTTGCCAAACGAAATTGTCATCTGAAGATGAACCATGTTGGGAGTCAGCCAATTTTGGTTTTCTAGAAGCCCTTACTTTAAACATGCATTTGTAAAACTTTCTTCATGAATGCAAGGTTCAGCCTTGACAATGCTTGTTCCACGGCCCAATGTGCCAATCAAATTTAGTTTAACAAATGTTCATGACAAGCCAAAGTACTCAGATGTGTAAACAGTTGCCTATCAGAAGAAAGACTGAAGATGAAACAAGCGATACGAGACCTCTATTGGCGGCGAGACATATGCCGTTACAAGCACTTTAAGGGTTAACACATAAATAAAAATTGTATACTGTGCAGAGTACATTTTTATATGCGTGACTTTAAACTAATTTGTGGGAGTGCTCGCACATCTCTGCTATAGTAATACTGAACTAAAGTACAAGTTGAATACAGCAACTGCTATGGAAGACATATAACTTTCAAAATCTTCACAGAGAACCGTAACACTGTTGAAAACACTGACTCACAGGGAAAGTGATACCTATGTCTGGCCATTCAAGGCAAAACAAAAATATTAGATGTCTGATGACATGAAGATACAGAAGACTTACATCCACATCTTCATTCGGTGCAATGGAAGTGACGTAGCCTTCGAATTTGCTGCGAGCCGAGCCATATATATCTCTGTCAAAATGACCCTCTGCCCCAAGACCAACTCTATTTTCTTCTGATTCATCCGACAACAGCGCTCGCTTCTTAGCTTGTATCTGTCGTACTTGCTCTTCAATTTCTGGTAAATAAAATCACAAATTATGTCAACCTGGATCAAGAAACTGACAGCATCTCTGTTACCATGATGGGCACAAACCTAAAGCAACATGTACATATTTGGAAGTGTGTTGTGTATTTCTTGTTGATGATATTGTACATTCGAACAATAAGCACTCTTTTAATGGTCAATTAGTTGTTAAAACACATGCCTGATAATGTGTAAGAGTTTGTTTTGTCTGCGTGATTGATATCAACACCTGCTAAGGCTAATATACATTCTTCCTGGAGCTACAACAGTGTACAGTAGGACCCCGCTATAGCACGAATTCGGATATAACACAATCGTGGCATGGCTCCCGAAATTTCATCTATTTTTTCGTACATGAAAAAAATAAATTCAAAGTACAAAAAATTATGTGTAAAAAATTTATTATCATTTTGGGGAAGAGATTGTGTATGAATTCGGATATAATACGATCGTGGCGTGGCTCCAGAAATTTGACAATAATTTCGCCAATTACTTGAACTATTGCAAAGTTTTGTGCCAAAATAAACAAGAGTTTGATTTAATAATTTGGCAAGCTGTATTGTATTCTTGAAGAAAAAGTGTCTTATGATTGCATCTTTCTTTATATGAATAAAGATGCTGAACATTTCTATTTGTGAATGTTCATTTCAAATGTGTCAGTAGTCAATCACTGCATTTTGATCTTAGTTTACTTAGTTTATTATTGAAAGATGTCAGCTCATTTTAAAGCTGAAAAGTGTTAATCTTATTATTATTGATACATGAACAATAAAGTCATTAAGTCTTCTTTGTGTTTGTCTTCAATACATTCTGTGTACAATCGTTGCTCAAACAATAGCCGACATATGTTTGCTCATTCAATTGCATACCCAGCCAAGCACCAAACAATGCGGTGGTTGATAAAAGATTCTCACCTGAATTTATAAATCAATTAATTCAAGTCATTGATAATCATCAAAGTCAATCTCAAAGCTAAAGGTTGTTCAAACCATGCGGCAATGATTTATAAAACATCAAAAAACGAAAGCCGCCAATACGCACACATGGCTTTGCTGTGTTGTCAGACAATCGCCGCACAATCAGTTGATCAGTGAACAATGTGATCCTATTCCCTATAAAAATGAACCCATTGTTGATTAACAATTATTGTTGCTGTAGTCGTTCAAACAAATAGGTGTCAGAGTTTTAATTAGTAGTTATTTACAATGGATAACAGTACACGGAAACGTAAAGCTTTTACTGTTAAAGAGAAGCTTGAAGCCATGGACAGGATTAAGTCTGGTGTTTCCACAAGTCAGATTTAATTCCCAAGTGATATTTCCCAAGTTATCTGCCAGTGCACGTGGGCCAATAAACCTTTGGCTTGTAAAGGCACTCACTTTGTTTTCAAGTTGACAATCCTTTTGATCAAGACGTGAATCTGATACCTGTTCAGTGCCAAGTAGAGTTCTACAACTTCCTGTGCATATACTTTGACCATAATCCCTTAGCTTGTAAATGCACCACTCTTTGTTTTCCCACGTGACAACTCTTTGATCAAGCCGCAAGTTTGATACTTGTTCAGTGCCAAGTAACAGAGGGTGGTTATTTGAACTCCCTGTGATCTTACAGCACAATTGACACGTTTTTAGTTGCATCCTTTACTAGATTTCCGACTTTACTAGATTTCCGACTTTATGATCAAAGTGTTACTTGCAGAGCCCAAGCTCAGTCTCTGCATAAGCACCCGCAAATGACAGTAAAGCCGATGAATCGAAGTCGGACGAGATTTACAATGACTAGACGGCGACGTAAGATTTCAGAACTTTATCAGACAATGATATTATACTTCTGTGTGCATATTTTAGATGGAATTGTTATGGACTCACTCCTACACATGCCATAAGATCAGTTGGTGAGTACACGTGTTGATCCCTTAACTATTCATGCTATACATTAGACATGTACATATAAATGTACCAATGCATGGTTCTCTGAATAAAGTCAAATATTATATGTGCAATCTCTGTTTTCACTGCATGTGTATTTCTCATTTAATATGCATTGATTAAAGATGGTAATTGTGCCAATGAAGCACGTTGTTTTGAGCTCACAATTTCACCCCCCCCCCCCCATTTTTTTGGTGCATGCATCATTTCCTTCAGCTAAATGACTTGGTTTTGTCTAGCTTGGTTATAGCACGGTTCGGGACATAGCACGATCTCGGTTTGTGGACCCAACCATCGTGCAATAGCGGGGTCCTACTGTATCTACTTGGTTGGGCCAAAGGAGCATCTCAAAACCCATAAACTGCTGTCAACACAGTAAAAAATCATGGCGAAGCCATTTTAACTTTCCTAACAGAAGTTTACATTTTTTCTGTGACTTAGTTGCACACTTCGTCTTTCAGCGTGACCCCTGTAGAAAAATTTGTCTTGGAAAACAAAAGAAAATGCCACCCCCCTCCCCACCATGACAATTAATGTCATTTTGTGATAATACTACCTTAATGAAGGAAAGAAAAATCTAGGAAGGCACATAACATGAAATTCAGTGTTGCCTCAAGGATTTTTTGAAAATAATGCCAACTTCCCCATCTCTTTTCCAAAAGTGGGCCAATTACAAATTCAATGCAACAGATTTTGCCCTCTAACTTGAGAAATATGGGTCACACAGAAGAACATATTTGAAGTGATTGCAGCATCCTCTTAAGCAGAGATGTGAAAATGTATCATTTAATTGGAACTGGTAGTTCTTGCGTCACTGACAGCAAGATGCATGGTTGCTTATTTTGTAAATGTTTACAGGCAGTAAACTACATGTGTGAAAATATTGCAACCTTACTGCAGTCTAATGCAATGTGACAAATATACAAGATTTTATTCAAAATTTTAAAACTTTTAAAAGATCTTTAGGATAAACTAAACACTGAAGCATAAAGTCTAAAAATCAAAAGAAAACAAGAAACTTCAAAATAAGTCATGATTTTAGAGACCTTACATGAGTTGCACCAGTCAAATACTGGTAAAATTAGCATAGGAAACATCAGCACTGATCAGAATGGGATTTATGCTGCTTCGGTTGGCAGCCGTTTCATGGTTTGAAGGATCAAATGAATACTTTGACGACGAAGGAAGGTTAGTGGTTTTGTGGGTTTAACACCACTTTTCAACACAAGAAGGTTACGCATGGAAGCCAGTATTTTGGTTGAAGAAGAACCACTGACACACAGAAGTTACTGGCAAGCTTCTCACATATCCACGTTGACTGACGAAGGAAGGTAGGAGTACTAATATTAGGAATGAGCATTCACTGAAATGTGCAAGCCCAATGAGGAAAATTAGGTTGAAATGCACATGTTCATAATATGATAGATGGATTCTTGAATTGACAATACCATATGCAATAGCTTGTGGAAAAATAAACACCATATGAATACTCTATTTCCATCAACTATCCCGACATTGCCTAGTCCAATTACATTACACTACAAACTTTCAATATTTATGTTTTGACGCTGATATTTTCATTAATTTATCTCCAGAGATAATGCAAAGTCTAATTGTTTTTCACCATTTTCTTCATGCATGTTCCGCTTAGCCTGCTTGCAGAAGTGTAAATAGGCATAAATCATGTATTTAACATGAAATAAACACGCTCTTTCCATTTTGTGAATGAATATCATATTATTGTACTGTTGCTTGGAATCAAACTTAAATTCTAATTTTGTGCATTCTATCCAAGTGTTTTGTTTTTCAAGTTGTTCAAGTTCGACGTTCCAAACAAAACCGAGAGAGTAGTTAGTATTATAGTAGTCTCCAGTGTTTAGAGTAAAAATTCCCCTTGGTGTGAAAACTGGGGTTCAGATTGAGTAATAAACAAACTTTGGTGTCTGAACTAGGTGTCAAAATAAAAGGAGGGTAAAGGGAAATATGGCATCTCTCTTTTTTTTAGTGAAATGCATTTACCCAAATTGCAACAAGAAAAATAACCATATCATTGTAGTTTCATTTTGGTTAAAAAGCTTTTGCCATGTTGCTTTGCAAACCTAACACCATGTCATGTGGCTACTCTGGCTGACACAGCTGCTGAAATGTGGTGGAAACAACTTAAATTTGGAGATCAAGCCTAAATGGCAGATGCCTTAAGGAAAGTAAGAGGAAATTCATATTTATTTGTTATTGATACATCTCAATTTAAATATTCTCGAGTCATATCACTGTCTCAACCTCAAATATGAAAATGTACGAGTCTTTCGCAGATTTCATCTAGGGCATCACACTGTAAATACCATATTATAAATATTAAATGTGGATGCAACTGTGTGGCTAGTCCTACAATGTAAGATGTCCAGCCCTGATATTTATGTTGTTTGGATGTGATGTCTTACTTCCTACACAAATGGTGCTGTGCGGAGTGTTGCCCGGTCGACTGAAAGGGGAAATAGAGGCCAAATTTTAAAATGAAACTAATCACTTTCGTCAACATTAGTATGTTTTTCTGTTTTGTTAAAGAAACTTACTCATACTTTAACTGACAGCAACCAACTGAAATGTATTTCAACAGAACTTGAAAACACGTCCACTTGCTCGTGTTAGAATTTTATTCCATCAGGAAAAAGACAACAGAATTAATATAGTCCGACTAAAGCGATTAGAGTTTAATCTTTGGAAGAGTGTCAACATGGGCTGCCAAGTGTGGAGATATTCTTTAAAATTTGGCCTCTAATTCCCGTCAGTCAAGCCTGCAACACACTACACAATACCGTTTGTGTTGAAGTAAGACGTCACACCCAAGCAACATAAATATCAGGGATAGATATCTTACATTGTAGGACCACTGTGTGGCATCTAGTCCTACAATGTGAGAAGTCCACCTCGATATTTATGATGTTTGGGTGCTATGTCTTACTACTTAAATAAATAGCATTGTGTAGCATGATCCCCGGTTGACTCACAGGAACTAGAGGCTACAATTTCAGGAATATCTCACACTTGGCAGCCCATATTTACACTTTTCCACAAATTAAAGTCTAATTGCTTTAGTTGGACTATACTTACTCTGACGTCTTTTTCCTAACGGAATAAAATACTGACACAAGCAAGTGGATGTATTTTTCAAATTCCGTTGACATACATTTCAGTTGGTTGAAATGCGATGGAAGCAGGAGTGCCGAAGTTGATAAAGACGAGATCGTGTCTTAAACTAAATGAAACTGCATAATCACTTTTACCGTATTTCATGTTATTTTTCGTACCCTTTAATTTTTTGTACACCATATAGCTATAAAAATAATAAATAATTAAATGTATCTAATTTTTCGTACATAGCACTTCGAATTTTTCGTTAAATCCTTTAAATTTTCGTACATAAAAAAGATCCGCTGTGAAGATTTACATTTGCAAAATATATCGAAAATATTGCCTTTTTATTTTTACAACAACGAATAAGAGATTAAACTAATTTACAATTAAGGTGCTTTATGTTGCAAACTTCGCATAAATGTTTAATTGAGGCATCCAATAATGAAACAATGGATCAAGAAATAAAGAATTAATCACCATTTATAATCGTGTACAAAAGCCTTTGATAATCTCATCTGGAAAGGGTAATTGTTTTGTTAACTGATAATCTATTCTCATTCATCAAACCGCCTTTCTTTGTCTTCTTTATCGGCGAGAAAATATAATGATTGATGTGTATGATCTGTTGTTGTCATTATAATAGCTGCTGCTGTTCATTAACAACTGGACAATGGCCTTTACAGTACATAATCCTTAAACAACATTGTTAATGAGTGCTCTTTATTAAGTCGGTCACTGTAACAAAGCACCACTCGCATTTTAAAACGAGTTCAGAAGCCATTTGATGTTTTGTTATCCAATAAAAATAATATCTAAAGCGTGTCAGTACGTGCCATGGGGCAATTAGTCTCATTGTTTCATTTTTAGCAATGCAATAAAAACTATAAAAACTAGTCATTTTCAATCATCAATGTGAAAGTCATTGACTCAGCGAATTCGATTCTTATATAATATATTTTAAGTGCTTGTACTGTTCTTGCTTGGAGATGTCTTCATTATTAAATTTTTTCAAACCCCTGCCAAAGGGAGAGACCTTTGTTCCACCGACACCTAAATGTGCTGAACCACAAAAAAAAAGCAGAAGATTGGACCAGGGCGGCCTAGAAAAGACAACGGTGTAGCCCGTCAGTTATCTGTTCTCGCTGTTGCGGCAATCGCCTTAGAAAAAGACGATGCTGAACTGCACAAATTTAACATAGGTGCAGTAGATAACACCAGCGCACCAAAAACTGCCAGTGAAACGGAGACCAATGATGCTGTTCCTGACCTTGCAGTAGACAAACTGGACTACAGCAAAGATTTGCGAGACATGAACCAGTTTCCTTGTACTACCAAGTCACCAGTAAGAGGAAAGTACAAGAAATGGGAGATTACTGATAAAATCAGAATTGTTGAGGAGGCGAAACTATGTGGAATTAGGCCCATAGCTGCTAAGTACCACGTAACACCGAGTACTTTGTCCAGCTGGATGAAAATGGAATTTTCGACAAATATTCGAAGGACAAAAAAAGGATCCATCCCAGGTGCCGGTCGACCCTCGACGTATTCGTATGAAAAGGAGCAGGAAATTTTATCCTGGTTGCTGTGTATGCGGGACCATCACGTGCCTGTAACAATTGAAATGTTACAAAATTATGCGGCTACTGTTATTCAGGAGGAAAACCCAAAGTTTCAGGGCTCGAGAGGATGGGTCAATAGCTTTTTCAAGCGAAATGGACTTGCGCTGAGATGCAGAACCTCCATATCTCAAAAACTACCGCGAGACCTGGAGGAAAAAATAGATTCTTTTACAAAATACATGAGAAGGTTGAGGGAGGAGGTGGAATTTGAGGACCATTTAATTGGAAATATGGATGAAACACCCGTGTATTTCGACTTGGTACCCGGGAAGATAATTGATAGAGTCGGAATGAAAGAGGTGCGTGTTAGAGGTACTGGCAGTGACAAGCGCCATTTAACTTGCGTCTTGACATGCCTGGCATCTGGTGACTTGTTACCACCAATGATAATCTTTCGGGGAAAAAGAGAATTAAAAAATCTTAAGATCCCCAAGGGAGTGGTTGTGAAGGTTCAACAAAAAGCCTGGATGGACGAACACCTCATGTTGGAGTATATTGACGAAGTCTGGAAACCACACACGAAGCGCGTACCTTCTATCCTAGTGTTGGATTCATTCCGTGGCCATTTGACTGATGGAGTTAAAAAATCCATGAAAAAATCAAGAACAACAATGGCGGTAATTCCCGGTGGATGCACATGTAAACTGCAGCCACTGGACGTCTATTTAAATAAACCGTTCAAGGGACTGCTGCGGAAAAAATGGTCAAGCTATATGAAGGACCAAACTTCCAAAAGTATTGCAACCAGGAAGGCTGGTAAAGAGACGACTGAAAAAATTCCAGCCCCTTCAAAGCAGCAGATGATCGATTGGATTTTTGAAGCCAATGAGGAGTTAAAGAAGAAAAAGGACATGATAATTAGCAGTTTTAAAGTAACTGGACTTTCAAATGCAGTTAATGGTAGGGAGGACCACTGTATAAGGAGTGACAATGCAGCTCCACTGGAAAATCTCTCTAGCGATGAAGATGATGAATGGTTTGAGGGCTTTGAGCTGGGAGATTTATAGAACACTTGAACATTCTGAATTTTTCATTACATAATTTTATTGCATTTTTTGTTTATTCGCTTATGGTTGGATCGCAGATTATACGTTTGTAAATAAAAACATTTTGTGTTTATAATATATATTTCCATGTACACATGTTTTCGTTTCTTTTGTCTGTCTGTCTGTCTCTCTCTCTCTCTGTTTATATATATATATATATATATATATATATATATATATATATATATATATATTCCATTGGCTACTAAATGCATTTGCCATTCGTATTTATTTTGAATGGCAAAAATCACATTTTTCAACCAACAGCTGTTATTATTGTCATTTTCCAACTGATACGTCAATACTGTTGTTGAGACAATGGCTTTGTCGGAAACCTTTTAAATACCCTATGGGTAGCCTCATTTCCCTACTGAGAGCCTCACTAATTTGAACTGTCAATGCGAATCTGGTCTTCAATCCGGTATTTACTGGAAATGACCCAGCTAAAGGTCTAGGCACATTTAATTAGCTTGTAATACCTCTGGATAGCCACTTGGTTTTTGTGACAATGAACATCCTAATTAGAACAAGAACGATTTATTTATTCAGGTTTTAATTGCCAATGGAATATAATAGTGCTCTTGTACGTGTGCAAATGAGGAAGAACACAATCGACAGGTAACTGAACAATAAAGATTAAAATCACATTGTAACCCCTCTCTCTCCAACAACTAAAAATAAAATGCAGCTCTGCGTGCGATCTTACACACAGACAGAACACTTTTTCATCTCTCTCTTGTACACGCATTCACTAGAAACGAAAAAGGTTCGAGTTATTTTATTTTTTATTGATTTCATAATGAGGTTACTGTTGCTGTAAGAAGACAATATCTAGTACACACCGACACGTTGTCCTCTCTCTCTCTCTCACACACACACACACTTACACATATTCATTGATAAGAACAAAAGTCTTTTGGGATATTTTTTTAAAAATAAAAACTAATTAGGTTGAGAGCAAAATTAGACAAAGCAATGTATGTTTATTTTTCTGTTACTGATGTTAGGTTACCCAGCATCGTGTGTCACATAACGGTAGATCTTGTTTAGGTCCGAACCCTTTATTTTTCGTACACGGTCAGTACTCCAAAATAATAATATTTTTTTTACATATAATTTTTCGTTCTCTGAAAAAAATAATTATCTTTTCGTGTACGAAAAAATACATAAAATACGGTATCAACATTAGTATATTTTTCTTAGTTTCATTAAAGAAATAAACTCCAACTTTAACAGACTTCGGCATTCTGTCAACGGAACTTTAAAAAATGCCTCCACTTGATGAGACCTTAATTTGTGGAAACGTGTCAAGTCTGTGAGAATGTGGCCTAAAGTTCCCCTGTCAATCGACTGGGCATCACACCACACAACGCCATTTATTTAAGTAGTAAGACGTAGCACCCAAACATCACAGTGGACATTTTACTTTGTAGGACTATGTTGCGTCCTATGTTATATCGTCCAACCTCCTAACTTCGTTCCAGTCCTTCAATCATGCGCTATGTTTCTCGCTACCTAACGCGCTTGTTTCGAGATAATGACATCAACTGTATCACCAGCGTTCTTCAAGAGTGACAGCAAGTTTTTAATAAGTAAAATCAGACAAAATGAGATTCAAACAGGTAATTTCATGTAATTAAAAAAAATCATAATGAAAATCTATATTTTCACTAATGCCTTATTTGTCTCAGACATTTTGGCCTTGAATTTTCTGTTATATTCTAAAGATAGGTCTGCCGATCACATGATGGCTCTGTTTAAATATTATCAAGAAAGCCCACTTTGGGAATTTATACAACGGCAAAGCCAATGTAAATATTTGGTTTTAATCATGTGGGGTTCTTACACAATGTAAGAAAAATTTACACTATAAATGTATATTCACTACGGACTTTTTTGTCTCAGTATTATTTCATAATAAACATATATTCTACATCAAAAGACATTGAATCTATTATAATAAAATGTGTATCCATTCACCAGTGTCTATTTTTAAATTTCTCTCAACCTATGTCTGTCTCTCTTTCTCTCTCTGTCTACTGATTCATGTATTTATATAGTAAATAACAAGCAAGCAGTAATGTAAGTGCACACACTGCATATAGAATTAAAGGGGAATTATTATTTTTTATTTTTATTTTTTTAAATTTCAAAAACACGGAGATGCTATAAACTAATAACATCCATACCTTGGACTAACTGGCACATTCCAGTCATATGCCACTCGACCTTTTAGTCTGTGGCACGAAACCATGGACATCATTCCAGAAATAAGTAAACTTACACACGCTCGGAAACACGGTAATTCTGAAGTAATGTACACGAATGCCAATTTTCTTTACCGATAATTAAATGAAGTAGATATAGTTTAACGCTTTCTATGGTTATTTGAATAGATTCTCACAATATTATAACGAACGCGTTAAAATTAACGTTAATGGCACGAAATATGGCGGTTTGAGGATACGACTACGACGTTCCCCTATCGTTTTAGAAAAAAAACTGAAAAGACGGCGCGTGCTGCAATTGATATGCCAAATTATATGGTAGAGTCAACCAGTTTGTGTTACCCTAAGCACAACACATTTATCTGGATAGATCATAAAAACACATGAGCCAAACTTGCTCCCATTGCTGCGGCAAGCAGCTTCAAGTTCAAGGTCTGACTGGATTTGTTTAGAATCGGAAACAGACTCTACTTTTATAAATAATTCTGTCATCGATGACAATAAAACAGTATGAACAATCTACATAAATTCTTATTCCTGTACACTGTCCTGACTAAACTACAAGATAAATATCGGCAAAAAAAGGAAATTCACCTTCTCTTGTTGTTGCAGCCATTTTTCCAATTATATTTTACCCACAATGCCCCAGAACATAAGCTGACGTTTATTGTTGATTTAAAAAAATAAAAAATAAAAAAGGAAACCACAAATAACTTGAATTTAACAATGACACAAACTATTTAAAGTAAGAGGCAATTAAAATAATAATAATTTCAGCTCTCTCTCGTTTGTGGGTAATTTCGTAATATTACGGAGAGTAACGGAAATTTTGGGTTAAACTAAATCTTCAAACTGAGCAAGACGGAACGACATGCACCGAAAAGTAGCCATGTTTATCTAGACTCTAAAGATTCATAATCCAACTCACTTTCAATTTATTTGACTTCCAGCGTTGCCACCAAGATAGAAATTAAGAATAATCACAATGAGCATGATCAATATTAGTCACTAATAAATAAATAAATAAATAGTTACATAAATAAATACTTTGGTGAAAGCTTAACTGTGTAGTATAGCTGATAATGATAGTGCATAGCAATTCATAGCTGACATAAATAAATACATAGATAAATAAATACAGTTTCAGCACTCGAGACTAATTAGCAAATTATTTAAGTAACACTGTTAATTATGACTATAACAGAGTCTTTGTCAGATATTTGTCTTCAGTTAAAGTAAATGTATCGACTCATTACGAAACCAACTAAAGTAATCACTATCTTTTACTATTCTAAAAGTTGCGAGACCAGTTAGACTTGGGGATATTATTTCACAAATAACAATTTTTTTTTTACTAGACCAGTCACACGGGAGGGTAATATTTCACCAAATGAACAATGGCTAGAACCAGTTAGACAAGTAAGACAATTAGAGAAGCAGCTTCGCCTTGAACTGAGCAAACACATAATCAAATGTCATCTGCTAATATCAGCTAAACAAATTTCACAAAATATAGGTAAAAATTCATAATATATTTGTTAAACTGTTAGAAGCTGGGGCTGCTTGGTCAAAGGGTAATGCATAACATTACACGTCGAAGGTTCTGTGTTTCAAAACTCGGAACAGATGACAAAATTTAATCTACATAGAAAAGCTTGAAAATTGTGTACTGGAAAAGTTAGTTGAGAAAAAGTGAATGCCGTTCACGAATTTTGCTAAACAACACATAATAGGGACTATCTCCAGATTAATTCCACCGTCAATCAGTGACGTTAAATGCTTAAACACACACACACACACACACACACTGTTACGGAATTATGTATATGGAATCTATAATGTGCTTAAACTTTTGGCCTATGACTGTACTTTAAAATTGTGTCAAATAGTGAGTCATATTTAAGTTGGGTTTAGTTGTACTATTAATCAAATAACAACATGTTTACTGACCTTTTGTTCAAGGTCAGAGCTGTTTACTGTACCTGGAGTAATTTTCCATGAAATACACGCATTTAGTACTGCATTCTGGGTCGTAATATGACAAGTTTCCTGTTGTGAAATGTGCCATTTGCAAGTTGTATAAAAGACCTGAATATACAAATTATTCCTGTTCCATTTTAGATCTTGAGTTGAAAAGAACTGTTTTTTATGATCAGCTTTTGGAATCATCAGATTGTTCGAAATAATAGCGGTGCTGCTGTAATGCCATGCTGTATAGATAATTCAAAAGGAATTATTTATTGGACAATTCATCAGAGCTACCTGGAGTTATATTTAGGACTTTCTCGGATGCCTCTGAATATTCTTAAAGATGATCTGACATTATCGTTTGTACATCGGAACATTACAGACTCATTCATTCGGAACCATCATCTATCGGAACATTACAGACTCATTCATTCGGAACCATCATTCTTTCGGAACATTCGTTCATTACGAAGATTAATTTGGAATATTCATTAACTTGGAATATTCATTCATTTAGAACATTTTATAGTTTGTGTATATACAGGACTTGTGATTAGGACACTAATAATTGTTGGATTATTTTGGATTATATTACACGATACTGTAAGTGTATTTTGATTTTCACATTAATTATTTAGAATTAATTGTTTGTTGATCTTTACAAACATTGTTGGTTTCACTTTCTTTTTGTTACGTTTGTTCGAGCCATAGAGTCGTAACAACACACACACACACACCCACACCCACACACCCACACACATACCTACACAAGTAAAATCGTTGAATGTTTCTTGAAATATTTCCAGTTTAAACAAGAATATGGATATTTTGATGCTTGATACGCCAATATAAAAACAAATAAGAAACAAATTACAGACAAGAAAGGAATTAATGGGGTGTGAATAGAAAGTATGTACACAGAATCATGACGAAAAACTTAGATCCATGTTGTAAACCTTGGTTTTATGGCGTAAAAACATTTATGAATTTTGTAATGACACTGAGACATATTTGAATGGGATCATCATTCAACAAATTAATCTATGGATTCTGGGACATAATAGATACCACATTTGGGCAGAATATTATCGCTAAAGTACAAGATGGATGTTTGACAATATAGAATATTCAACACTACATATAAACAAGTATGAAACGCTCAGAGGGAGCTCATACATAGATTTGCCACAGTGGATTGAAAACAGAAATGTTTTAATCAAAGTAGAAGATTAAAATCGTATAAGTATATTTTATGATGTGGAATATAAAGAAAATATAGTTTGTGGTATAGTCTATATGTCAAAGGAAGAAAATATAGTCTGTGGTACAGTCTATATGTCAAATGAAGAATATACAGTCTGTGGTACAGTCTATATGTCAAAGGAAGAAAATATAGTCTGTGGTATAGTCTATATGTCAAATGAAGAAAATATAGTCTGTGGTACAGTCTATATGTCAAAGGAAGAAAATATAGTCTGTCGTACAGTCTATATGTCAAAAGAAGAAAATATAGTCTGTGCTACAGTCTATATGTCAAAGGAAGAAAATATAGTATGTGGTACAGTCTATATGTCAAAGGAAGAAAATATAGTCTGTGGTACAGTCTATATGTCGAAGGAAGAAAATATAGTCTGTGGTACAGTCTATATGTCAAAGGAAGAAAATATAGTCTGTGGTACAGTCTATATGACAAATGAAGAAAATATAGTCTGTGGTATAGTCTATATGTCGAAGGAAGAAAATATAGTCTGTGGTACAGTCTATATGTCAAATGAAGAAAATATAGTCTGTGGTATAGTCTATATGTCAAATGAAGAAAATATAGTCTGTGGTACAGTCTTCGATGATAGGGTAATCCGTATGAATCAAATTATTTCATTATGTTATTGATGGGAAAGTAGACAGCGATCCAATGTGTTCCTTCTCAATGGCTGTCGCCTGTATTGATCACATAGGCTTGAATGTCTTTAGGTTTTCGATGAGGGAGTTCCTCTTTGGCGCAAACCAATGAATTCGAGCGTGATGTGTACAAACTGTGTATCAGGAGGTAATGAAGGTCCCAGGTATTGAATATTTTGGCCAAACGACTTCACACATAATAATAACCAATGATTTCAAACTTGAAATTTTCTTTAAACTGGACATTAAGACAGGTAGAAGAGCGGGAAGTATTTGTACTCTGATGCAAGAGAGTTTCATCTCATTGCCAGTCAGTGGAGTTTAGAATATTGGAACTAGTTTTTTTACCACTCGTTCAAGATTTTATTTCTTGAATGACAGTCCAAGCTTCTTCCAGATAATACTTCAGCTGTTCTTCTTGGGTCATCATCAAAAATTTGTCGTGTTGTACTTGACAGGGAAGAGGGCAAGGCAAATCCATTTATCTGACGCCCGGCACAAGCTCGAATTCAGCTCGGGCAAGCTCACATTTGCAAGCTACTTACCCGCGGGCACGTCCAAAATATTTTGAGAGAGAGAGAGAGTTCATGTTCAGATCATAATGCTTTTTTGTTCTGCAAATTTTACCCTCTGCAAACTCACGACAGCACATATATCAGCATTTTTATTTGGCGTTTAAATGTACCACACGTTTCTTTGCATACATTTCCTCAATTTCATTCATCTATCGATCCCTTATTTCACGATACACTCTCAAAATATGTCACTTCCAGCTCATAATCAATGTCACGGTCAGTCTCGCATTTTCTCCCGCCCTTATGATAACGTGAATGCTTGCTATTTGAAGTCAGTTTTACCAAACAGAGAATAAATAGTTATATTTTTACTTGTCACTTACAGGTTAATCGTAACATTTGTAAGCCTGCGAGATTTGCCAATTTTCAGGTTATATTTTTGGGCATGATCAAATCTCCCACGTAGAAGGCCAGTCATTCACTGAGATTACGATGGGCTAATTGAAGGCCAGTCATTCACTGAGACTATGATGGGCTAATTGAAGGCCAGTCATTCACTGAGACTACAATGGGCTAATTGAAGGCCAGTCATTCACTGAGACTACGATGGGCTAATTGAAGGCCAGTCATTCACTGAGACTACGATGGGCTAATTGAAAACCAGCTCATTCACTGAGACTACGATGGGCTAATTGACTTTTGTAAAACTTGTCTAGCCTAGCGGGATGATCGACTTGAGGCCCGTAACAATTTTATATGGTCAGTAGCATGATTCTCTTGACAGTGTGTTTAACAAAACATTTAATTAGTCTTCTCTTGTACTGACCATTGTGCCAATACTGTTTTTTCTTCTCTTCCTTCTTTTTTCACATGCTGAGTTTGCTGGGCTGCTGTTGCTTCCATTGCTGTTGTTTTTGATCATGTATTTCCAACTCTACTTTTTCAATCAGTGAACTTTTAGTAGTCTGGGATCACTTCACTCAGACTATTGATTTCAAGGGTATTGTCGAATTCTGCAAATAAGATCACGTTCACCATGTTCTCGAGGAGGGCAGAGCAAACTTGAATTTTACACTTATTTGTCCCTTTTTTATATGGTGGAAATGTGCCTCGCCACTGCTTTGGTCTGGTGTGAGATCTAATGATCACATAAATTAATCACATGCATCATCATGTGTTACTGTTGGTACCGAATTATCCTGTGGCTTCAAACACAGTCAAATCAGATCGAAAGTAATTTTTGTGGAAAAAGTTGGGTTCAAACGGTCTGGTACACAAGTCTGTCCATCCTGGGTGACATCTATCTTGGAGACTTTGTAGTGATGGAACTGGATACTGTTTTGATCAATAACTCCGTTGAGGGCTGCATTGCTGACGATGCCCATGGAAAGACGTTCAAGTAATTGGCATTGAAACACATGATCTTAGGTCTTGGATAGAAATACAGCAGTAATGGCAAAGGTTTTGACTATCACTCATTGTATTTCTGGTCCGAGACTGAAGTCGATTCCTCCTCAAGGTATGACTTCTATTCGTCGCACATACAGTCTCGCTTCTTCAGTTGCAGTTCTGAAATCGTTAGCGTTAGCCATCATATTGGAGATTGTGCAACATCTATCTAGTCTAAATAGTACATCTTCGCCGATCAACAAATATATGCCTTGCAGCAACAGATAAAAGTGCAGACGATCCATCATATCCAACCTAAAACCCCGTTTTCTTGTGTTGTTGGATAAATCCGACATTTTGATAGTGGTCTTCCCTCAAGACCGTATTGTCAAACGTGTTGAATGTATTGGGTTTCAACACCAGACCAGTAACTAGGTGTGTGTTCTTGGCTTCTTTTCAAGGGTAAGTATGCTGCTGACTAGTTTGTTGTTCAGGTACAAATCTCATTCGTTGAACAATGAATGCACGAACTGTTGATGGTAGTCGCTCTGGCCGTTTGGTCTGGAATCAAGTTGTGTCTTTCATCACTTTCACTGCAAGGTACCGGTACCTATTATTCAGATAGATGCAATATTCGGGTTATCCTTGGATTTCAAACTTGATGAAAGCTAACTTTGTCATCGACATCACCGGATGAAAATCTTCCCACTAGGATTCTTTCATCTTCATGTCTTGAAACATCTCGGTACATCATCTTTGCTTTTGAATGATTTAGTAGTTAAAAATGCCCAAGTCTCTTAATGTTTGTTTTTGTAAAATATAGTATGCATGTCCAGCCACGCTGCTGAAACTGGTGGTGGATGGTGAGCTGGACGATAGCTCCAATGTGGTTGCCATCCCCATGGTCCAGTCTAAGGTCTTCTACAACATTCCGCACAGCCTCGTGACTGAAAAGATGAACGCTTATAACACTTGTCAGAACTCAATCAAACTAATGGAAAACTTTTTGTCTAACCGAAAACAACTTTAAATTGGTATTGTCACATCGTAACTGGGATAAAACGCCCAGAGGAGTAACGCAAGGGTTTAATATTGTGGCCTCTCATATTTAATATCTTTATAAATTACATTTTCTACTTTACTAAACGAACAACACTATAATTACGCCAATAAAAACACCATATCTTACATCCATAATGATCCATTAATCTCAAATCTGTGTTACCAGATGAGAACAAGATACTTATTGGGTGATTTGTAGCTGATGGTATGCAAGCTAATCCCCAGCAATTCCAAGCCATTCTTCTTGGCGAAAATGAGGATAATATTTCTAATTTCACCATAGAAGACAACTCAGAGTTGATATTGATTTTTAACGTTTAGCAACTAAATATCGAATATCTGTTAAAAAGTTACAAGACAATTAAACGTCATGCAACGTCGCAATAACTATTTATTCATTAATATTAAGTTTATGATCTACAAATGCCAGGTCAACCTTTAATTATTGCCCCTTATGATGCATTTCTGTACCAGCAAAATCCCGACAAAATGGGCAAGAATACAGTATATTGCACACAAATTTGTGTTTGATAATTTTAATAACACATATGATTCACTGTTAGGAAAAGGAAATCTTCCTCTTTTACATATAAGTAGAGATAGATACATGGCAGCTAAAGTATCTGAGATACTTCACAAGAAAACACATAATTACTTGAACAATTTGGTCACATTCAAAAACTGCAACAGACACCAACATTTGGCAAGAACAAGGGTAAAGACCACAAGGTGCGGTAAAGACCACAAGGTGCGGTAAGCTTACTTTTAAATTTGACGTCCCCAGAGTCTGGAACAGCCTGCTCAAAGAATTGAGAATAATCCCCAATTTCAACGAATTCAGCAGGTTGATTCGGATATGGTCAGGGCCTTAATGTAAATGTTCTCTATGTCATTTCATTGAGCTCTCACTGGGAAATCAGCATTAAGGTTACCAATTTTTACTGAGCTTTTCTTATTTAAATCCTGCTCTGTTACTGCTTATTGTAATTATTTGATTACTTTAGGTTTTCAGTTTAAATTAAAATTTTTAGCAGCCTCATATTTTGGTATCTTAATTAATAAATATGGTATTTGATCATGCGTTAAACTAACAAACTCGTCATGGTTCTTTTAAAAATTTTCATATGTATAGACTCCGTCATGATTCATGGTCATACTTTTAAAAGTATATATATGCATGCTGTATATTGTTATTTTATCTTTTAAGCTGATGTTTCTGTTGGCAATATAATGTTTCTGATCTGTATTTGTTTTATGGTAGATATGTACTATCTGTGTACATGTCCGTTAACATATGTAGTATGTTTTATGTTACCCAGATTAGCAACGTTAAATACAATTTATTGCATCTTGTATATTGTATCATGCTGCTTCTGTGATGTCTTGTTCTTTATCTATATCTCCTTTTGCTTTGTCCTTGCTGCTACTTGGATGATGAAGTGACTGCTTAGACGGAGTGTAATGTAAATTTATGGGTGTTTTTCGGGGTCAAAAGAATTCTTTTCCTGTTTGGATCAGCACATTTGTGCCTGAGTTCAGTAACGTCTGTTTGAGATTCTGTCGATCAACCAGTATGTTTGTTTTCCTTGCGACTTTTCAAAACATAAGTCCTTAATAGACAAATATAAGGTTTTAAGACTGGCAAAAGAGCGTCTTGAACATACTGCCCAAACCATGTCCTCATTGTGGAGCTATTACTCGGTACACGAGATACATGAGTTACAAAACACTCGAAGAAAATCGTATGTGAAATTGTAGTTTCACTGTGACTTTATTTTGGCTAATATAATATCTTGTCCGTGATCTCCTTTCGAAGATAACGTGGATTAACAATGTTCGGTGTATGTAAGAGATTTTCCTTTTTCTTCATTGGCTTCGATGGCGGACCCAATTTTAAAGGGAATCACTATCAGCAACGAGGCTGCTGTGTCCCACAACGTTGTATTCGACGATATCCGAGTACACAAGGTTGGCTTTCTTTGAGTCTATCTAATCTGTCTTTGGATTATTTGGCTACCGATGATGTTGGCAGTAATTTAGGATGTAATTCCTCTTCATTGTTACCTACATATGTTGGGTTATCAAATGTGTGTCTAGTTTTGCCTTTTAAGATGTCTCTGGAAAGATCATCAAAAAGAGTACTTACGACAAGCTTTACTTTCTATTGTGCTTTCCTTTAAACGATTATCATTACCGAAGTGTTTCCCTCCAGCTCTATTTTTCGACCACATATATATTTCTCCATTGTTTTTAAATGCGCTACTAGCGTACTTATTAATGAAATAGTCGCTTAAAACGTAATTTTCGCCATTGACACAGATCATAACACTAATATAATTTGATATTCAACAACTGTCTATATATGACCTAAAAGATTCATCTGTAAAATATTGAGAAGCATCTGTATATTCAAGTTTTTCATACATTTCGCAATCGTCTAATGGTTTACCAACTTCTGCCATTTTAAGCTATTTAAATGGATAAAAAATTGGAAGAGGAATTATGATTCGTAGGATTAGCAATATAGCCCTTACAATGAGTATAAACAAGAGTTGCAAATTAGCATTGTCATTGGAACTTAAAACGATATAACTTATACGATATTAAAAGAGAAGGAGCTGGATAACATGGACTATGCAGTAGTAAAGAGAACATTAAGCCTTATCCTCATCTAGATTAGCCAAAATAGCCAAAGCTTTAGCAGATGTTATCATCATGACTGTAACAACTGTCGTGAGTCAATTTCTACCAGTTGACAATCTAGACTCTTTGCAAACAGAACTCTAGAAAGATGACATAACATCAGTTGGTATTCGGTAGTTTACGGGCTTTCTTTCATTCATGCTTGGCATACCTTTGCTAACTTTAAGTGCTAGTTTGATAACTCTGAAACACATACAAATGGAAATGAAAGTGGAAGCAAAGGTGGTTAAGGTGGTATAATAAATGGAGAATTTCCAAAATACTTCCCTACTTCCATACTTTGGTTGTAATTATCCAAGCTAATAGCTGTTATTTTGCTGGTGCCTTTTGTACCAGTGGTTTTAAATGGTATGGCTGTATGCATATCAGTTTACTGCTTTGTTAAATCTGTGAAACACCTATTTCGAAAACCTAAAGATGGGAATGATGCAAAACCCGACTCAAAATCTCTTCAATAATGAAATTAGCTACTTTGAAATCTTCAACTTTCTTATCATCTTTAATTATTTCTAGTTCGGATGGCATCTTGTCATTCTTCGTTGTGTTTTTGCTTGCCCTTATATATCTCAGATTTGTCCAGTGATGACATCTCCTTAGCTGTTCAGAGTCAGGAAAGTTAAAGGATGCACATGATATGACCAAAGTCTAACTTTTTGCAATCTCTAAAACCTTCTGGCTTTGTGAAGTTCAATCTTCTTGGAAAGAAGTCTATGGATTGAGCCGATATAATTTCAAAGTTGTGTCAGATTTAAGATTATCCTTTAATGCACTGACAATTCTATCTCTTGTGTTCTGAATAATTTTGTAATTTCATCATTCTGGTTCTTGTTTCCGAAGTATTCATTGTAGTGTTCTATATTTTCTTCACGCCAATTCCCTTAATATTTGTTATTTTGTTCCCCTAGATTTTCATGAGCTTTTTATGGTGATCTCTAGTTCAAACTCTCCACTGTACAAAACTCATTAGCACCTTTTTAAATTTAACATTCTGAACATGTCTTGGCATCCATTTATTCGACCTGTTGAATTACAATAGATGTTAGATAACGTTAAACACATCTGTCATTGCTTTGTAAATTTAAGGTGGAAAAGATAAAATTAAAGATAAAATGAAGGTTGATTAGCTAACCTAACCAAAGATGAAAGATCCAAGTAGAGTGAAATTAGGTAGGCAACTTCGTAAGTTTTCACAAGAATACAAGAGAGCTTAAGCAGATAAATTAAAGTCGAAAAGAATGGAAGAGATCGACCAAGATAATCCTTTTGAAGAAGAAAAAGTAGTTAAAACAGTTTAAATATATTACTAATGGGGTGGTGGACAATTGTTACCCATGCAGTATGCATTAAAATGAGAGATTTTGGTAAAACAGCTAAACAACCTGCAGAACCTATGCAATCTACGCCACGTATACATCAGAGTATTAAATTCTGAAAATTTCAAAATATTTGTTGGTTACCTCTTTATATCTCGAAACGTATGAAGGTATTAGGGAGGTATATAAAAGCTTTAAAATGAGCGGAACTAATACCATAATTAGCACAGTTTATAATGCAAATGAAAGCCTGTATTACCGTAGAAGATCAGACAGAGAACGAGATATCTTTCTCCAACCCTATAGACAACAGGTATGGTAACGTACATATATTCTTGCTGAATATAGATTTTGTCAAAGGTTCCTACAACATTTCAAACAATTTACAGAACAATATATTCTACTACATCAACCATAAGAAGGAAACCAAGACCATATTAATAACTGATGGTTTTTACAATTTAGAAATGTATATGAAAAGAGTCAAAGAGAGAGTGACTTCTATTAACGACAATGAAGACAGAATATATACTGAAAGTCAGAACATTACTTTAAAGTATTGGTTACACTAGCAACAATTATACCGACTACTGAATCGGACACACTTTGTGGGTTTTTGAAGCCTAAGAATGTGTACATTTTCCTTGATCAGCTAATCCATGCACACAAATTACTTTAATAACCTTCACTCTACTCTGTTAGAGTTCCTACCTATATTGCACGGTGATTTCATTTCATATGCTGTAAATAGTCCACATAAACAATGCAAAGAGATCCAATTAATAAACAGAATATCACCATTAAAGATGAAGAAGAGAAAGTGATAGATTTCCTTGGCATGCCAATTACATGTCTTTCACATTAAGTAAATGGGACAAAAAAGCTTCAGAGGTCCTGCTGATAATCTAGTAGAAGAGAAAGCTACAATTTTAGGTGAAATAACTGGTGACCTAAACATCAATAACAATCATATTATCGATATAAGTCATCCTGAACATAAATCTGATTCTGCTAATAGAGCCTATGCTCATAAGTGTTGATGTCCAGATACCCAAGACCTTCAAAGATAACAATCTGAAAGATATCAAAACATAGCGAGAACAAGTTGATCCTAATTGATAAATACAGAACAAAGCTCAAATGACAGATTGAGAACTGTATACTATTATTGGTGTTGTGTAAAGAAGTATTAACACATTTGATAAAAGGGTAAAACATTTTAGGAATGATTTATATGATATGGAACAAAAGGTAACAACAGCAACATATACTTTAAAAGCAGATCATCACAAGTACAGTACATGTACTATTAATAATAACTTAAAAAATTAAGTAAATGAGAAGACTTTATCATTAAGTGAAAGAATTGATACAGTTAAATCAGAAAGAGAAAGAGACATAGACATTCAAAACTGAACTAAACACAGAAATGGATAAAAAAAAGTATTGCATCTATCACCAAAATTATTGTGTTAAAACAAGAAATCGATTATATAAGAAAGAGTTGGACTAAAAAATGGTATATATATGTGTTGATTTATGATTATAGAATTGTAAAGAGTGAGCAGTATAACGATGGTATTCTTTTAACAGTAGGTATACAGGATGAAATAGTGTTTGAAAAAGAAGCAGATAGTAAACTAAGTCGAGCATTGCCGGAGATCTTCAATGCTGAGGTATTACAAGTCAATTTAGTTAAAAAAATATGGGTTTAATTATGCACAGTCATGTTTCGCTGAAAATAAATTTCACACGCTAAGCTCTCTCTCTCTCTCTCTCTCTCTCTCTCTCTCTCTCTCTCTCTCTCTCTCTCTCTCTCTCTCTCTATATATATATATATATATATATATATATATATATATATATATATATATATATATATTGTTACGACTCTAGGGGTAAAGTAACAAGACAAAAGACACAAACAAGCTTTCAAGATTAAAATGCAAATCTTTAATTTCCTAAAGTATTAAAAGAATTAAAATAGTTCAACAAACAATCAAAGTGAAAGAATTAAAAATAACTTACAGTATAGAATATCCTAAAAAGTCCTAAATTGTTTTAAAGTTCACTTCCGGATGTTAATCCAAGTAATCCGGATGTAGTATTCCGAATGAAAAGTCTGCACTGTGCTGACGTTGATAAGTTCTGAGTAAATCCAAAAATAATCCTTGTAAGTCTGGATTCTCACAAGTATTAGAAATGTTCCCGATAATTCCACGGAACTGTATAGTAATTCAGATGAAGACAGTACTTATTCCTCAATGTACTGTATTTGATAATAGATGAATCTCCAAATAAATATAGATATATTCCACACTGGACTGCAAATTCAATTATGACCTCTCTTCTCTATGTAACTGTAACAGAATAATTTATCACAGGATTACTTGCTATATATACATAACAAGTGCGCAGAATCAAATTGAAAAACCCTTTCTCCGTCTTTAATAACATGGTATTACAAAATAATGCAACCCTCTACGAACCAATCAGGAACTAGGTTATGCGTCATAATGTTTACGTTCTCACGCTCTTAAACTCTTAACCAGTAAACATCATGTTGATTCAGAATGGGAATGTGACCTTGCAATGTTAATTTCTAAAGGTTGCAGGAACTAGGTCGACATCTTTTTCGCGCGCAATTAGTCATGTGACCATTTATCGATCGAAAGGTTGTCGTATGTATACTCATATGGTAACCGCGGTTTAGACTAAGAACAGAGATCATAAACTAATAAATTATATCATTATAAAAAGGAAAAAGAGGTATGATTCCGTAACAATATATATATATATATATATATATATATATATATATATATATATATATATATATATATATATATATATATATATATATATATATATATATATATACATATACAATTAAAGCGAGGAAATCAGATATGTATGCAATTTTAATTGACTTAAATTTTGAAACTGCCCCACAATCTGCAAATTATTAGGGATATTAATCATCATGACTTTTACACTTGATTGCGTATAGATAACCAGAATAATATAGCTATAAAGCAAATAGAAAGTCTTTTCATAATCAAAGAAACACGCACATATTATCTGGAAGAGAACAACATGTTTTTGACAGGACTGGACCATAAACGAGGATCCCGCATAACAACAGGCTGTAGATTTCAAACTGGAAACATAAGAATATACTATCATTAAATGGCAGTGGCAGTTATGATAGTTTGTGCAATGGCTAAAGGTCTAGCGTTTGGAGGAGCTAATAAATTGTTTGTGTTATTTGATGCGAGTAATGTAAAAGCAGAATGGAAAGACACAAATAGATCTATGGATAAATTGCAGAAAAAGGGTTCAGATTTCAGTGAGAATAGAGCAAAGAGTTTGGACGACCTGACTGAAAGGTAGAGACAACAAAGTTTGGTAACCCAAAATGTAAACAACATGGATGATGATTTTCTGTTCTTCCATACATTCAGATATCTCTTTGGAGAAACCCCAACAACAACAACGTAGTGATTTCTTCCAACCCTCCAAGGAGATAGTTAAGAACAAGTATACATTTAAAGTTGTTGTAATGGGTGTTAGTGTATGAAGTGGACAAAAATATATATGAGTAGTATCTGAGTATCAAATTCTGAAAATACTTTTGGAGTTATTTTTATATTTTTTAACCTGTCTATATCTCGGAACGCATGGAGGTATTTGTGAGATAACTATAAGTATTTTCCATACTTAACTGTGTATGTATGGGAAATTCATAACTCCTTACAAACAAGAGAAAATAAAGTAAGGTGTGAAAAAAGGTAAATAACCGACACATCATTGCATCACACATACTCCTAGTACTATTAAACCTAAACAACACCTATAAGTTGTCGTTCCTAGATTGCGTTCTTTCTTTCTATCACTCGATCTGAAAGTTTAAAGAGATGCAAGCAACTTTGAGGTGAACACCACTGGAAGAGTGTTGGTCAAAGACATGACTATCTCCCCTGGTAGGGGTGATATATTTAAGCGGAATGATTACAATATTTTCATGTAATTTTAAAGATTTACGGTTACACTATCCAGTGTGAGAATCAACAAAATAGAACAGGGTATCATGAGTAAGAAATTGAGAAATACTCAATACTTTACACACGTATACTTATAGATCTTGCTCCTATATATCGCGATTTTCGTAACTTTGGCGAAAACATGAGAAGAAATTGAAGGTGCAAACTAGGATGAGTTAGAAACGTGTCTAAACTATGATACCATTGCATCTGAACTGTTGTCTCAGACTATTAATGATAAGTACAGAAATGCCATACCTTTCTTCTACCACTACAACGCGCGCGCGAGAGAGAGAGAATCATAGATATGAGTGTTAATACAACCCTAATTAAAATGATATTAGATTTCCAGCGTATGAGTCCTAACGGTATACTCACATTGTGTAAGACAAAGCAGGCAGATACAGATACCTATTTTGTCCCAGTAGTACCAAACATGCCATATTAACGAGATTATATGCTCAGACAACAATTCACAGTAGCTACTAAATGATTTTTCAACGAACAACGGAAGGCCCAAAGAGTCTCACCATGTGTGATATTGAAACATCCATCAAACCAGCTATAAACGGACACAAAAGAAACTTTAACCACCTTGTGTGGGAAGAATTTCTTCAATGCAAGCCAATTACTAGTAAAAGATCTGTGTTATTTGAAAATATAGACAATGTGAATTGTTTTAGCTATGTACTGTATAATATACGATATCTAAATGACCTACATAAAAGATCCTCACAAAACGTCATCATATCTTGTTTGACGAATTGTGGAAAGACATAGTTTGTTGGAGAGTGAATATAGGATCTTTTTCCATTTCATCATCGTCATCATCATCATCATCATCATCATCATCATCATCATCATCATCATCATCATCATCATCATCTGTCCCACATTCATTTACAATATGAGCTATAACAGAAGGTAGCTCTTTAGAGATGATAAAGTACTCATCACAGACCCAAGTGACAAATTGGATAAATGGTTAAAACTGCTCATAGATATCTTTCAATGCACTACTACACTCCTTCTGACCGATGACTGCGCGAACATCGAGGATACACAAAAAAAGACCACCAACTTAAACAAGTTAGCTTTTAGTGGCACACCGTGGGATGAGTTTTGGGATTATCGTACTGAAGCATATATCAAAAGTCATGGCTGTAAGGGATAATGTCAGACTCCTCATTGTCTTCTACAACAAGGATAAAAAATTAATGGAAATTGTTTTCGATTTAAATAATGTGATAACGTTAACAATGAAAGAATTTTTTAAAATTTATTTAAAACAAAACAAGAAAAACAATGTATTGTCGGGACGAAACTATCCATTTGATTACAAACTAGTAGGATGATGATCTTGTTAAAGGATTTTGGAGATTTCTCCATACCTGTCTTTAC
Source organism: Margaritifera margaritifera (assembly GCA_029931535.1). NCBI lineage: Eukaryota > Metazoa > Mollusca > Bivalvia > Unionida > Margaritiferidae > Margaritifera > Margaritifera margaritifera. Next base: position 490,572 of record JAQPZY010001497.1, read on the forward strand.
TTAGGTATGTTGGAGGTGATTTCCAGATGTGGTAAAGCCTATAATTTCCAGATAATATGTTAGCGCAATGAACAAAACGGCAGTACAACTTTTGGAAATTCTTCTGCTTTCTTGTTTTGCATTTGAATACCTGTAATATATGGTGATATGGATCCTTTAGATAAATTATCCTCTGCATGAATCACTCAAAAATTACACCAGTTACAACATATGCATTGTTCATCGCTATTTGAGAGATCAAAAACACTACAAGGAATGAGGTGATCAATGTGTGGTTTCTTAATATCGGTAGGTTTCGTCAACTCTAATCATTTGACAAGCAAGTCCATTGATGGCACAGCCATGATTTTTAACGTTCTAGACTCTGTAAATATCCCGTCAACGAGCATGGCTTATCAGAAGGTGCATCATCATTTAGTTCACCTTCATTGTCAAGAGAGTATGGATGAATGGATGATTAGCTTGTGCATATTTGGGTGGTAGCATATATACATTTCACCCTTATTCCGCTTTCTATCACTAGAAACATATCATAATCTGCTAACAGTTTTAACTCTGTCTAAATAATTTTTAAAGATGCATCATGTGTTAAACATGGTGCACTATAATAGAGTGCAGGGTCCCGTTTGTAATTCTCCATGTATACATTTCTAGACTCTTCAAACAGATCGCACATTAACAATTTATCCTTTTCCACATAGTAGTAATGTAATTCTCCTAGTATTTGCACATTGAAACCCCTGATCACATCTTTTACATCTTTGGGTTTCAAAGTGTTTGGAGGTTGCCATGAATTTGTCATCACTTAGAAATTGTAACAACCGTTCCAATGAATGATTAATAAATCTACAGCTATCTAGAAATCTAACTGTCCTTTTCATTCTAATTCCAGCACTATCTTTTACAAATTTTCAGCTATGAAATCTTTTGAAAATGAAGTATAATTTGTATCGTTCTTTTGAATGATCGCTACTTCTTGGTTAGGGTCATTCATCACCAAGGTTGTGATAAACAAGTGAGCGTCATAACCTGATAGGGTGGGCATCAAACAAGTGAGTGTCATAACCTGATAGGGTGGGCATCAAACAAGTGAGTGTCATAACCTGATGAGGTGGGCATCAAACAAGTGAGTGTCATAACCTGATAGGGTGGGCATCAAACAAGTGAGTGTCATAACCTGATAGGGTGGGCATCAAACAAGTGAGTGTCATAACCTGATGGGGTGGGCATCAAACAAGTGAGTGTCATAACCTGATAGGGTGGGCGTCAAACAAGTGAGTGTCATAACCTGATAGGGTGGGCGTCAAACAAGAGAGTGTCATAACCTGATAGGGTGAGCATCAAACAAGTGAGTGTCATAACCTGATAGGGTGGGCATCAAACAAGTGAGTGTCATAACCTGATAGGGTGGGCATCAAACAAGTGAGTGTCATAACCTGATAGGGTGGGCATCAATAGAGGAATATATTTCGGATATCTGTAATTGAGATTGCACTCTTGCCGAGCTGAATCTCTATATATTGACCACTTAGGTGACCGTGATCTCTAACCTCTATCTTCTATAAGCTTTTTACAAATGTGACATATTTGTTTCGTTGAAATGCTTTCTATCAAGTCCGCTAAATATCATTTTCGCAGCATTCATGCTTCCTTCATATACCAACTCGGTAATCTTTTTGGAGTTATTCATAGAAACATTAAACGTGGTCGTTACCTTTGTAGATTATAGAATCATATTATGTGTGTATGGCTTTGATGTAGAGAAAGAATCCTGAGGGTGTGTTTAGCTGTCTCAAGTGGTCATGAAGTATTTTCTTGTTTACAGTGTTGTACGGGTTTCATGATACTTTCAAAATCGCGGTACAGAACACAGAGAGCTTTCAGTTGGTGTTAATAATGTATAAACTTTACTTTTGTACCTTATTGGGCATTATATCAACTGTAATCTATTCAATTCTATTAAAAATCAATTAATGGTACAATTTAGTCGTGGTGTAAAAATGATGGAGACACTTCTTGCATTTATACCAAATTTATCTGATGAGATACCAGTCCCGATAAATTCTTTATTCTGCAATAATAACTTGCGCCCATCCTACCCCCACCCATCTCCTTCTGCGCATAACATATCAACATATTTAATTCTGTGTAATTTAGTAATCCTATGTGGATTGATCTCATTGTCCATGTTTGAAACTGTATTTACATTTCCAGATTCCAGATATGTCAAATTCAAACTCAAAATCATATTGTCGACTCCATTGGGACACTTATTAAACCAACGCATATATGCATCAAGGAAATATTTAGAGGTTCTATGTGCATTCGTACTAGGGGTAAGTATGCTTTCGATGGCATAGAAGAAAAACCTATTATCCTTATTACGAATATTTATGCATGCATTTTTCTTCTTTATCCATTCAGGTAAATCGATTTACGATCTACCCCTAAAATATCTATATCTATCAACGTGCAAAGTGAGGAATTATATGTTTACAAACTACCACTGTGTATCCGCACTTACTTACTGTGAAAATCTGATATTTAAAATCTTGAACATTCTCTCTGTGTTCCCAGACATATATCTCCTGTTAATGATATTTTGTTCCTTAGTTCTATGATACCATTTGAGCAATTTGATCTGCTACTCTTTTAGCCATCCTGATAGCCAAATCAAGTTGGACTTTCACGCATCCATAATCTTTCATCTTCCTAGAAATGATCCTCTTCAGGTCGGTTTCAACTTGCGCAAAGAATTCATATAAATTCTGATTATTTCCACCATTTAATCTATACTCATTTACAGTCGATTAAATGCATCTTGTTTTCTACGGATTATGACTTTGTTTAGGTTCTGTCTATTAATTCTCTTAATTTCCTTTTTGGTCAGAAGACGTATTAGTGGTCGTCACAAACGTCTTATTTCACTCTTTGGTAATTGGAAACTCAGTGATGCCCATTATTAACTATAATACATTTTTGGAGAAGATATCTTCATACCTCTCTACCACTTTACCTTCCAAGGTATAGATAAGTCTCTAGAAAGTATTTTTGAAATTCTGCTCATATCGAAAAACATTCTTGCTGGTTCCCAACTGTTAAAAGAACTTCAATTTTGCGAGTACTTACTTCTTGCTGTTCATTCGTGTGGTTGTTAAAATCTTGTCAATATTGTAAATGTCATCATATTTGTCATATCGAGACAATTTCTTTTTGTAGAAAATTCCATCTATGTCCTCACATCTTAAATCTTCTAATTTATGCGCTTACAAGATCACCTGAGATGACCTGCCTTTCTTCTGAAAATGTCTTCTGTGAAACTAGGTAAATAACCGTTGGCAAAGATAGATTTATATTTTGAAATTCTTGTACTTTGGCACAATTTAAATTTTAGTGTCCCAAAATTGTCTGTTGTTAGATAGCTATATAGGTTTATCCAAACCTTACTTCTGTTATGCTCTTTTGATGCTTCTATAGGAGTCATATCTATAGAGGTATGATACGTGCTATTGTAACTTTCAATTCATTAGGTAATATATCAATTCATTTTCTAGTTTCATTCCGAGTGAATTATTTCCACATTCTGGTCTTTAGAGTTCGGTTAATCTCTCCACCACAGATGCCTTTTAATCCGAGTGAAAGAAGAAATATTTTATACCTTCATTATCCAATAATTCCTTTATCTTCCTATTGTAAAATTCATTACCCTTATCAAATTGTATAGTTTGGGGCTTACGTTTAATAAAGATAGATTTTAAAGCCTCGTATATGTCATCTCTATGTTTAGATTCCATTTTCTGGGCCCATGCGTATTTTGAGAAAACATCAATAGAAGACCAAATGTTTATGTATCCACTAGCTTTGTAGGATTGCATATCAACCACGTCTGCTTGCGTTTGATCGTCAGCATGACTAACATAAATCTCCCTAAATGGGAATCGTTTTCTATCTTGCTTGTAAAGTGTGTAAGTTGATTGATGAGTAACCATTAATTTATTTCAGCATATATCGTTTTCTTACTATCTTGCTTGATTCGTTGCCTCAGAATGTTTATTTTTGTAGAGGAAACATCACTCTCATAATATAGGTGCCTCCAAGAAGTTTCCTTAATCGTGACTATCATTGTTAATAATAACAGCTATTTAAATGAATTATATTGTGCTGAAACCAAAACTCTTTAAAGAAATAATTTCACCTGTTCATGAATTTTGTGTGAAAGTCTCTATAAGTGTACAGTCAAATGTGGTTATTTTTTTTACACGTTTGAATGGTATTAAGGTATAGTGCCAGGTTCGCACCTTGCAAAATAAAGTACAAGAAAACTTCGACATATGGCGGTCTTTAAAAAGACCTAAAGACTATTTTATATCGTGATTTATAAGGGTAGAAAGGTTTGTGTTTGTTTGAGGTGTGGACAACATTGAATCTAAATGTCATTCTACCATAAGTTAAGAACTTTTATAAAAATCTATTATATGTGAGACTAGTAACTTTATAATCGACATATTAGATGAGAAAACATACTTTGTTTCATTCATTATGAGCCCGGAAGACATGCTTGCATTTTATAAAAAATCTCTACAAAGCAGAGATAGCAAATGATACAGACGTAATTAAATAGAATGGAATAAACCTGTATATTCGATTGTAGAAAGCCAGCTAATTCAACCATAAATAAAAGATTTATTTTTAACATTTCTGTTTTTTCGAGTTTTCGATGTTTGATTAAGTGGTGCAATTTTCTGAACGTTAAAGATTCCGAACAAGAGTGATTAAAAGACAGAAATATTAACTTTCATGCCTTTATTCCACATGTTGTAGAAAAAGCCGTATCACAGAACGTACTATTCCAGCTTCCACGCTTCATCCCTTCGAGGCTCCGCTTCTCCAGCTCTCGCAGCGCTTGTAAAATAAAATAGGTTTCTGGTTAAAGTTGGGTAGAAAAGCTAAAAATAGGGTGTACATTTTAGGTTACCGCAGATCGCCCTATACGAGAGATGCATGAGAGAGGTATCGGAAAGGTATTAGAGAGGTTTTGTTCATTCACTTATATCCACCAAATCGTATACAGTCATACATTTACTCTGTTAACTACTTCTATCTTTTAAAGACTGTTTTGCTTTATCCTTTCTATGTTCTTCAATCAATTTCTCCTCTGGATTTAGTTTGGCATAATTCATATGAACTTTAGCTTTCAGATACTCGTGCAAAGAACAAAATTCAACCTCATTAGTACATTGACTTTTAAAGTATCATCATCAATTACTATCTCAATAAACCATAGCCTTTGTCCGTTCTCATAATGCATACACATTCTTTACATCCCTGATATTTATTCTTCTCAATTAGTAGTATAGTAAACAGGGATACCAATTGATTAATATAGTAGTATCTCAAGTCATATTTAATTTTAGTCTATCACGCATTCCGTGCAGTAGTACAGAGTCGTTGTAACAAAATTATATGAATCTGCAAACACAATTTCCAGCTTTCAACACCAGTATAGGAGAATGACAGTGGTTTCTGCCGCCGATTCACCGAGTAGTTCTTCATCTCGATCAAACACTTTGTTTTATGGTTGTGATTTGTTCTGAAGTACGTCCGTTACTGCAATGGTATGATTGGTTTGAGGTTTTCACAAGACCTGGTAGTAAGTCGAGGTATTTGATATTATGTTGATGTGTAAAATATTTTTTCACGTAGGTTCTTTGAATGTTCTTTAGAAACGTTCGAATTGGTTTCAGGATTTATGGTTGTGAAAAAAGAATATGTCTTTTCTTCAAATCCTCAAGAAATTGACGATTATAAGTTAAATACCTTAACCCGTTTGCTATCACAGAGGATGTTCATCACTTTGTTTCAACACCATTTTTAAAGCTCGCAATAAATTGGAACCCTTTTTAGATGTCAAAGGTACAACTCAGATTTTTTTTGAAAACACATCAATCACACAAAACAGACACTCGTAACTTCCATTGTACGAAGCCAAGTGAAAAAACTCTGATAAATTTGCATGCATAGAAGATCGTTCCCTACTACCTTCGTCTGACTTCCTGGAAATTGCCTTCAAATCGGTTTGTGTAACGTTTACGTAGATTATTCTTGCAAACGTCGTCGTACGTCGTGGAGACATATACTTTTAAGTCTGGCTTTTGCAGCATGATACAATTTTTGAATTCCTTCATAACCAGCAGCGATTGCAGTATCGTAACAAATGCTGGCCAAAAGTGGATCCATGTTTAATAAGTCAATCAATTTTCAATCCTCTTGGGCTGTTATGATAAATAGAAGTGGACGACGAGACCCTAACAGGTGTAGATGATTCTTTTTCACTTTTTTCATTACTTCTTTTTTGTCTCATTCTGATGGGGATGGCGTCAATATCATCTTTTTGATCCAGGCTTTCATTTTTTTGTGGACTCGGTGTAGGTATAGGTGTCAACGTCGCTGCAAGACGTTTGGCCACGGGTGTTTTAGCTAATGCAGTTTGGAAATCTTCTGACACTTCTCCTTCCTCATTCTCTTTAAAATGGCAATGGCAGTGTCTGGCATTGTTTGTTTCCGTGACGCTGTTTTTTCTTCGGTCATCAAATTCTTGAGCTCACTGAGAGTGGATTTGGTGGTCTTGTATAAAGCTTTCTGATGAAATGTTTGGAGACGTTGCAATAATTGTCCGTACCATTGCGATCCATTCAAGATTGTAACTCTTATTGAAAATGTGGCTTTTCGGTGACATTATGATCGGATGGCAAGTGGGGTATTCGCTATTCGTACCAGCCGTGAAGGTTAATCTTCACAAGTTATACGGGAGCAAAGTTAATTTTTGTCCTTTCACAGAGTAAAGTAATGCAGTAATGATGTCATTCGAGAAGGCACCGTCCTTTTCATCATAGTTTATTACTCGGCATAGAAGAGGACCCGCTACTGCTCCTAACATGGGGGCAGCGACTTTAGCTAACAACAGAGCTATCATCAGTGGAATAAATCCTCCTCGTTGGATGAGCACATTTTCTTCTGGGCTAATGGAATTTCCTTTCACACCATGTTTCGAAGAATGTGACGATATTTTCCTAATTGCTATTTCTGTGTCTTCATCAAGAGAACAGTTCCTTTCAATATGTTCAAACAACATACATATACAGTATTGCTGACTTCTTTGGAAGCTTTCTGAATGCTCTGTTTTCCCTTCGGTGCGTTCGCTTTTGCTAACACCAACAACACATTTAAATTTTGCGCTAAACGAGGGAGCATGGAATTTCTCTTTTTTATGGTTGTGTCTTTGATGATGTTGCGAACTCTTTGGGAGGACAACTTTGGATATGATAATACACAGATGTCAAACCATCTTCTTTTATACAGGGACTCGTATCCATTTGTTGTCCAAACCTCATACGAGCTTTGCTTTTGATATTCAACCAGAGAAAGGAAGTGTTTTCAACGGATGCCGGCTGATTCTGACCGTGGCTGATTCAGACCATAACTGATTTGACCCAAATTATGGGCTGATTCGCCCTAAATTACGGGCTGATTTGGACCAAATGCCAAGCTGATTCGGACCGTGTGAAATATTATAGGAAAAGCAACGGAACACACATACCTGATTTATTTTAGTAGCTATTACTGTTTTCGCAAACATAGTAAAATAATGTAAAAAATTTATTTTCAGCTCTTAAATTTACATAAGATAGTTAGTAGCAAATTTTCTAGCCGAAATCAGAACAAAAAGATATGAGCTATAGCATTTAGATTTTTTTCCAAAATAACTTTTCAATGTTTACAATAAAGAAAATATAAAGTTATTATTTGAATTAATATCTCTAAAAACATTTTGAAACTTTTCATAAACCAGGCCAGTATGGCCGACTTTCAACACTATCAAACAGTAATACATATAAATTTACCCGTGTTTTTTTTTATTTTTATCGATTTCTCATGCAAATTGTGCTTTCTTCGCATTGTATTTACCCCAAAAAGTTTTGCGTAAAGAGATATTGATGAGTAACATAATAGTATAACGTACTTTACTGTTATGGTTGAATATTTATCTTTTGAGTAAAATCTCGAAGCAGTAAACCAACTTTATTTTCATTTCAAATTTTGAAACATTTGAAAATAATTCATTTAAAGCACATATTAAATCAATTAAATATTGATTTCTGAATATATATTTTATTATATTAATACATATATAATACAATAACACTTCATGTCACCAAGGATCACAAAGTTATTTCAAGTCAGCATTATATTTTGTGTTCTAGAATGGTATTAAATTCAAGAAATTGGCAAATGACATCAAAAGTGCTTTAATTATAGCGGCGTTGATCAAATGGATTTTGCCAGTTTATGGTCAGATGATCCCATTATAAGTGTTTGTAATTAAATTAATTATAGACGCACTGATCAAACAAAGTATTAAACAAACGGTGATAATATGATGTTTAGTTAAAGTGGTATTAATCAAACAGGTTTTGCACATTGATGGTCAGATGCTCTCACTATTATTGTTTGCAATTAACCTAATTTAAATAATAATATGCTTTTTTTTATCTTTGCTCTTGTGCAGTATACACTTTCAATAATAATGTGCATACAATTAAATAATACATTATAAATTCAGCTAATGAAAACAACTTACGGTGCTCATTGTTTTAGCATATAAGGTTTATTTAGTATAAAGATAAATTCTACATAAATCTATTTTAACCAAGTCATTAACATACTCAGACCAGTATATGTACACGAAAAAAATCTAAATAAAACATTAGCATACGAGACCAATATATATTAATGAAAACAAAATAACTGCATGGCCACTGTTTTCTCGATTTCTTTCAGTGCTAGTAATTTGCATAACATTACATGATACATTATGAATTCAGAGAACAAAAATTAACATAGCACTTAACATAGTGCTTAAACAAAGATTATTAAAATATATTTCATATTACGAGGTACACAAAATTAGGAGAATATAGACGTTTAATATTGTATGGAACTAAATAAAAAATCTTACTGGACCCCACTTACATTTTTAAGTATATAAGTTTTATTTAGTACTATTTGTATATAGTACAATACACAGTATAAAACTAAATTCTACATAAAACTAACAATGGCATTAATATACCCAGACAAGTAGGTGTAGACAAAAACAATGTAACAAAATCATTAACATATTCAGACTTCGGACTTGAACTCTTTGAATCTAAAAGTGTAAGTGTATGCCGTCGTTCGAAATTTTCTGGAAGTCACTTTATTGGTAGGTTTAATATGAAAATAATCCTCCGGGCGACAGTGCGACTATCAATCTTGAGTTGTGTTGACTCTCTTAGTCGTGGAGATGATTGTGGTGTGTATACGGATTAATCATCTCATCGTCAAAATCGCCAGGGTGAACTTGGGCCAAGATTTATCTTATCGTATCGGGAGAGCTGTGGTGGCCAAGTAGTTAGCGTGCCAGACTTGTGACCAAAAGGGTGCGACTTCGAATCCTACCATCAGATCAGCCTGGGTCAGTTACTGTGGTGTGTCCTTGGGCAAGGCACTTTACTCTAATTGCCTTGGCGCTCAATAACCTACTTGTGTTGCTGTGCCAGAAAACACCAACCCAACCCAAACCAATCTTATAGTATCGAACGACACAGAACATTTTCGTCGCTTCATTTGTGCCTTTTACATAGGGTTGTGTGGTCGTTTCATGATCGTGGTCAATTAAAGTTTGATTTGATTATGGTACTCTCTCTTTCTCTCTCTCTCTCTCTCTCTCTCTCTATATATATATATATATATATATATATATATATATATATACATATATATATATATATATATATATATATATATATATATATATATATATATATATATATATATATATATATATATATTGTTACAACTCTAGGTCTTAAAAATAAGTAACAGAAAGCAAGTGAAACCAACGATTTAAGAAAAGTCAACAAGCAATTTATTTCCCTACAATGGAAAGTAAAAATTCAAAAGACACTTACAGTTTGTGAATTAAATTCCAAAAAATCCTAAATGTCCTATCACATGTCCAAAAATATAGAATGTTCCGAATGAATTCCAATAGTCTTGAATGTCCTGATATATCACGATGATACAATCCAGTATGTCTTTGAATGAGTTCAGAAAAGTCCAAAGTAATATATTAAAAGTCAATGAGCACTTAGTAATTCCAATGAATGTTTAAATAAATAATTCCTCTCGAATGATATCCGTGTTCAATGGCACAACAATACACTTTGGTCACAAAATGATTCCCAGACAGATCTTAAAACTGGAATGAATTTAATGTGCATCAAGTCTCTATTATATACCGGTACATATTTTCTAATGACCCACATCATAACAGGATGCGAGTCATCCTAATGGAAAAACCCAGTCTAAATGAAAATAAGACTGGCCTTGAACTCAAATGCTGGTCAGCATCCTGTTGACAAGTAACCGTATTTTAAAGTACAAATAAGTTACAACCTTATTATAATGGACAAAGTTAAGCACACATTATAGATTCAATATACATAACAATATATAGATTCCATGTAAGACAGTTGTATTATTCAGTTCATCTTAGACTTTCAAACAGTGAAAATAGAAGAGCAACAAAGATCAAACTACTACTGAGACATTTTATGAAAGTGATCTGAAATTACATGCCGTCTAACAAGACCTCTGACGAGACTCAAAACTATTCCAAGACAAGGGTGAGATGTTTGTTACATATGTCAAAGAGAAAGGGCACTTGGTCTCAGAATATCCACAAGGCCAAAGAAAAGAAATTATTCATATCAAGAACAGTGAAACCTGGTCCCCAGCCAAGAGTAAAGATGAATGTTTTGTATGTCACAAGCAAGGACATTGGTCATCAGAGTATCCACAACACAAAAGGAAAGTGGAGAAAAAGAAGAATAGGAAAGGAAAGAAGAGAAAAAGTGGTAGAGATTTCATCAGAAGAAGTTACTACCTCTAAGAACTTCAAACAAAGACACTAACAAGGGAACGTCAGTGGAAGACAAAAATTGACTTTTATGACATGACGTGCTTGAAATTCATTGTTGTATTTCATGAGAATATACCAAACGTAGGTCATGATTCAATTCGTTTTTCATTTGTTTATGATTCCTCTTTTTTCAATCATGTTTATGTGTGAATATATCTTTGTGTTGATTTGATTAAGATCACGGGAGTTTTTCTTTCATAAGCAAACATACACATTTTTTCCCTTTTTGTTGTGATTTGGCAATCCATGTTTAGTGTGTATCTTTTCTGAGAGATACGAGTGACCCTAAGAAGGACTGTTTGAAAATGTTCCAAAGCAAATCATGGACTCCGTCAAGAGTTGTAACTGCCTCAATCCTTTCTGTTCTTGCTGTGGTTGTTTGCTGATGGTTTTGATTGCTAGGAGGTGTATGTCTTTTTCTCTTAGGCTTTGCCAAAGAGGTCTGATATAGCACTCTCTTCTCTTTAAGTCCAGTCAGAATTTGATGCAAGACATCCACTGAAGTTAGTCAGGATCTGATTAAGACATCAACGGTTTCACTGGTCTCATTGTGTTGATCGCAAAGTTTCCTCTTCTGTTGTTGTTGTTGTTGTATAAAAGTAGCTTCTTAACTATCTCTTTCTGATTTTGTACAAATCCATGAAATTCTTCTTTCTACTTCTTCTTAAATCTGTTGTATTTTGCTTTCCATAACCTCTATATTATTCCCCTTGTCAAATTTTCATAACCTGCATAGTGTTATTTTCTCCCCAATATCGTCCCCCTTAATAACTGGTGATGGAAACACAATGCATAGATATCAGTATTAAGAAGCATTAAAACTTGTGTTTTTAAAATATAACGATTTTCTAGTATGTGGAAAAAAGAGCACATTAGAAACTATTGATGAGTTAAAAATACACACAAGTCATGCAGATTTCTATAGATAACAATACCAGAGGGTAAAATGAAATGTCTTAAATACTGTTCTAATTTAAAACAGTATAATAATATCCAAAGAATATGTTATGTTTAGCAAATTTGTCTTTAGTTGTTACTAGCAAGCGAACATGACAACCATATACAACTTCTATTGGAAGCAAAATGTTTCTTTAATCCTTTTAACCGTATTAATTATTTTTGGCTTACGTCAAATTTTGCCATCCCTGTGGTTGATTCAAAACCAGCAACTTCATATACTGAGTCACAATTTTCTGTCTTAACTTTGAACTTAGTTTTCCATAAAGTTTCACTGTATTTGTCCAATCATTCTACACTGACCCTGTAAAGTTTATGAGATATTTGAATTGTAATGTAAATATAGCCAAAACAAATTTGTATATTTATACACATCAAATATGTTACTTATTCATTCTTACTGTTGTAAAAGTCTTGTTGTTGGGATTAATATGATCCTTATCTCAATGTTATCATCCTTGAATGTAATCTATAAACCTTCATCTTTTCTAAAAAAGATTACAGTACATCTTTTTTCTGTTTGAAATCAATAAATCAACATTTTAACTCTTTTGAATGCCGTTTTGTAACAACACTAGTTCTGATCATACTTTTATACCATCCAAATTTGTTAACAAATACACATTATCTCTTGATACTAAAATTGTTGCTTTAATGTTAAACTCATGAAATATTTATATTACCTGTTTGAAAACTGTTTAATATGTCACAGTAAAGCTTTGTGCCATTATTTATGTTGTGAAGGAGAAGAAAAAAAAATTTGATCTACCCTATGCTTAATCAAGAAATTAGAATGGGGTCTAGGAACAGTTCGTTTTATAGAAAATATGAGTGTTCCTGGGAGTCAATGGTATTCTAGAGTAGTGAATAAACTGAGAGTGTTGGTATCTGAGTTTATGGAAATTTTTCGATGCATTTTAAATTTACAAGTGTTATAGAGATTTTTTCATAGTCCTGTATTGGTTGGTTGTTATTTAGAAATTTACAAGTATTCTAGAGATGCTCATGTATTGGATGTACGAACCAGAACCAGATTAAACCGTTTTACTGTTTTAGGTCTTTCCATATCTATCTACTGAGGAAAATTTCTTCTTTGAAAAGGTGAAGTAAAGAAAATTATTGAGAACTTGTGTTCTGCTGAAATAAGATTGACTCATCAAAACTCAAGAGTATTATTTCACTGTAACAAAATTTGTGATTTACTTACCAGTTCATAACAGGATAAATTGTTGCAGTATTGTTTAATTTTAAAAAAAAATTATATTATAATAAAAAACATGTTAAGCCTTACAAAAAGATTTTGTATCCATCTGATTAGTCAATACTGTAGAAAAAAGCATAGGATATGATATGCATGTCTCATTTGCATTAATGACATAATTGTCAAAATCAGATAGTGATAGCTCAAGAGAAGGGTGAAAATAAATTATTTGGGATCATGATTTTTCTCTTCATCCTCTGTCTGCATCAAAAATTGTAGGCAAACAGTCGTGTTGCAAACATAATTCAAACAGTGATGGTATTTGTCTGCAAATAACACCAGAGTGAAGTCAACAATTACATAACTCACCTCTGCTTTTACTAGTTTCCAGTGGCCTTTGTAAATTTTATCATGCAGAAAATAACTTTCAGACTAAAGTGATCTTGGCCCCTTTTCCAACTAAACCACAAAATCTAGGTCACAGTGACCTTCTTTGATTGCATGGGAGTAGTAGTAACAGAGATGTGTTCACCAATCCTCAAGGTTCATGATTAGAACATAAACAGCACCCAATCAATAAACTTTAAACACAAAATTTCCAAAAAGTCACTGAAGCATGAGATATAAGTCAGAGAAACCTCTTTTTGCAACAAGGGTGTGGTATTTATCAAGATGCATTCTCTCACAAAGTTTCATGATTCTAGGTTAGAAAGTATGCATTTAGCATGCAAAACACTTATGTGGTAATGAGCTAAATGCAAACACTAATCAAAACTAGCAAAAATATGAAATAATAGGTCATGATGAGCTTTTCTTATTGTAAGGGTGTGGTACTAACATGTATACCATCATCATTTTCACAATTCTAGCATGAACAGTGCCTGAGAAATAAATATCAAACATAACAATTTAACCCAAGTCAGCAAAGCATAAAATATGGGCCATAATGACCTACTTCTGCCATGGTGTAGTAGTGCTCATCAAAATGCATCTCATCAGTTTTATGATTCTAGATAGGACACTATTTACATAGCATGCAAAAAATGACGTGGTCATGAGCTAAATGAAGAAACTTACCTAAGTCTATAAAATGTAAAATGGAGGTCAGAAACCTTTTCTTAAGTGTATGGTACTAATAGGAATGTGTACCATCATCTAGTTCAATGATTTTAGCATGAACAGTTACAATACAAAATTTAAGCAGAGTCAGTCAAACATGAAATGGGCATCATGGTGACCTACTTTTGTGATGAGGCTGTAGATGCATCAAGATGTGTCAAGATGTATCCACTCACCAAGTTTCATGATTCCAGGAATAGTAGTATGTACATAGCATACACAATACCTATGTGGTCACAAGCTAAATGCTAGAACTTAACCCAAGACAGTAAAATGTTAAATGATGGTCACAGTGAACATCTTTTGTTGTATACATGTGGTGCTAATCTAGAATAATTGGAGTTTGAATAATAAAAAATATAAAAAATAACAGAATTTAAGCAAAGTCAGTAAAGGATGAAATGTGGGTACAGTAATCAACCTTTGTCATGGGTGTAGTACTCATCAAGATACATCAGCTCAGCAAGTTTCATGATTCTAGGTATAACATTATGTATAGAGGGTGAAAAATATTAGTTAAATTCAATAACTTACCAATAATATACATGTATGTATGAAGAATGACCCATTTGCCTCCTTCACCAAGAGTAGGTGCTTCGATACCCATTCCAAACTCTTACCTAGGACCTTTGATGAATCAATGGTTGAGATGCAGTGAGGCTATATATATGTACAGTGAAACCCCACTATAACGCGTCCCGCTATAACGCGAATTCGGATATAACCCGATCGTGGCATGGCTCCCAAAATTTCATATATTCATTCGCAGATGGAAATTTTTTTTTGTGTGCAAAGTACAAGAAATAGTGTATAAAATGTGTATATTACAGTATCATTTTGGGGAAGAGATCGCGTATGAATTCGAGTATAATATGTTTGTGGCGTGGTTCCTGAAATTTTATATACATGTACATGTATTTTTCTCGTACATGGAAAAAAAATATTTTTTTTTAAGTACGAGAAATAGTGTATAAAAAGTTTATTATCATTTGGGGAAGAGATCATGTATGAATTCGATCGTGGCGTGGCTTCTGAAATTTAACAATTTCACCAATTTCTTGAAGTGTTATGCCAAAATAAACATTTTTGGAAATGTTACTTATTACTGATCCACGAGTAAAGCCAGTAAGTCAATTCTGTGTTTGTCTTAAATTCATTATGTATACAATCATTGCTCAAACAATAGCCGACATGTTTTTCTTCTTTAACTGCATACACAACCGAGCATCAGACAATATGGTGGTTGATAAAAGATTCTCAAGATTTAATAAACATCAAAACACATGTGCTGGACTTCAATTCATCCTGTATACAATCATTGCGCAAACAATAGCCGACTTATGTTTCTTCTTTAACTGCATACACAACCAAGCACCAGACAATGCGGTGGTTGATCAAAGATTGTCATATGTGGGTGCTTATGTAGAGACTGAGCTTGGGCAGCAAGATCAAAGATTGTCATATGTGGGTGCTTATGTAGAGACTGAGCTTGGGCGGCAAGATCACAGGGAGGTCAAATAACCACTCTCTGTTACTTAGCATTGAACAAGTACAGCTGTATCAAACTCGTTGCTCAATCAAAGGGTTGTCATGTGGGAAAACAAAGACGGATCGATATCAGATAGTAAACGGTGTTGATACCCTATTCATGCTATACATTAGACGTGTATACGTTGTTCTCTGAAAAAAGTAAAATATAGTAAAGCCCCACAATAACGCGACCCCGCTTTTTCCGCGATCAAATTTTATGGACCCCAAATATCGCGTTATAGCGGGGTTTCACTGTATATGCTTTTATATGTGTGGATGCCGATGCCTGGGGTTGAATAACACTTCTCTACTTCGCAGTCCAGCTGCATATGTGGGACACCTTTTTCAAATATTATAAGTTATAACTTAGAATTTTGAGAGTTACTTCTACTGAAGGAATTCTATGAATCTTCTAAAAAATTTCCAGCCAATACTTCACAATCTAGTCTTTGAATTAATATCCTGTGACCCAATCCCGCTGTCCACTCTTCATGTTCTGCTCATAGTTTCTTAATAATCATACAGCTAGTATTAAATGTATGTATGTATTTAGGTAGGAAGGTAGAAAAATGTTAGCATGTATGCTTGGTAGATACATATTTAGACAGATGGATGTAAGGAGATGGAAGAAGGATGAAGAAATGAATGGATATCATGTGTATAACAAAATATAGTACACATTTTTTATTTACATTTAAATTTTTATTGCAGAATCATCTCACAGCATTATGTTTGCAATAAGAAACAATCAACTTGCACATAAGGATTACAGGAGAAATTGTAACTAAGATAACCCAATCTGATTAAAATCTACATGTATTTACAATAAGTAGATCTGACAGATACCAATAAAGATTTAAGTTCTACCAACCTTTGGAATTTCTGGTCCACTTAGTTTTAGTAACCATTCAGATAAAGCATTGCAAAGCATGCTGTAGAGAGTTATTATTAGAAACCATATGTTCTGATTTAAGTTTTTCACTTTCATAAATGTGAAAGCGATAACTTGATTGGTGAATGAAAAGGTCAACAGAATATGACCTCTTATCAGTGTCTGTCAGATCTTCGTATATATATATATATATATATATATATATATATATATATATATATATATATATATATATATATACACACACATACATACAGAAATACCAACCCCTAACAACGTTAAATTGGAGTGCAATAACTTGAAATCTGAACATAAATATAGGAATACTTCAACTTATTATCCAATTTTAAAAGCTGGTTGAAAAGTGCTTCCAACAGTTTACTTTCCCACTGTGTGTTTATATTTATTTTGTGGGTATATATGTGCATATGTGAATATACACACATACACAGAGATACCAACACCTAACAATGTCAAACAGTAATGCGAGTGTCAACAACATGAAATCTGACAATAAAAACAGGAATACTTCAAATTATTATCTGATTTATAGTGATTTCTAATTCAAACATGCTTCATATGGTTTACATTTCCACTATATGCCACGCTAAAAACGGCCAAGAAAAGATTGCAAAGGTATGGTATTTGTCCACTGCTGATGGCTGACTATCCTGTTTTGGATTTTTGAAGCATATATTTTTCACTGAAGTATAATCCTTCTTGGTCACCATTTATTTAATTATCTTTTAGAATTTTCTCATGTGACCTAGATCACAAAGATGACGTGATTTTTTTATTGGTCAATATTCAACTGCTTTTGTGACACAAGAACTTAAGTATGCTTTCACAGATGAATTACAACCAGTCATTACAACAATTTCAGTGATCTAGATATACTCGTGCTTAAGTTGCAGTTTGCCCATACAAAATTTATCTTGCCAAAAAAATTAGAATCTGACAGAAGTGATTATTATGGTGTAATCTGAGGTTAAAGGAAGAGTTGGCATCTATATATAATAAATTAAAATGTACAACAATATTTCATTGTGTCCAAAAACAAATGAACGAAACATTCTAGCTCAAGAAATCAACACCACATGATATTAGGCTATCCCTTAAGTCACACAGTAAAGTAACCATACTTTATGTGTGTATTAATGAATGAAACCCAACATTACTTGTCTACTGTCTAGTTTATTTAAGTCTACAAGAAAATGCAAGCATAATGGAAAATACAACTTCACACATAAGCAAATGAATCTGCTATGTTTTAATCTCTTACCATCATCTACCACCCATTAAAATCTACATGCATATAACTAATATTGGTCACAGAGTTTGTCATTAAATAAAATCCAAATGAAAATAGATATATAGGACAAATCTTAATTGTAATTTTCCAGATAGTTAAAGCAATATTTTGGTCACAGGTGGGAGGGTAGAAGTTTGTTCCTAAATATTACTATAGCAAAACAAATGAACCCATCCAGTTTGTGCAGTTTTGTAGCAGGGCCAGATTAAGGCTTTGGGGGGCCCGGGGCACTTAAGATAGGGAGGCTCTTGTGGATCTACAAATACACCATGAAAGCAGTCCTTACACTGTCCTTTATATGTGTATAATTATTATAGCTATATTAGGCTAAGTATTAGACGGTTTATACCTATATATGGCTTATTTAAACACATGTAATTTTATCCACGGCAACCAGGTGGGCCCCCCATGACTAGGGAACATGTGGCACATGCCACCTGTGCACCCCCCCCCCCCTTAATTTGGCCCTGTCTGGTAGCAAAACTTTATTGATATGTATCGATGTGAACATAAAATAATTGAGAAAAAGAGAAAATTCCAGATCACATGGTCACAGCATTTTATTCTCACCATACATCTTCATGGTAAAGAGCTCCAAAACAAACTGTGCAATACTTTACATACAATGGTTACATCTGACATGTGCAACCTATGGCCAGCGGGCCGCACCTGGCCCGCGACCTGGTTTTTATTCACTTATTTACATCATAGGGTGTGGCTTTAAAAATTATTTATCGGGCCCACACCCTGGAGGAAGCTGCAGATCCCTGGGTTACATAAACAGTTGAAGGAAGATGACTCATACAGGACTAAATCTTAAGTTGCTCATTCACCGTATATACTCGATTATAAGTTGACTCGACTATAAGTCAACCCCTCCCCCCCCCCTTTTGGGGGCTGCAAAAAGTCTATTTCTCTTTGACACTCCTATAAGTTGGGGTGTTTTTTGCAAGTCAGATCTGTCTGAAGGGGTGACTTTTCAGTGAGAGTTGCACAATGGAAAAATAAACAAGCCGAACTGGATAGATAGATAGGAAAAAATAAAGACAAAACTAGTGTAAAATACAATTATATTATTGAGTGGAATATGTCAACAATAAATTGACAACTTACAATTTGTCCATCTTTGTGTAATAAAATCCATTAGTAGTTCAGAATGATCCAATTCACAATATCCCGTAATATGTTAATTCCACACGTCGTACAAATAAACAATGAAAGTTAAGTCTACATTTTGGTGACTCACAGTATGTTATAAAAGTCACTATCTAATGTCATCTGGTACAAAGTCCAATAATTAATCCTCATTTTCTGATACAGTTCTGAAATCCTCCATCGTCGTCTAGACATTATAAATCGTTGTCTAGTTATGGTAATATCGTCCGACTCAGATTCCTGTTTTACTGTCATATGCGGGTGCTTATGTAGAGACTGAGCTTGGGCTCTGTAAATAACACTTTTATCATAAAGTCTGTGAAATCTATTAAAGGCTGCAACTGAACACGTGTCAATTGTGCGGCAAGATCAAAGGGAGTTCAAATAACCATCCTGTTACTTGGCAGTGAACAAGTATCAAACTTGCGGCTCGATCAAAGGGTTGTCATGTGGGAAAACAAAGAGGATGGTGCCTTTACAAGCTAAGGGATTAAGGTCAAAGTATATGCACAGGAAGTTGTAGAACTCTACTTGGCACTGAACAAGTATTGAATTCGCGGCTCGATCAAAAGGTTTGTCAAAATTGAAAACGAAGTGAGTGTCTTTACAAGCCAAGTGCTTATCGGCCCACGTGAACTGGCAGATAACTTGTGAAATAGGAAAATGCAAATTAAATCAAAACTTGTATTTCATCACACACAGTGTTTATACAGCAAAACACAAATATTAATACAAATGCAGGTTGTTCAGTCTTGCATGAAAATGCAAGCAATATACTTGCTAGTAAACACCCATGGTCGACAACATTGATGGACATTTCACTTTGCAGTAGGCAGTATTATTTATTTACCGGTAATATTTTCAAATTATTAAAATTCAAATAACTTTTGATACAAGTATTGTGTAATGAATACTGTCATGAAACAGATACACACAGTGCATACCATCTATGCATTACTGAATGGGAATAGTGGCATGAAAACGTAACAATATTTGAATTCACAGTATTTTTATGTACTGCAAACATTTATAGTTTCAAACATTGCCCTTAGATTTATAAAAAAATTTTAATGTCGCACTTATAAGACGACCCCAACTCTGCATGAATCGAATTTTATGTAAAAATGTTGACTTATAAGCAAGTACATACGGTAAATACAATCATAACATCCCTTTGCAAGAAATTAAATTGCAGGGCAATTTTAAAATGAGCCAATGAAGGATTAAATAATAACATCCCTTTGCAAGAAATTAAATTGCCCGACGTACATGGCCGAATGGCCGAACACGTCGTTAATCTAACAAACGAATGAACGATTAAATCACAGGGCAATTTTAACATGAGCCACTGAAGGATTATATAGTAAGAGCATGCAAAGAAATATAAATGAAAATGTAAATAAATGAAGTACATGTCCCTTTGCAAAAAATTAAATTGCAGGGCAATTTTAAAATGAGTCACTGAAGGATTAAATAGTAACATCCCTTTGCAAGAAATTAAATTGCAGGGCAATTTTAACATGAGCCACTGAAGGATTAAATAGTAAGAGCATACAAAGAAATATAAATGAAAATGTAAATAAATGAAGTACACAAAGGTATCAAACTGGATATTACCCCATTGTTCCATCACACAGAATCAAGACTACATAGTAACAACCAGATGATATATATCCAAGTCATGACATGTAAATACAAGTAACTGCTTATTCTCATGGTAATCCACAGTCATTTACACTACCATGAGTTTTATCTGAGGTCAGTGAGACAAATATCTCACACATCATATATATGACTATCTAATATCTCACACATCATATATATGACTATCTAATAACAAAGAGTAGTGTGAATGGCACATTATACCCCATGCATTGGGTTTAACAGTCCTCTACTGACCAACAGATCTCAATGACTTCCAACTTTTGTTTTCTGATTAGACTTACCATGACTGTGACCACTGAGCTTAAAAATCTGCATGTTTTGTCATTACTCTAAGTGCAAGCCATCAACAAAGTTTGGTCAAGGAACTTATTCCAGAACAAACGTTACTCTGCAAGCACAATTTTCTTTGAGGCACAATGCCCTTTGACCTTTTGACCCTAAAATCAAAAGGCTTCTTCCACACTTTCAGTCTACATACTCTGATCAAGGTATGTCTAAAACGAATGTTATCATGCAAAAATAATTTTTCTTCTTTCAGCCACATATATCTTGACCTTTGAATAAGGTACAGTCAACAATAAATGTTCTTTTAATTACATTGTCTTTGACCTTTTGACCCCCAAATTAATAAGCTTATCACTTACCCCAAGTGCAAGCCATACACAAAGTTTGGTCTAGGTCTGTGAAGTAGAACTAATGTTAATGTGCAAAAGCAATTTTTCTTCATTCATTGACAATGACCTTGACATTTGACTTTTTGACCCAAACAATCTAAAGGATTCTTCCTTACTCAAAGTGCAAGCTATCCACAAAGAATGATTCAGGTTTGCAATGCAGAACTAATGGTATCCTGCAAGAAATATTTTTTTTTCGATCACAGTTACCATAACCTTGACCTCTGACATCATAATTGATAGTACTTTTCTTTACTCCAAGTGCAAGTCATCTGTAGATGGCGGATGACTCTAGTTATTTAGCAGAAACCATTTTTCTTCTTTTAATCTCAGTGTCTTTAACCTTGATCCTTTTCACCCCAAACTTCATAATCTTCCTCTTTTGCCCAATTGCAGGGTATCCACAAAGTCTGGTAACTGTAGATGGTAGACAACTTGAGTTATTGTGCAGAAATGAAATTTGTGACAGGCTGAAAACATCATAACATCGTTTAATCTGCTATATGGCTGGTGTATAAAAAGCAGCATCATGTAAATTCACAAATTGTTTATGGTTTGATACAAGTCAAGTCCACATGTAGAAGAACAATGGGAAAATTAATGGAAAGTCTTAAACCAAAGAAATTATATATATCTAAAATCTGAAACACTGTTCAGTACAGTCAGGGCTGAGCAAATTTTTTTTCATGCACTTGTTTCAGAAAATTCACTTGTCCCACCATACTATTCACTTGTCCCACTTTACTTTTCACTTGTCCCAAAATGGTAATCACTTGCCAGGATTTGATGAGATGTATGCACTTAATCCATAGAAAGAACAAACGAAATAATATACAACATAATTATTTCTTACAAAAATTTAATTTTTCAAAAACATTGGTTGATATACATTTGGCTACTTCAGGTAGATATGTTTTAGCTGCTGGATTTAAAAAAATGTCCATGTACATGTCTGCCACTTGCACCAGCAGTTGATAACTGTGTCCTCATGCTCTGGTCCATTTGCTGAAATGTTCATTAGAATTTGTAAGCTTTCTTGGTTTAAGGAATTCTTACACTCAGCAGCAGTCTTCCGTTTTATCCCTCCACTTTCACAAAAGTGTTCCTTCTCCAATCGTCCTCATTACCTTCCGTGCGAAACTAATTAGGAAACTCATTTTATCCACAGAGTAAATATCAGCTTGCTTGACAATTACTTATAAAGTGATCATAACATCCATTTTCTCTTTTAAATACGAACATAGTCAGCTCATTAATTAGCGTAACTGTTTCGCTTCAATTGCAACATCGCACATGGAAGTTAATCCTCTGTATAATCAATTAAAAATTAAAGAATCATTACCATCATTTAATCTGTTCATAAAGGAAACCAACACTGATCACTAATGTCGGTAAAGTATCTTTCATTAATTTAATTATGCTGACTTGCTGGATTAAAATCAGAGTGAGCCACACGTGAGGATCTGGTTTGAGTAAACACACTGCAACAAAGCCACTTAAAACACTGCTAATTAATCATACCGGCTTTGTTTTGTTTGATGGGTTTTGATTTGCCGATAATTTGGTTGCTTAGCCCAATATGCAGTCAAGCGGTAACACAACGTGTGCATATGCAACAGTTATCACTGACCACCTCTAGGTGTTATAGAGGATGTAAATGTATACATGAGAGGGGTATAATCAACTATTCAGTATGCCCGGAGGGCATGAATGGCCCAATAAAGGTAGATAAAGTGATTAAAGCATGAAAATAAGGACTCACCCGACTTTTTTAAAATAGGAACAAAGCACTTGTCTCAGACTAGCGACTTGGAAGATTTTACTTGCCCGACTTTGAAAATGAATGGTCCGGGATGTTGGGCTATGGGATTTGCTCAGCCCTGTCAGCTCTAAAATCTGGGACACATGTTGCTAAGGACAATCATCAGATGCTCTTGTATAAAATGCCTGTTTAAAGACTCTGGTCCCAAAAATTATACAAAATGCATATGTCACTAGTTATACTATTCTTAAATCATCATTGTGTCCTCTAAACACGGGACATAAGAAGATAAGAAAAAATTTCAGTAATGACATAAAGACAATCACATAATATGTGTTTGTGTCAAACTGAACTTAACACACTCAATATTGCTGTGTTCTAAAATGTAACTACCAATAATGAGAACTGCTATACATTCCAGGTCATAAAGCAAACAATAATAAAGTAAAAAGTAAATGAAACACAAAAACACGAAACTTTAGCAATTACAATGATTAGCAATGATGACATATTCTGATTTCTGCACAAATGAAAAACATGGTATATCCCACACTGGAATTAATCTGGTACATTGGAATTAGTGACATTCATACCAGACAGGTACATTGGCATTAATGACATTCAAGCATATCTGACTGGTACATTGGCATTAGTGACATTCATATAAAACTGGTACATTGGAATTAGTGACATTCATATAAAACTGGTACATTAGCATTAGTGACATTCATACCAGACTGGTACATTGGCATTAATGACATTCAAGCATATCAGACTGGTACATTAGCATTAGTGACATTCATATCCGACTTACATTGGCATTAATGACATTCAAGCATACCAGACTGGTATACTAGCATTAATGACATTCATATCAGACTGTTACATTGGCATCAGTGACATTCACAAGATATACAAGCATTATGAAACAAGTACTGTACACTAAAACAAAGTACATGGAAGTTATATGCAAAGCATTTCAAGTTAGAAAAAAGTGCATGCAATACAACAGAACATAATGTTTCATAAATAAGGAATTAATGTTCCTGTCTTACTCAGCATACAGTATGAAACATGAAAATGAATATGAACCACAAGTGCACAATAAGAAAATGGTGTCAATATATTTACAGTACAAACTAGGAACCTTCAATATACATGTATATAAAAAGATAAAATAATGTACTGAAAATTGATTAGTTTGGTAATAGTAAGACAGACAAATATGTCATCTGACATCATCACACAAATCAGAGAGAAAACAGTATTTATATTAATGATGGGGTGCGTGTGGTATCTACAAGTTTTCTGACCTTGTAAGTCTGGTTTCAACCTAGGACACACATGGCATACTATGAACAAGGTACTTAATTTCACCCACAATGTGACACTGGGCCAAAACACATTTGATTTTTTGGTGTCTATTGTCTGATGAGCTGAGAACCTCACATGCATATACATGATCTGCATCTCTGCACCATAAGAGTTTGTGCCAGCAATTGTGGGAATAACTGGTATTGAGCACGTGTCCTTCAATCAGTCTCATCAAAGGGTCCAAGTACATTAGTTGTGGTGGTCTTGGATGGGACATGTTCTATCCTTGAGGTCTCAGAATCAGAAAACAGTACACCCAGTGGAGTATCTACCATTGTAGGCTATACCACGGGAGTAAATGTCTGTTTTGCTGTTGTCATATACACAGGCTTTTTGTGCAGGTGTCACCACTTTAAAGAAACGAGATGGCGTTGGCTAGCAGATAAACAAAAACCTTTAATCTGTTGATGAGAACAGACTGTATAATAGCTTTTGGGTCATGCAAGAGAATGCTCTCTGTGGACTTGTGTTCAATTTCAAAATTGTTGAGATGAAGACTTCAACTTTAAACAGTTTTCTCTTTTAATAAAGGCTGTCACATTCTTCTAATATATTTTATGATTTAAATTTTTTCTCTACAGGTGAGTAATATGTATCAAAACAAATGTTTTTTGTTATTCTTTTCAAACAATGTATGAAACTTACAAGGCTTAAAAACATTTTGGCAAAAAATTTGTGGTGTCCGTAAATAAAGTGTCCAAAGACGTACGGAAAATGTGATATATATATATAATAACATGACTTTTAAAGAAGTAGCATAAAGCAATCTGATATACCAATACTGTTGGTATATCAAATTGTGATTCGTCCATGGTGTATGAATATGCATATAATTATGGTTTCAACAGCAGACTATTGTTTCTATACTCTCTAGATCAGTGATAAATTTCAACTTATTAATCATCAATACAATTTTTAAAAATAAAAACAATATTAAAAATCCGTGTTTTCTAAATGAATTAAACAATTTACACAATTTCACCAAAATCCCATCTGCTTTCCCTTTTATTGCTCTCTCTTTCATGCCCTAAGGAATAAAAATACATGGAAATCTGTTGAGTGAGAGAGAAAAGAATTTGAGCTCGATGAGAACCATGAACTTGAACCTACATCAAGTAACCTACAAGAACCTTGAGTCGTATAATGGCATGTGTACATTTTCCATGGGATTTTTCTAGTGTTACATAATAGCAGTCATACAAAATTGCAATAGCCTGTTGTCACGAGTTGGCCATACCTTCAATTCCTAGGCTAGGAATCTATTTGATGCTTTGTTTTGTTTTTGTTTTGTTAACTTATAATAAAGCTTCTCTCCCCCTCTCTTTCTCTCTTACTCTGTGTTGGCTGGTCAGTCAGCATGTCAGTTTTACCTCATTGGATCCAGATCTCAATCTCTCTCTCTCTCCCTCTCTATCTCTCTGAATCATTGTTGTACGCCACAGGCAAAAATCAGTGAACACTCAAAAATCCATGAAAAAGGAGCATAGCGGATATTTGCCCATAACATGCAATGGTGTCTCTGGACCTATGATGGTAAGGCCAACAGGCAAACTGACCAACAAATAGAAAAAGAGAGATGGAGGATAAAAACAATCATAAGATCAGTTGCAATGGTAAGTTAAGTTTAATAATGATTAATATTAAATGTAAATAACTTTAAATGTTTGAATTACCTCGTTTGTTTGTCATTTTGCTTAGACTATTTCCCACATTTTGATGTACTCACCAGTGATTGAATTGCCACACGTTCACAGTTTGAGAAGCTAGCAGACCTGCCAACCCTAACAAGACCTTCTCAGTAAGGCAGTCAATTTTTTTCCGTAAGTTAGATCAGTTTTCAGTATGGTTAACAAAATATCATGCACTGCTATTGTCATGTTGGAAAACATGCATTTAAAAAGTTAAGAATTGTGATTTGAGACTGATGCAGCAACAGTAAACATTATGTTCAACTAAGAAGTTTGTGAAGTGTACTCTGACCTTAATTATCTCCAGTACAGTTTCACAAACTGCAGTTCCAAACCCTATGGAGCTCAACGGCTCCTTGCTATCTCTCAACCCAATGTAATCCGTGGGTATTTTTCCCTTCAATTTTGCATGGCAATGGCAATGATCTCTCCTGCCATGAGACATACTCAAATCAACACATGATGTCCAATAAACATAATTGTTGCCATTTATTCTTCTGTGCTGACTATTAAACTTTTCAAGAGGCTTATTGTCCCTTCTGTGCTGACTATTAAAACTTTTCAAGAGGCTTATTGTCCCTTCTGTGCTGACTATTAAACTTTTCAAGAGGCTTATTGTCCCTTCTGTGCTGACTATTAAAACTTTTCAAGAGGCTTATTGTCCCTTCTGTGCTGACTATTTTAACTTTTCAAGAGGCTTATTGTCCCTTCTGTGCTGACTATTAAACTTTTCAAGAGGCTTATTGTCCCTTCTGTGCTGACTATTAAACTTTTCAAGAGGCTTATTGTCCCTTCTGTGCTGACTATTAAAACTTTTCAAGAGGCTTATTGTCCCTTCTGTGCTGACTATTAAACTTTTCAAGAGGCTTATTGTCCCTTCTGTGCTGACTATTAAACTTTTCAAGAGGCTTATTGTCCGTTGTGTGCCGACTATTAAACTTTTCAAGAGGCTTATTGTCCCTTCTGTGCTGACTATTAAAACTTTTCAAGAGGCTTATTGTCCCTTCTGTGCTGACTATTAAACCTTTTCAAGAGGCTTATTGTCCGTTGTGTGCTGACTATTAAACTTTTCAAGAGGCTTATTGTCCCTTCTGTGCTGACTATTAAACTTTTCAAGAGGCTTATTGTCCCTTCTGTGCTGACTAGTAAACTTTTCAAGAGGCTTATTGTCCCTTCTGTGCCGACTATTAAAACTTTTCAAGAGGCTTATTGTCCCTTCTGTGCTGACTATTAAAACTTTTCAAGAGGCTTATTGTCCCTTCTGTGCTGACTTAAAACTTTTCAAGAGGCTTATTGTCCGTTGTGTGCTGACTATTAAAACTTTTCAAGAGGCTTATTGTTCCTTCTGTGCTGACTATTAAACTTTTCAAGAGGCTTAATGTCCCTTCTGTGCTGACTATTAAACCTTTTCAAGAGGCTTATTGTCCGTTGTGTGCTGACTATTAAACTTTTCAAGAGGCTTATTGTCCCTTCTGTGCTGACTATTAAACTTTTCAAGAGGCTTAATGTCCCTTCTGTGCTGACTATTAAACCTTTTCAAGAGGCTTATTGTCCGTTGTGTGCTGACTATTAAACTTTTCAAGAGGCTTATTGTCCCTTCTGTGCTGACTATTAAACTTTTCAAGAGGCTTATTGTCCCTTCTGTGCTGACTATTAAACCTTTTCAAGAGGCTTATTGTCCGTTGTGTGCTGACTATTAAAACTTTTCAAGAGGCTTATTGTCCCTTCTGTGCTGACTATTAAAACTTTTCAAGAGGCTTATTGTCCCTTCTGTGCTGACTATTAAAACTTTTCAAGAGGCTTATTGTTCCTTCTGTGCTGACTATTAAAACTTTTCAAGAGGTTTATTGTCCAATCTGTGCTGACTATTAAACTTTTCAAGAGGCTTATTATCCCTTCTGTGCTGACTATTAATCTTTTCAAGAGGCTTATTGTCCGTTGTGTGCTGACTATTAAACTTTTCAAGAGGCTTATTGTCCCTTCTGTGCTGACTATTAAAACTTTTCAAGAGGCTTATTGTCCCTTCTGTGCTGACTATTAAAACTTTTCAAGAGGCTTATTGTCCCTTCTGTGCTGACTTAAAACTTTTCAAGAGGCTTATTGTCCCTTCTGTGCTGACTATTAAACCTTTTCAAGAGGCTTATTGTCCGTTGTGTGCTGACTATTAAAACTTTTCAAGAGGCTTATTGTTCTGTGCTGACTATTAAAACTTTTCAAGTGGCTTATTGTCCCTTCTGTGCTGACTATTAAACCTTTTCAAGAGGCTTATTGTCCGTTCTGTGCTGACTATTAAACTTTTCAAGAGGCTTATTGTCCCTTCTGTGCTGACTATTAAAATTTTCAAGAGGCTTATTGTCCCTTCTGTGCTGACTATTAAACTTTTCAAGAGGCTTATTGTCCATTGTGTGCTGACTATTAAAATTTTTCAAGAGGCTTATTGTCCCTTCTGTGCTGACTATTAAACTTTTCAAGAGGCTTATTGTCCCTTCTGTGCTGACTATTAAAACTTTTCAAGAGGCTTATTGTCCCTTCTGTGCTGACTATTAAACTTTTCAAGAGGCTTATTGTCCGTTGTGTGCTGACTATTAAACTTTTCAAGAGGCTTATTGTCCGTTGTGTGCTGACTATTAAACCTTTTCAAGAGGCTTATTGTCACTTCTGTGCTGACTATTAAAACTTTTCAAGAGGCTTATTGTCCCTTCTGTGCTGACTATTAAAACTTTTCAAGAGGCTTATTGTCCCTTCTGTGCTGACTATTAAACTTTTCAAGAGGCTTATTGTCCCTTCTGTGCTGACTATTAAAACTTTTCAAGAGGCTTATTGTCCCTTCTGTGCTGACTATTAAACTTTTCAAGAGGCTTATTGTCCGTTGTGTGCTGACTATTAAACTTTTCAAGAGGCTTATTGTCCGTTGTGTGCTGACTATTAAAACTTTTCAAGAGGCTTATTGTCCCTTCTGTGCTGACTATTAAACTTTTCAAGAGGCTTATTGTCCCTTCTGTGCTGACTATTAAACTTTTCAAGAGTCTTATTGTCCCTTTTGTGCCGACTATTAAACTTTTCAAGAGGCTTATTGTTGCCTTCTGTGCTGACTATTAAAACTTTTCAAGAGGCTTATTGTCCCTTCTGTGCTGACTTAAAACTTTTCAAGAGGCTTATTGTCCCTTCTGTGCTGACTATTAAACCTTTTCAAGAGGCTTATTGTCCGTTGTGTGCTGACTATTAAACTTTTCAAGAGGCTTATTGTCCCTTCTGTGCTGACTATTAAACCTTTTCAAGAGGCTTATTGTCTGTTGTGTGCTGACTATTAAAACTTTTCAAGAGGCTTATTGTTCTGTGCTATTAAAACTTTTCAAGAGGCTTATTGTCCCTTCTGTGCTGACTATTAAACCTTTTCAAGAGGCTTATTGTCCGTTGTGTGCTGACTATTAAACTTTTCATGAGGCTTATTGTCCCTTCTGTGCTGACTATTAAACTTTTCAAGAGGCTTATTGTCCCTTCTGTGCTGACTATTAAACTTTTCAAGAGGCTTATTGTCCGTTGTGTGCTGACTATTAAACTTTTCAAGAGGCTTATTGTCCGTTGTGTGCTGACTATTAAACCTTTTCAAGAGGCTTATTGTCCCTTCTGTGCTGACTATTAAAACTTTTCAAGAGGCTTATTGTCCCTTCTGTGCTGACTATTAAACTTTTCAAGAGGCTTAGTCCCTTCTGTGCTGACTATTAAAACTTTTCAAGAGGCTTATTGTCCCTTCTGTGCTGACTATTAAACTTTTCAAGAGGCTTATTGTCCGTCGTGTGCTGACTATTAAACTTTTCAAGAGGCTTATTGTCCTTTGTGTGCTGACTATGAAAACTTTTCAAGAGGCTTATTGTCCCTTCTGTGCTGACTATTAAACTTTTCAAGAGGCTTATTGTCCGTTGTGTGCTGACTATTAAAACTTTTCAAGAGGCTTATTGTCCCTTTCATCTTGAACATATATAGATTGTTGGGTGCCATTTTTTTTATAGAAAATTCTATAAGCAACATCTTGATCATGCAGATGTTTTGCATGAAAAAATATATGCAGTTTAAAGCATCTGAGGTACTCCCATGAAGTTACTCCGATTCCCTGACCAACTCCACTGAATCTAATATGAAACCCAGATCTGAATCAAATATGGACAAGCCAGTATCTGCATTTTACCGCAACAATCATATTTCCGTAATTTTTTATTTTTATTATGTCTGTATTTTAAGGATCATTTCCGTAAGACTTATGGTCAAATCATATGGGTTGGCAGGACTGAGCTAACAATACAATCTTTGTAGTGCTCTACTTTCTTCATTTATACCAAGTGTCATGCTTAAATCCTAATCATCTCTTTTATGTATCTAATCAATATGAGTGAAAATAGAAGCTCAGAAAAGAAGGAAATTAACAATTTCAAAAAAAGGATTGTGACTAGCTGCAAAACCTGCAGAACTACATTTCGTAGCTGACACATGACACACTGAGCATGAATGTGAAAACTTCACTTCCTCTGTTAATACAGTTTCCTGTAGTCAATCTTAAATCCGCTGGAATTTGTATGTTATATTAATGAAACCTCATTTCCTTTTAATTACAAATTTATACACTGCATGGTATATCAAATATACAACATAGATAATATACATATATTCTTAGACACAAGTGAATGTCTTTTGTTTTTATAGCAAAATGATTATAATCCTATATATGTCAGCAGCAGCATGCCCTTGTTTAGAAAACACTATCAGAATAATAAACTGCCATATAGGTCAAAACTCTCTGGATCACTATTTATGCTAATGACAAAGGTTTACCAGTACCAAAATTGACTTACTTGAGGCCTTTTTGTTGGGTTTTAGTAAATACATTAAAGTAAACCCAATAAAGCAAGTTCAATTTTCACTCATTGGTTAGGACAATACACATATTCAATTAACATATATTCTTCTATTTTATCCACTGCAATACAAATTAATATACTATGTAATGTAATCATTTTTAAGAGAGAATACAAATTTTCATATGACACGTCATGTATATTTGCAATTGTTGATTACAAAACTCATGATCAAGCTCAAACTCTCCCAAATTATATATAAAATAACACTGAATACATCAAATTAATCAGTCTGGTATTTGAACTCAAAATAAATTCTATGATTCAAACATTACTTTAATTAGAGTTAAATACTGTAATGTTCACATTTTTTGGCCTCCAAGCTAGACCTTTGAATTTTGTTTTCAAACACTTTCCAGAACACCAAACCATCAATGACAGAAACATAAAATCAACTATCCACATACACTGTAGACTATTCTACTTACAGTACTGGACTTGCTTTGATTTACAAGACGTGTACATTATGTTGACTTTAGAAAAACATGTCCTTCATAAGAAATAAAAACAAAAACACTCACATAATATAAACTTAACTTTGCTAACTTAACATTCATATAAACAAAACTATACGAAAGTTATGAACAAAAACTTAATATTATGCTTATTATTATTTATGTAGATTTAAACAAGAGATGATGTTGACAATGATGATGACGGACTAAAAAAATGGATTCTGAAAATAGTAAGGTAATGTATGGCCATAAACATATGTTCATAAATTTATACAGGTAAATCAACAAAATTTATAAGACAGAGATAGGCACAATTTCAATTGTGAGTGTTTCCAGGTGATGAAGGGCTTTGCTACTTTAGTTTAATACTTCATGACACTGACTGCTTATGTGAACTTTAATAGCATACAGATAATTTAAATATTTAAGCCTGCTCAGGTCAGGATACCATCATGTAATGTAATGTCATTTATCTCTAGAGTCTGCATAGGGATTCATTGCACTCACTAGTCATTGCTACATTCTTCACACTGATACAAGTTAGATTCCTCAGCATGCTCAGGTCAAGGTTACTATCATATAGTGCAATGCCATATAGATGTAGAGTCTGCAGGTGAGTACAGTTACTAATACTTCTACATAGGGATTCACAGCACTCACTGCACATGTTTACATTCGACAGACTGAGCTTAGTTAGAGCTGTCAGTCTGCTCAGGTCAAGGATAATATCATGTAGTGTAAAGTCATCCAGATGTAGAGTCTGCAGGTCAGTACAGTTGCTAATACTTCTACATAGGGATTCACTGCACTCACTGGACAAGGTTACATTTGACAGATTGAGACTAGTCAGAGCTGTCAGCCTGCTCAGGTCAAGGATAATATCATGTAGTGTAATTCTATACAGACGTAGAGTCTGCAGGTGAGTACAGTTACTAATACTTCTACATAGGGATTCACTGCACTCACTGGACATGGTTACAATCGACAGATTGAGACTAGTTAGAGCTGTCAGTCTGCTCAGATCAAGGATGCTATCATATAGTGTAATGCCATATAGATGTAGAGTCTGCAGGTGAGTACAGTTACTAATACTTCTACATAGGGATTCACAGCACTCACTGCACATGTTTACATTCGACAGACTGAGCTTAGTTAGAGCTGTCAGTCTGCTCAGGTCAAGGATAATATCACGTAGTGTAAAGTCATCCAGATGTAGAGTCTGCAGGTCAGTACAGTTGCTAATACTTCTACATAGGGATTCACTGCACTCACTGGACAAGGTTACATTTGACAGATTGAGACTAGTCAGAGCTGTCAGCCTGCTCAGGTCAAGGATAATATCATGTAGTGTAATTCTATACAGACGTAGAGTCTGCAGGTGAGTACAGTTACTAATACTTCTACATAGGGATTCACTGCACTCACTGGACATGGTTACAATCGACAGATTGAGACTAGTTAGAGCTGTCAGTCTGCTCAGATCAAGGATGCTATCATATAGTGTAATGCCATATAGATGTAGAGTCTGCAGGTGAGTACAGTTACTAATACTTCTACATAGGGATTCACAGCACTCACTGCACATGTTTACATTCGACAGACTGAGCTTAGTTAGAGCTGTCAGTCTGCTCAGGTCAAGGATACTATCATGTAGTGTAAAGTCATCCAGATGTAGAGTCTGCAGGTCAGTACAGTTGCTAATACTTCTACATAGGGATTCACTGCACTCACTGGACAAGGTTACATTTGACAGATTGAGACTAGTCAGAGCTGTCAGCCTGCTCAGGTCAAGGATAATATCATGTAGTGTAATTCTATACAGACGTAGAGTCTGCAGGTGAGTACAGTTACTAATACTTCTACATAGGGATTCACTGCACTCACTGGACATGGTTACAATCGACAGATTGAGACTAGTTAGAGCTGTCAGTCTGCTCAGGTCAAGGATACTATAATCTAGTGTAATGCCATCCAGATATAGAGTCTGCAGGTGAGTACACTTACTAATACTTCTAAACAGGGATTCACTGCACTCACTGGACATGGTTACAATCGACAGATTGAGATTAGTTAGAGCTGTCAGTCTGCTCAGGTCAAGGATACTATCATCTAGTGCAATGCCATCCAAATGTAGAGTCTGCAGGTGTGTACACTTACTAATACTTCTACATAGGGATTCACTGCACTCACAGGACATGGTTACAATCGACAGATTGAGACTAGTTAGAGCTGTCAGTCTGCTCAGGTCAAGGATACTATCATCTAGTGCAATGCCATCCAGATGCAGAGTCTGCAGGTGTGTACACTTACTAATACTTTTACATAGGGATTCACTGCACTCACTGGACATGGTTACAATCGACAGATTGAGACTAGTTAGAGCTGTCAGTCTGCTCAGGTCAAGGATACTATCATCTAGTGCAATGCCATCCAGATGCAGAGTCTGCAGGTGTGTACACTTACTAATACTTCTACATAGGGATTCACTGCACTCACAGGACATGGTTACAATCGACAGATTGAGACTAGTTAGAGCTGTCAGTCTGCTCAGGTCAAGGATACTATCATCTAGTGCAATGCCATCCAGATGCAGAGTCTGCAGGTGTGTACACTTACTAATACTTCTACATAGGGATTCACTGCACTCACAGGACATGGTTACAATCGACAGATTGAGACAAGTTAGAGCTGTCAGTCTGCTCAGGTCAAGGATACTATCATGCAGTGTAATGCCATCCAGGTGTAGAGTCTGCAGGTCAGTACAATTGCCAATATATTTACATAGGGATGCACTGCAAGCAGCTGATAAACTCTGAGACAATGTAAATTATTTAACTGCAGAAGTTACACCTAAAATCATTATTGTATCGAAAAAGTTATTAATTTCCTCTTCAGTCAGCGATTCATTGATCTGGATGTCAGATAATGGTAGTGAAGCTGATGCTTGTACTTCATTCAGGCAAATTTTATACAGAGAACACAGGTTGTTTATTGCACAAGTATAGGGCACAAAAGATTCCTGTCTGTATTCCAGAACCTTGGAATCATGATCACAAACCTCACAAATGCGGCTGAAAAGCAGTGTTCCTAGATGTGGGGCCAATCCACAGGTAAAAATTACCAAGTTTTCATTTTGTAAAACATCATCTAAACATGTCCAGGAGGAGATAAATTCCAAAAACACATCTTCGTGTAAAGTCAAATGTACAGCAGCTAAAAACTCCTGTATGGACAAATGAATAAAAGAAACAGAGTAGTTTCTCTCAAGCGGAGAGAATGCATTGGACATTAAGAGAATTCCACAATCAAGGAGGACACAAAGTTTTGATTCAGCAGTTTCTTCATCCTCATCAAGGTTCCTCAGAAGTTCCTCTCTGCTAATAATAACTGTTGTTCCATGTTTTGCTTTAAGAAAAACTTCATAGGAGAGTTTGCTTGTCAATTCTAAGAACGTATTACCAAATGTTTTGACAAAGACAGATGATTCCATTATTTTTGTCTTTGAATTTGACATGTCAATGCAATTCAGATTTTTTCTCTTGGTTTTGTTCAAATAATGTGCAACCATGCAGTCTATTATTTTACTATACAGCACACTGTATTGATCTGGAAGTGACCTGTCACTACACCAAACATTGATAAGGAAGAGAAGAAGCAATGGCACACTTCTGAAGGTTGCAAAGATCTTCTTTCCTGTAAGTGATACAATCATATCCTTGATCAAACTATCACTGACGTCCTTATCATGGGCATGGATGACTTTAGTTGCAATGTCAAGGGCACTTTTTTCATCAAAGCCCTGTATATCTAGTAACAAGTCATAATGATAACAAGCTTGTAGATTTAATTTAGAAATTTGCCATGGTCTAGTGGAAACCAAAACAGTGATCTGTGGATATCTTTCCAGTAGATCATACACAAAGTCAGGAGTTTTAGATCCCATTTCATGAAGTCCATCTAATATTATCAAATTTTTTTCTGGCATATTTTGCAGCAGCTTACATAGTAAGTTCTTATTCTCAATATCATTTGGTATGGAGCACTGTCTGTGTATAGCATGTAATAAATCTTCCTGACTATCAACCTTAGCCAGATTAATAAAGAACAAAAACTCAAACTGTGAGAGTATATCTTCACCATCAAGTGCACTTGTGGAAGGCACCTGTCTCTCACCTGCTGACTCAGGGTCTACCTGGGCAGTCTTGACCCTACACCATGTCTGAACAACCTTCCTACAAAATACAGTTTTACCACTCCCCATAAATCCATTAAGAATCAGTCTCTTTTTGCCTTTGTCTCCAAAGAGTTGATAATAAGATCTCAGGTATATAGGCTCCTTTGAATGTCTAGGCTGGCCTTGTTCATGTAAATTACCCGAATTTTCTTTGTCTTTTTTTTCTATAATGATGCTTGTAAAGATGTCATCAAGAAGAGTGGTATAAGTCTCATGAAGTGCTGAAATTGGTATCACATCCAGGAACTTGTAGCAACGAAGTAGGTCCTTCTGAAGACACTGCATGTCAGTAGAGAGAATGACAGGCTGAATTTCTGAGGAAAGAAAAATATACCGACTTTGAGAAAACAGACAAAAATAGAAAATAAAAAATGTCATGTATGGAACTATATGGGGGATGGATTTCTGTTGAGAAAAGAGATTACATTTACTTTAAGACAAGCAATTTCCATGAATTTATGCCCCCCACTTTTTTGTTACCATTATGAAGAGAATTCTTTTAAGAATGGGCCTGTTATAACCACAATGTAAGCTGCATGTTGCATGATAGACATTGTAATCACACTGTAACCTACATGATGTATGACAGACATTGTAATCACAACGAAAGTTGCATAATGTATAGTAGACATTGTAATCACACTGAAAGCTGTATGATGTATGGTAGACATTATAATCATTCCAAAAGTTGCACAATGTATGGTAGACATTGTAATCTGGATAGCAAGGCTCAGGAAAAAATTTCCAAAAACTCATCCCTGGGACGAGTGTGTTGCAAGAGTTACTCATTCCTGTTCTCATTACACTCAACACAATACACTTCTCCACTAAAATGCTTATGCTTTTACCAAGGAACCATAGGAACCTGATCAACTTGATACTAAAATGGGTCAAAATCATGAAAATATTATATTCTAAGACATGGCTCCTTAGATAAACATATAATAAGAGACAAGGTTTGTAGCTTGAACAATAGCAGTTGTACACAAAGCCCTTGGTTTCTTTCTGGTATTTGCGTATACAATGAAAATTCAGACGAATTTTATGATCTTCGTCTGGTCAGACATAGTTATGCTTGCCCCAGATCGCCAGTATTTTCAAGACTCTACAGCTTTATTAATATATTGTCACACCAAAGTAAAGATGCCAGCAGATATATATAAGTTATGTAATTACTATTCACAAGAAAAATGTCAGAAACTTGCATTTGAAAGAATTCTAACTGTCTCAATTTCTACCAAGTTTCATACTAAATGATCCATTTTGGTCAAACCTCCATTCTAGAGAGCTACACATCGGTGCCATAAAAGGAAGATTGCTGATTGACCAGAAGAATTGGAATATTTCTTGGTCATTACCCCAATTAGATTTCCACCAATCAGCTGTTGTCTCAACATTCTCTGCTTTTGCTTTATAGACTACCGGTACCACAGCATGTAGTGTGTTCAAGTTGGTGGAAATCGGCTGATGAACTTAAAATACTCATTATGAATGTCATTTGTCAACGTATTTCTTGTGAAAATTACATGCTTAAGGAAATATCTGCTGGCATCGTCCCTTTGGTATGAGAATATATCAATAAAGCTTCAGTCTTGAAAATACCAGTGACATGGGGCAACTGTATGAAAACATTTCGACATTCTCGGTCTCTTAACATCTCAGAGTTCTGATGCATAAAGATGTGTGATGGCTCATTGAAAGGGAATTCTCCACATCAAAATGATGCCTAAATTACTGAAAAGTGTCACTGTAAATGCAAACAACATTAAGAAATCAAGGGCAAAGTGTGAAACTTCAACATATTATGTTAATAAAATTTTCCTCATTTTAGTATTAAGCTTACATCCGGTATCTGTGTAAAAAACGAAGTCGTTTTTCCTTTGCAACATGTTCTAGACTGACAACATGTAGGCAGATTGGGCATAGGTTATTTATAACTGAAGCATACCAAATACAGCGCTCATGAACTTCGGCACTTATTATAGGTAGAAATGCACTCAGATTCATTCTGAAGGTGTGAATCTGCATCTACTCAGACCAGGGTATGCACTCAAGTTTTACTCGGCCCAGCCAATTTTTACCCGGTCAGGACGAGAGAACAAGTGGTTTTCCAAAACCCTGGGGTAGTATCACCTTCTGGATATAATGCTCTATAGCAAAAAAGGTCAAAATCTTATTTCTAGGAAAAGGCGTATGTGGTATGTGCATAAAAAATTAACATTTTTATAAAGCAATATGCATTTTGCTTTGCTTTAAAGGCCAGGTGTTTCAATGTTATTAACAAACCCCTAATTGTCCAAGAAAAGCCATAGGTGAGAAAGAATTTTATATATATATATATATATATATATATATATATATATATATATATATATATATATATATATATATATATATATACACACACACACACACATACATACATACACACACATACAAGACATAATTATTATGTCATATATAAAGATAATGTCATGATAAAACTGGGTCATATTTTGCAATTCAGTTGCAACATTTTAATCGTGCAAATAATATTTCATACTTTGGCAAGAAAACACTTGTACTTTTTACCAATTCATTTCAATGTAACTAATTATGTGTTGTTATTGTTGGTTTATTTGTCAATTTTAAACAAATTTCTAACACTGCTCTAAGCATCAGGGGTTAGGCAATAAACTGTTACCCTCCTCCCTATCTATGGCTGAAATCACCATTTTCTTTAAAAGTACAGAGACTGACACTCATTGTCAACAATCATAATCTTGAAAACAGCAATGTTTTCTTACCTTTAAAAAACAAAACATAGCTTTTCTTAACTATAAAACAGAACACAAAACACTACAGCAAATTTACAACTTGTCACCTTGTTTTGACAGAGTCTAGCAATGCTGAAGTTGCTTTCCTCACTAGCTCATTTGATAAGCATAAAGGAATATAAAAGAACTTCAACTAATTAACATCAATTTACAGTACTATTTTTTCTGGAATCAAAGAATCTCAGTTCAAGTTCTAATTTTTAAAGTAAATTTTATTGCATACTGTTGTTTATCAAACAGTGCAGTTACACTCTTTAGGTTTTCATTTGTTCAACCATATTCATCACTGTAAGTCTTGATGCTTCAGATATTCCTTTCAACAATGTTGAAAGAAAAGTAGTGATAGAAAACACTTTTTTATGGCTGCAGATAATGATGACGATCATGATAAATAAATAAATAAATACTTTAGAAAAAATGTCAGGCATCTATCTCCACCAACATACTACTCTATTTATGAAATGTGGAGTGAATTTAAAGTGGGGTCCAAATATCTTCCGATGCAAACTGATCCCATAATCTCTTTAAAGTCTCAACTGACAGGCAGAACTAGATTGATTGACATATATTGATATTTAAATTTTTTTATTAAAATGTTCAATTGGAGAAAGAGATACACATTATCCATGTATTTAGTATAATGTGACTTGTGCTTAATAAAATAAGTATAACAATGATTATTCTTGTTTGCACACTGTATCATCTGAGTCTGATGATTGCTGACAAAATATTTAAACCTATGTGCTCTTAGCAGATTGTTTCTATGACTGTGACCTTGAAGGTCAAAGATCAAAGGCCAAGTGAGTATGTAACAGAATGAATTGTCTTAGCTTTGTAATGAGGCATCCTAAGCATGAACAAAATCCATCAATATATTTTAAATATATGCAAATGAAAAAGCTTTAAACCATACCACGGTGCAAATTTTCTCTGACTGCCATCTCGACTACAAGGTTAAAGGGGCAAGCAAGCAGGGTGCAGAATTAATTGTCTTATCTTCAAAATGATTCATCCTAGTATGAAGAAGCAAATTCAATATTGTTTTTTCCCTGCCTACCATCACGAGTTCACAAAAGTTCACAATAAAAAAAAAATGACTATAAACTTTAAAATAGAGCTGAAAGTAACCAAGTTTTATTGCTATATCTTGTAGGGCATTAGAGGTAAAGCACACAAAAGGGGTAAAACAATGTATCAGCAACTGTGACCTTAAAGATAAATCTTTAACTGTGATACATGATATATTAAATGCCATCAAAATGAGAAGTGTTAGTGTATTATAGTTCATCCATGTACCTCAGTACAAAAGAAAGCTTAAAATACTGACCTGGTACATTGACCTTGAGACCTTAAAATAGCAATGCAAAACTTGTCCTTGATGTTAGGACCCCCAATGTGATATGTGAAATACCTTCTAGTGATGATGTACATGTACACCAAGTTTCATCCCAGAATCCATAATCGCTTTAAAGTCATCAAGTGGAAGTGAAAATGTGATGAAAACATCAAATATTGAGCCACGACCTTGAAGATAACAACCCTTCCTTAGTCATGATGTACAAGTGTAAAGTTTCATCCCCTATCTCAAATGGCTTTCAAGTTATAATGCAGAAGTGAAAGTGTGATGGAAAATGTCAAATGTTGAGCTGTGATCTTGATTCTGAAGACAGGATTTCCAACACTTACTCTCAAAGGACTCAAATAGCTTTAAAGGTTATAGCGCTTAAAAAAATGTGATGGATAGACTGGCATCCTGATAGATGGAAGAAGCATGGATACTATTTCACCCACTTTTCTTCAAAAATGTGGGGACAACAAAATCCATCAAGTTTTAGTAAACTTATAAAAATGCAAATTTTCTAAAACAGATACCTTGAGCCCAGGTCAAAAGAGCAAGGGATCATGTTGTAGAATGAAATTTTCTAAGATGCATAATGATTTATTCCAAGTATGAACAAAATCCATCAAGGGGTTTCGGAAATATAAGCAATGAAGAAACCTTTAACCAAAGCTTTAACATAAATTTTCTATGACTGTAACCTTCACAAGGTTAAACCTGCAAGTGAGCATGTTGCAGCATGAATTCATTCAGCTTCAACTGTAAATATTTATTTGCATCTCTTAGTGAAAGTTGGAGACAGACAGACAGATAAATTAATCTGTGCTGGATGAAAACAGTAAAAACCACACACATGAACAAGCACACACATAGGTATGTAATGGAACAGACTGTTGCAATTTAAAGTGGGCTTGACAAAAATTGACAACAAGAGTCCCTCGAAGGGACTGATGCTTTACTGGCTGAAAAGAATTTCCAGGGATTCAAAATAAGACCATTTCTTCCTCTTAACTGTGGAGTATTGAAACCATCTTTTATATTCTTCAGAGATAACAAGATTTTCAAATTAGTTGCTGTGGTGGACATATTGGATGTCAACTTGGCACTATTTTCATTTCGGACCAACTAGACATCATAAGTAGTAAAAACCCCATGTTGATAAGACCATCCATTCAGGAGGAGTAGCGATAAGATTTTGAAGATGGCTGCTGTGGCGACCATATTGGGTGTGCGAGCAGCACCATTTTTATCTAGGACCAACTAGACCATGAGAGGAATGTGTGTGTAAAGTTAGATGGCAATCCTCCAAATAGTTTAGGAGGAGTAACGATAACAAGCTTGTGCTAACGGACAGATGGACGTTGGACGACAGATGGACAATGGACAACAGACCATCCCATAAGCTCTTCTGGTCTATGATGAGTAGAGCTAATAATATAAGCTGATATGCAAGTGCTAAATGAAGAAGCCCAGGTCAGCCAGAAGGGTGTTGGGAAGGTGCTGGTCTTGTGCAAATTACATGAAGTGGGAGCCTCGTAACTCAATGAAGCTTGACTAACCTCTGATAATCCTATCCTTTGATTTCACCTAGAATTTTCAATAGGGGTTATTGTGAAACAAACACAAAAAACAATGGCCAAATGAGCCACCATGTGTGTACAAATGAAGCAGCTAGGTCTGTCGGAAAGGCACTGAGAAGGAGCTGGTCCCATGTATGACTTGCTTAAAGAGCCATAGGAAACTTGCAATACAAAAATGTCCAAACTGAGGATAAAATACTATCAGTACTATCATGCAGGAAAAAAGATCTGCAAGGAAATGCAGCCTTTTCCTTGTGGGTGGCAAATGGTTGCATTCCTATGTACTATCCATAGCGAAGTGGCTGTAAACACTGAGGTGGGCATATTATTATTTTTTTTTTAAATCCAAAAAAACAACAACAATTAGATAAATTTACTAAATAAATGGAATTCAGATTTTAAAATGTAGCAAGCAGTATAACCAGACATGACTGTGGTCCTCCCCAAACGAAACTGAAAATGTGAAGGGGGGTTTGGGGGTCCTCCCCCAATGGGGTATCAAGGGGCGGTGCCCCTGATCCGGGGGTCCAAAGGCCCCTGTCCAAAAATGCATTTTAGACTCATACAAAACATGCAAAACTGCTCCTGGTGGACCATATTATCATAATATATTGCAAAGTTTTTACTTCATTCCAACAAAATAATCACCTGAAAAAAAATAAGAAACTTTACACAATACTTGAAGAATTTCACAATGTTCATTGTCACATCAACTTGTTCTCCAATAATATTAGTGCTGAAATTATTAAATGTGCATGTCAGTGTTCACACAGTAATTTGTCAATTTTTGCAGTGCATATTATATTACACTTTTCTCTTTTTATAACAAATTTAAAAAAAAACAAACCAACCCATATACATCAACTATATACACATAATCACATAAATTCACCTGTCTTTTCCCTCACTGGACACAACCTGTTGATACT
Source organism: Margaritifera margaritifera (assembly GCA_029931535.1). NCBI lineage: Eukaryota > Metazoa > Mollusca > Bivalvia > Unionida > Margaritiferidae > Margaritifera > Margaritifera margaritifera. Next base: position 533,187 of record JAQPZY010001497.1, read on the forward strand.
GATATGCTAGTCTTGCTCTTTTTGCAGCCTGTAAGAAATGTTCCTTCTTAAAATAATTTATTGCACTTTTTCCAGATGCCTTTAGGCCATATTTGATGTTCTGTACTTACCACCAAGGCTGTAATTTGTGCTTGTAAGTTTAAATTTCTCTGTATGCAGCTTCTTTTGGAGATGCTACTCCAAACTCTTCCAGCCACGATTTGTATATAAAAAAAAACACAACCCAAATACATCAACTATATACACATGATCACATAAATTCACTTGTCTTTTCCCCAACTGGACACAACCTGTTGATATTGATATGCTAGTCTTGCTCTTTTTGCAGCCTTGGCAAAGATTTATTTTGCTTTTCTTTTTGTCACCAATGACTTTTTTGGCTCAATCTTCAATGTTTTCTTTTCATTCTCAACAATGGTTTTTTTTTTTCCTTTGAAGCTCCTCCTTGTATTGTCGATATGCAGTGCGCATATTCTGACACAGGGTTACATCTGCCCTCTCGTACAAGAAATCTTCCTTCTTAAAATAGTTTATTGCACTTTTTCCAGATGCCTTCAGGCCATATTTAATGTTCTGTACTGAGTTGTAGGTTTCAATGTTTTATGCTCCAAACTCTTCCAGCCGCGATTGGCGTAGTTCAAATCTTTCTTGCAAAGATCACAAAATGCCAGTCCTCTAGCATTCAGTTTTCTTATGAACTGACCAACTACATTTCCATCGACTTTCCGCTCAAGCCATTCCCACACATTTTTCAAACTTTTATCCAAACTTTTTATGTCCTGGTCTCTGTCAATAACTCTAGACACCATGTTTTGCAAGCATGCTTCTTTTTTTCCATTTCCAGCAGTTTCCATTATGCGAAGATTCATTAGAAGAGTAGAAACTTTTGTTCAATCAGAATGCTCTTTACAATGATCGTCTGTTAAATAATACACGGAATGAATACTTTACAAGGATCGTTGCGGAATGTGACCAGAGAGACTGTTTTTTTAAAAACTGAGAGAGATGATATAAAAAACGGATTATATAGAAAAAAATCAGTTTCAAGTCAGGAGAAAAGCAGAATTCCGCTTTAAAACGGGGAAAAATCATGTTTGTATACCATATTCTTGCTGAGCGACTCAGTGCTATGTCGTTAGATATTGTTTTTCTTTTTATAGACTTACACTTAACAATTTGATTATCATGATTCTATCAACGGATACAGGGCACAGTGTGATATAAAATTTTGGCAAAATCAAATAAACTAGGCAGCATGGATGGCAACATCAATATTCAGAATATTTCACTGCCATTTACTGGATCTGAGCACACCACAACTAGTGGGAGCTGTGGTGGCTCAGTGGTTAGCATGCCGGACTCACGACAGAAAGGGTGCGGGTTTGAATCCTGCCATCAGACAAGCCCTGGTGTGTCCTTGGGCAAGGCACTTTACTCCAATTGCCTTGGCACTAAATAACCTACTTGTGTTGCTGTGCCATAAAGCACCAAACCGAAACAAACCACAACTAGTAAAATCAATTGACAGGTTTCATATCTATTTTCATATTTTCAAATTATGAAAACTGTTTGTCTGAGTGTAATATACCATAGCCTGTCAATCAATAGTTTAATCCAACCAATAATATAACTCTAAAACAACATATTCTCAAACAACTTTAATATTCTTCTACATCATGATTGGAGATATCTAAAAGAGAAGAATTTAACTGTCATTAATGGACCTATAACCTATTACAAAATAGGGAAATGACTGATGGTGGTATAAGCAGACAGTAAAGATATTAAGCCGATAATTGGTGCAACAGAGGATGGTGGATATGATACAGTCCTGAACATTATAACTCTCAAACAACAGCAGATGAAACAAGAGTCCCTAGAAGGGACTGGTGCTCTACTGGGTGAAAAGAATTTCCAGGAAATCAAGATAAGACCGTTTCTTCCTATTAACCATATGTACCATTTTAAATGATGAAAACACACAGTTTCGCATCATTTCATTCATGCTGCAAGATGGTGACCAGGTAAACAATTGCTTAGAAGTACTTTGTCAAAATCAGTGAATATCAGATGATTATTCATTCATCTAGGATTCATTCATCATGGATATTGCTCATCTAAGTACTTAAATGCTTTTGGTAAATCCTCACTGTGACTGATGCTGTTAAAAATTGTATTATTTATTGAAAATACTTACCAGAGTGCTGCATACAAATAAAATGGTGGTAAATCTAACAATGTCAATACTGTAGAAAATTTTCAATGGATCCAGTCTATCTGAGTTATCTGGATTCACCCAAGAGGAAATTCATGATGCGGAAGTAAATTCATAGAGAAAGGTAATCCCAGATTGTATCCACATCAAAGAAAATAAAGACAGTATTCCTATTCCAAGAGGATATTCATGATGTGGAAGTAAATTCATACAGAAAGGTAATCCCAGATTGTATCCACATCAAAGAAAATAAAGACAGTATTCCTATTCCAAGAGGATATTCATGATGTGGAAGTAAATTCATACAGTAAGATAATCCTAGATTTTATCCACATCAAAGAAAATAAAGACAGTATTCCTATTCCAAGAGGATATTCATGATGTGGAAGTAAATTCATACAGAAAGGTAATCCAAGATTTTATCCACATCAAAGAAAATAAAGACAGTATTCCTATTCCAAGAGGAAATTCATGATGTGGAAGTAAATTCATACAGTAAGATAATCCTAGATTTTATCCACATCAAAGAAAATAAAGACAGTATTCCTATTCCAAGAGGATATTCATGATGTGGAAGTAAATTCATACAGAAAGGTAATCCAAGATTTTATCCACATCAAAGAAAATAAAGACAGTATTCCTATTCCAAGAGGAAATTCATGATGTGGAAGTAAATTCATACAGTAAGGTAATCCAAGATTGTATCCACATCAAAGAAAATAAAGACAGTATTCCTATTCCAAGAGGATATTCATGATGTGGAAGTAAATTCATACAGTAAGGTAATCCAAGATTGTATCCACATAAAAGAAAATCAAGACAGTATCCCTATCCAAGTCAGGAACAACTCACCACTGAAGCAGATGAATGAACCTAGGACTAATTTCCAACTCTACAAATACTCACAGCAACATAGGTTTGTGTCCAAAATCACTACTTCACATGAAAATAATGTTAAATGTGCAATGTATTTCTTGAACTGTGTTAAGACATAAACAATAGATCTAACACCAGCAATGTGTCACCACAGAAATCCCCAGCTTGGTGCATAACCGACACTCCTATCAGTGCATTCCAAACAAAGATATAAATAATTACAAACTCACTTGTTCAAGTAAACACAAGCTGCACAGGGCCTAATTACTTAAAACATACCTTTCCTGCAGCCCTGGTAGACCCAGGGATTCTACATCAAAATTGTTGAAGAGAATGCCACTAATCAAGATAATGAAAATCCAAGTACATGTAGTGCTAGCCAAGCAAGACCCCACTTCTTTACACCTTCACCTGCAAAAGAAGGTACAAGCCACATAGTGCCTAAATATATAACATCGCACCCCCTCTCTTCAAGCCCAAGTGGACCCAGATATGCTTCATCAAAGTGTAGAAGACAATGAAACTAATCATGATGAGACTTCTTTCAAACACAATGCAAGTCACAGTTCACAGTGTCGTGGAAAATTATGTTCGAAGTGACTTGATAGTTATAATCAGGGATCTTAATCTATATGTGTATATGTTTATATGTATATGCATGTCTCTCTCTCTATATATAATAATAATAATAATAATAATAATGAGGACTTTGCAAAGTGCCTGATCTGTAGAAGCTCTCAGCATTTTACAATATTAGATAACACTTAAAAACATATATAAAGACATAATTACAAAAATAAACACCATGAAATTAGAAAACAAAAACATGCTGAAAATAATTAAGGTAAGGATACATTATTAAGTCTTTAAGTCTGTTCTTGTAGTCAAAATAGGCGAGTTTTAAGAGCACTCTTGAATGAGATCACAATGTCCTTGTGTCTAAGTTCAATGGGCAATTCGTTCCACGTAGCTGGGCCCTGGTATGCAAAAGAATGGTGTCCATATGACTTCATTTTGGGAATAATGAGAATACGAGTGTCGGAAGAGGTGCGTAAGTATCTTGCTGGGGGTACACATCAGTGAGGTCAGATAGTTATTTTGGACTGGAGCCAGTCAATAAAATGTAGAATAGAGAACAAATTCTATGTTTGATTCTGGATCGAGTGGGTAGCCAGTGTAGGGTACAGAGCAGGGGGAAGGTGTGCTTGGTTCTTGGTACTCTTAGGATGATCCGAGCAGCTGTGTTATGAACTTTTTGAAGTTTCTGTAGTAGATACTGAGACAAACCAGATAGAAGTGAATTGCAATAGTCGAGTCTTGAAAGTACTAAGGAACACACAAGTGTTTTAGTGGCATCCACTGAAAGAAAATTGTGAATGTGAGCTGATGTGTCTCAGCTCCAGATATGCAGCCTTGCATATGTTCATGACATGTTAATGTAATGAGAGAGTACTGTTGAGAGTAACACCTAGGTTTTGTACTAACTGTGAATTTAATGTTGGTGTTGCTAATACTTATTGTCTGAGGTAAAGGATGTGAATGAGAAAGTCTTTGTATTGTGATCAGAATGGCTTCAGTTTTATCATCATTCATCTGCAGCTTGTTACATGTCATCCATGACTTCACATTGGAAATGCACCTCTTTACACATTGGATGGTAGCATCAACTTCAGTTGACTGGCTAGATTTGTATATTTGGGTGTCATCAGCGTACAATTGGTGAGACACATAATGAAAATCTATGACACTTGAGAGTGGCTGAGTGTATAGAATGAAGAGAATGAGTCTAAGAACAGAACACTGTGGAACACCAACATAGATCAACTGGGCTGAATGTTTTCCATTTATGGACACAATTTGTGTCCTGTTGACTAAGTAGGACTCAAACCTGATGATGATCTATGACACTTGAGAGTGACTGAGTGTATAGAATGAAGAGAACGGGTCCAAGAACAGAACCCTATGGAACACCAAAACATAGATCAACTGGGCTGGAATGTTTTCCATTTACGGACACAGTTTGTGTCCTGTTGACTAAGTAGGACTTGAACCATAGTAAGGCTGTATTGTGAATGCCAAATACATGCTGGAGACGGTGAAGTAATATATCATGGTATATTGTGTCAAATGCTGCAGACAAGTCAAGGAGGGCGAGGACTGTAATCTTTCCACTATCCAAAGCAGAGAGAAGGTTAACTACTTTCAGAAAGATAGTTTTGGTACTGTGGCGAGGACAATATGCAGACTGTACATTTCTAAAAAGACTATTTGAATTCAGATGAGATACAAGTTGGGATAGAACAACTTTTTCTAAGATTTTTTTTACATGAATGGGAGGTTAGAAAGCTTTACAATGGCCGTTTTGAAAAATGATGGGAATTCCCCGGATGAGAGAGAAGTATTAATAACATGCGTTAGTGAAGGCAATATTGATTCTAAGCACTCAAGCGGCAGTTATGTCGGAATCAAGTTCACATGACTTTGTGGCACTCTTCATCATGATTGTACGTACTAAATCCATAGAGACAGACTCAAATGCTATTAGAGGTTGCCGTTGAAATTCTGTATCACACCTTGATGGTGATGATGAGTCAACTGAAATTGTATTGTCCAGCTTATCTCTAATGGTTTGTACTTTGTCACAGAATAAATTTGCAAACAGGTCCGGAAGGTTGACTGGAAAGAAGATCGTTGGTGTACATTTGTTTCTTGACATCAGCTTGTTAGTAATCTTGAAGACATTCTTCTTAGCGGCTCCTTAGATTTACTTATGAAGAGTGAGGCTGGTGGAAAACAAAAGCCTCTCAGTCAGTGCGATGCTGGACCCTAACACTACTATACCATGGAGAACTCTTTTGAATTGATACTCTGCACTTGGCTGCTGGGGCATGTTTGTCAAGCAATGAACGCAAACAGTCATCAAGTTGTTCTGCTGTAAGAGGTAATGAAGTTGTTAGGTTTGGTTGGATGTCATGCATTAGCTGGGTTCTATTTATCATACGGAAGTTTCTCTTATTAGCAAACAAAAATGGAGGGTTAGGGACTGATACATCAAGATGGCATATGACACAGAGGTGATCTGATGCAAGTTCAAGGAGGGGTAGCAATAACAAACTTGTGCTAAAGGAGGGAGAGACATCGGACAATGGACAACAGATCAGCACCATCTTCCTTTAGGACCAAGTAGACAAGATAAGGAGTCTTTTAGTGAAAATCCTATGTTGATATGCCCATCCTTTCAGGAGGACTAATGATAACAAAATTTTCAAGGTGGCTGCCATATTGGATGTCAGAGTGGCACCATTTTCATTTAGGACCAACTAGACATCATAAGAAGTCTTCTAGTGAAAACTGCATGGTGATATGACTATCCATTCCGGCGGAGTAGCGATAACAAGATTTTCAAGATGGCTGCCATGGCAGCCATATTGGACATTAGATCCACCCCATTTTCATTTAGGACCAACTAGACATCATAAGAAGTCTTTTAGTGAAAACCCCATGTCAATATAATTTTCTGTTCAGGAGGAGTAGCGATAACAAGATTTTCAAGATGGCTGACGTGGCATCCATATTGGATGTCAGACATGCACAATTTTCATTTAAGACCATCTAGACATCATAAGAAGTCTTTTAGTGAAAATCCCATGTTGATATGACCATCCATTCAGGAGTAGTGGCGATAACAAGATTTTCAAGATGGCTGCCATGGTGGCCATATAGGATGTCAGATTGGCACCATTTTCATTTAGGACCAAGTAGACATCATAAAAAGTCTTTTAGTGAAAACCCCATGTTTATATGACCATCCATTCAGGAGAAGTAGGGATAACAATATTTTCAAGATGGCTGCCATGGTGGCCATATTGGATGTCAGATCTGCACCATTTACATTTAGTGAAAATCCCATGATGATATGACCATCCATTCAGGAGGAGTAGAGATAACAATATTTTCAAGATAGCTGCTGTGGTGGCCATACTGGATGTCCGAGCAGCACCTTTTTCATCTAGGACCAACTAGAACATGGGAAGAATGTGTGTGTAAAGTTTCATGGCAATCCTCCATTTAGTTTAGGAGGAGTAGCAGTAACAAACTTGTGCTAACCGTCTGACGGATGATGGACAAAAGACCATCCCATAAGCTCTTCTGGCTATCAATAAAGGAAGATTTGTTGCAGTAACAGATATAGCTGTAAAAATAGTACCAATTGTTACACCTTTTTCCTTGTTTTAACCTTTCACCTAATGGTAACTTTCCTCTAACCTTTAAATTGACATTATTGATATTTTCTATAAAAAAAATTCTCGAAATCTGTTAAATGTCCAACTATTTGTGCCCTTTAACTTTCAGTATTTTGTAGTAGTTCTTTAACCGTTTTTAAAAAAAATTGATTTCTTTCTTTTGAAATTTCATTTTTATATCTTTTATCTCTTTATCATGGATTTGTAAGTCAGTATTCATATGATCTAATTTTGATTTTACTACTTTAACAGCATCAGCACATCCTAATAAAATTCACTTTGTTCTTCTAGACAAAATTAGGTGGTTCACTTCCAATTCTTTCATGATAATCATTTACTGAAGTCTCTGCTTCTCTAACTTGCTTATTAATGATTCATTTGTGTTAATTACTTGGAATTCTATTTTAGCTGGAACTGATATTGATTGCCAGCTCTTAGTTTTCAGTACAACTAGATTAAGAGCTTGTTGTGCTTGAACTAATTTATTACTTTGAACTGGTGATATCCATACAGTTACTTCTCTTACAAATCTGAATGACTTCTGAAATTCACTTCTGTCTTCATTTCCAGCTATAGTGCTAGGTAATAATATTTTTTCTCAATTACGTTTTGCAGAAATATATAATTTATATTTATCTATTTCATATTACGTTCATGTCCTATTCTCAATTTTTAAATAAGATTTACTTAATTTGCACTGATCTTCTTCTATACCCACGTCAAGCTTGATATAATCTTTTATTCATCAACTATATTACTTGTAACAACCCTTCCTGGAGTCTCAAAACTCTTATTATATAAATATTAATATATGGCTTATTAATTACTGCACCTCTCATTTGATCCTCATAAAGGTCATCACAATCTTCTACATAAAGAATAATACTGAATTACACTTGAACAGTTTTTGCCATTTCTATTTAAATGGACCCAAAACAACTTGAAAAAGAGTTAGGTCTTTTTAAATAACAGTAATAGACAGCACAGTGAATGACTTTTAGAACAGATAGAAGAATACAAATAGGAATTAAAACTTAACATTGCAAACGGAATATTTAATGAGATAACTCGTAAACATTTAGCAAACAATGATTTGGATAAAATGGATAAAAAACACGTTAAGAAAACATAAAATGCTTGTAAATTCTAGACTAGCAAAAATATTAGTCATTGTCAAACTTAATAATACTAGTAATACTTGGTGCAACATCTCTGATTGGCCAATTTCTTCCAACTGTTAATTTAACCAATTTCAGACAGAGTTGAAAGATTACATAACATTAAAATGGAATAAGATACTGTACCAATTTCAGACGGAGTTGAAAGATTTTACATAACATTAAATGGAATAAGATACTGTACCAAGTTTTTATCTTTTAGACTAGGATTGCCTTTATCTGCATTAAGTACAAGTTTAAAACAATTAAACATTTTTATTTGATAAAGAATTAGCAAATTCAGGTGAACAAAAAGAAAATTATTGAAATCATTCCTAAATAATTGTGTACTGGCACACTTATTCATAATCCATGCATTCTTCCACCAACAGCTGCTAGAAGAACTTGTACAGTATTTCTCTATGCCATATATTTAAATATCATGTAGAAGAAGATATAAATCATAAATACAAATTAAAACAACTTGCTCTATATGTAAATTAGTAGTAGAAACAGTACCAAAATGCAAACAAAAATTGAAACAACTTTCTCTTGATAACAATTAGGAGAACAAGTTCTCAAATAAATTAGCAAGACAACAATCAGTAAAGAAAGCAAAAGTTTTAGTTTGTAAGCTAGAGAGTTCTCGAATAAGCTTAAAGATTAATTCAATATAAAATAATGGTTAGTTTAAGATTCTTTAAAAATAGTTTTTAGCAATAGTAGAGCAAGTTTTCAATCTTTTTAACTGTACGTAACAGCAGAAGGTCAAAGCAAGACAGAAATTAATATTTTTAATGCAACTGAAAACAGAGATGGCAAGTTATCAATTTCATTAGAGAGAACAGATTTTGTAGCTGATTATCATATCTCAAATAATAAAAAAAAAAAAACATGGTCTTTTACAAAAATGATAAGAATGAAACAAAAAATTGTTCTAATTCCAGATGGATCTTAAAATGTATATGAAGAAAGTAAAAGAGGGAATGACTGCTAATAATGACAATAAAGAAAGTATAGATATACGGTGTTCAAAACACAATTCAATAATAACCCCATGTTGTATGACCATCCATGCTGTGGTGGCCATACTGGATGTGCACCAGCAGCACTATTGTCATCTAGGACCAACTAGACCATGGGATGAATGTGTGTGTAAAGTGTCATGGCAATCCTCCACATAGTTTAAGGGAGTAGCGGTAACAAACTAGTACTAATATACGGATGGACGTCGGATGTACAACAGATCATCCCGAGATCTCGTCAGTTCTATGACCAGTAGAGCTAAAAACTATATACAGATCCTGATGACTTTCTCAAAAAAATCTATAATCAGTAACATTTTTTGTAATATAATCTGCTACCCATTTTGCACCAAATTTTTGCTTGTTTTTGTGATAAATTTTTACATTTCCAGTCTTGAAGTAAGTTCAATTAAAGGTTGTAATAATGTAAATTTTTCCGACTTTGGAAGTTTGCTGTTTAATAGTGATGCCATTTATTTCGCAACTATTGTTTTCAACGATAAAAACAATCTGAATTTTTAAAATGTTTTTTCTTCTTCAGAATTTATACAATAGTTCGGCCATTTATTTGAAACTCTTTTTGAAATATTTTTTTCAATGTTTTTTTCTGTGGTAATATTTTTCTGATTTTAAAATTTATTTTTCAGTAGTATGTTTTTATAAAATTTGTAATTTTTATGGCTTCCAACTGCTTAAAGAATCATCATATCCTTTTGATTTACCAAGATATATATTTGAAATACACACACACATTTATATATATATATATATATATATATATATATATATATATATATATATATATATATATATCCACACACAATTGAGACTTTAAACACAACAAGAGCTTGAGTATAAAAGAAGGTTTAACTCAACTGTCATATTTTCTCCCTGCCTGTAAAGGCACATGATTGGTCGCTGTGTGACATCAGTCCATCTATTCAGTAGGAATGACGTTTTCCTGTAGTTGGTGCATTAAATATTGCCGAAAAATAGAACATGACAAAAAGATGCACATGAACTTATAATAAGGAAATGAACTTACTCTGCCATAACAAAGCTATGAAATTCCTTGACGATGGGTTAGGTTAAGGGAGTGTGCAAGGAGTAAAAAACATCTCACTAAATTCTGTGTATAGTTCCTCTGCCGAAAAGGTTGTAACATTGTGATTGCCAGAGTCGCAAAAGATTCATCACAATTCAAATATTTTTCATGAAACTGCTTTGAAGTTATGTTGGAACATGTGGCCAATACTGAAACAAAACTTGCCCTTGTAAGATAAAGCTATTAGGACCAGTAAATGTATTCACATAATATCCATACATAAGTAATGATGGATGCACCAGGAAGTAATGTGAAAAGTTATTATTATTTTTAATGTTAATATGAATTTATTGACCATGTCTTCCACAAAGAAGGCAGATTCTCTTTAAAACTTGTAGTATTTTTACAATACCAAGGAGAAACATTTACAGTTGAGTATAGCCAGAACAAGTGCACAAAAATGTCATATATGGCCTTAAATTAACAAATTAGCTAATGCCAAAACAGATCCAGCCCACATATTATTTTCAATATCAATGGAAATTGACAAAAGCTTCATCTTTATACTTATTATTATTATTAATAATAATAACAATGATATCTCCATTATATAACAATGATATCTCCATTATCTACAGCAGCTGCAACAGATGGATCAAACAACAATGAAACATCACTATCGTCAACATCATTATCATCACGAGTCACATGATGAAATATCCATCTTGATCAGTGTTGTTCATGATGATGGTTTTATAAGTGCTGTATGTTATTTTAATTCCATTTACTGTTTTTCTTTTCTTTTAAAGTGGGAAATCCCCATGTCTATGACAAATATACCTTGATCAATATTCATCCATAATGAATAAAGCTTTTGTAGTCCCTCTCCTTTTTGATAAGAAAGCTCTGCTTCTTGATCAACTCCATCTTTCTCCTCAATTGGCAAGTTCTTCTTGTTTTGGAAGATTTGTTCATAAAGAAGTGCATTTGACTCTGCACAGAATTTTTCCAGCATCTCAAAGCTGCAAAAATTATTAAACATTATGTCTCAGCTACCAAGAAACAATGTATAATGACTAAATACATGAATTTTTACTTGTGATTCTCAGAAGGAAAAGAAAATGTACAAAATCAAAAACAAAACAGTACATCAACATAATGTGAACATATCTGGCAATAATTGCATTGAGATGAAATTCTCTTCAGACATTTCCTTTCTGAAGAAATTAGATATTTTGACCATATATATGATGAATGCATTCCAAAAGAGTGCAGCATAATGATTGGATATTCTTATGGTGGTTCCATGGGTTGAAATTGTGAAACAATATCAAGTAATAATATATTGACTTTTAAAACAAGAGTCCCTCCAAGGGACTGATGCTCTAATGGGTGAAAAGAATTTCTAGGAATTCAAGATAAGATTATTTCTCCCTTTTAACTGCAGAGTGTTGAACCCATCTCTGATATTCTTTGGAGATGACAAGATTTACAAAATTAGCTGCTGTGGTGGACATATTGGATAACCAATTGGCACCATTTTCATTCCGGACCAGCTAGGTATCATAAGAAGTTTATTGGTGAAAAACCCATGTTGATACAGCCATCCATTTGGGAGGGGTAGAGATAACAATATGACCAAGATGACCACCATTATGGCCATATTGAGTGTCAATCATTTTCATTTAGGAACAACTAGGCATCATAAGAACTCTTCTCATGAAAACCCCATTTCCAAATGACTTTCCATTTAAGAGTAGTGATAACAAGATTTTCAAGATGGTCATCATGGTGGGCATTACTGGATATCAGATCAGCACCATTTTAATTTAGGACCATTTATACATCATAAGAAGTCTTTCAGTAAAAATCCCATGCTGATACAACCATCCATTCAGGAGTAGTGATAACAAAATTTTCAAGATGGCCACTGTTGTGGCCATATTAAACATCAAATCAGCACCATTTTCATTTAGGGCCAACTAGACATTATAAGAATTCTTCTGGTTAAAACCCCACGTCAATATGATTTTAGATTCTGGATTTAGCAATAACAATATTTTCAAGATGGCTGCTGTTGCCACCATACTGGACGTCAGGTTGGCACCAATTTAATTTCGGATCAACTAGACATAAGTTTTTCAGTGAAAACCCCATGTTGATAGGATCAACTATGCAGGAGTAGTTATCACAAGATTTTCAAGATGTCCACTGGTGGCCATATTAGATATCACATCGGCACAATTTTCAGTTAGGACCAAGTCGACATAAGAAATCTTCTGGCTGAAACCCCATGTCAAAATGACTTTCCATTTAGGAAGAGTACCAATAACAAGATTTTCAAGATGGCTGCAGCAGTGAACATACTGGATGTCATGTCAGCACTAGTTTCATTTAGAACCAACTAGACATTATAAGAAATTTTTCAGTTAAAACCCCATGTTAATAGGACCAACTAGACACCATAAGAAGTCTTTAAGTGAAAACTCCATATTGATATGACCATCTATTAAAAAAGAGCAGCGATAACAAGATTTTCAAGATGGCTACTGTGTCAGCCACGTTAGACATCAGATTGGTACCATTTTCATTTAGGACCAAGTATACATCATAAGAAGTCTTCTGGTGAAAACCCCATGTCAATATGACTTTCATTCAGGAGTAGCAGTGATAAGATTTTCACGACAGCTGCTGTGGCAGCCATATTGAATATTGGATGGGAACTATTTTCAGTTAGGTTCAACTAGATATCATAAGGAGTCTTTTCATGAAAACTCCATGTTGATATCACCATCTCTTCAGGAGTAGTAGCAATAACAAGATTTTCAAGATGCCCTCTGTGGCGGCCATATCGTATGTCCAAGCGGCATCATTTTCAATTAGTACCAACTGGACCATGGGATAAATGTGTGTGCAAATTGTCATGGCAATCCTTCAAGTAATTTAGGCGGAGTACTGATGATAAACTTGTGCTAGTGGAATGGTTGGACGGACAGATGACAGACAAAAAAAACCATCCCATAAGCTCTTCTGGTCCATAACAAGTAGAGCTAAAACTGAATTCAGTCCAAGTATGTGATGAAGTAATGGGAAAAGATGGGTGTGGTGAAGAGACTCATTAAACATGCAAGAGCAGGGGATGGAGTACTTGGTTGTTTCCAGTAGCAGGTTTCCTGCTCAATCAGTCTGGAAGATGCCCAGTGCTCTAGGGATAACAGGAAGAAAACACAAAGTGGTGATTCAAGCACTGGCAAAGACTACTTAAGGGCGTCCAGCTGGCTATCGTTGAAGCGCGAGGACAAGAGCTGTCTTACACCATAGGAAATGAGAGATTTGGTGCCCATAAAACAAGATCCAAGCCAACAAGCTCTAGACCAAATAGACAACAAGACCAACTAAAGAAGACATGGAAGGAACTTCAGTCATTGAGAAGACAGTTCAGGAATAAGAAGACATGGAAGGAACTTCAGTCATTGAGAAGACAGGAATGCTACACAAGATAAGGTGGGACGTACTCAGAGAAAGGCTGCTTAAAGTTATGAAATCAGAATAACTTCAAAAGAGGAAGAAAATGAAATCATGCAATAGGGTGGCCTTTATCATGAACCCCTACAAATTTGCTTTATCTCTTCTAGAAAAAGTGCAGTCTGGCCAGCTAGAGTGTAACAGAGCAGAAGCAGAGGAGTTTTTTTCTGATACAAACACATTCTGACCCTCACAAAGAATATGATCTGGGGGAGTATCCCAAGATCCTCCCAGTACAGCCACCATCATGTGCTCTAGAAACTGGAGAGCCTACCTGCAAGGAAGTGTGCAAGGTTGTAAGGAAAGCGAGCTAGCTTAGCCCCAGGACCTAGTCGTATTGCCTACAAGGCGTACAAGATGTGCCCTAGGTTACCGAGATGTCTGTGGGGAATGATGTGGGTGGTATGGAGGTATAGGCATTACTCCAAATAAATCCTAGGAAAAGTACAATATGATTATATATATATATATATATATATATATATATATATATATATATATATATGACAAAATGACAACAGAGTGCAGAGTTAGAGTAAAACTAGTCCAGTGTTTGATGCATAAAGCCAACCAAACAATGAACATAGAAAGAACTAAATGAAAACACGGAACTCAATAAAATGTTTGTATTCCCTCAACGTATTTACAGAAGATAAAGGAAATGTTGAAGTGAATATATGTGTTGCCTTCTTGATATGCAGTGATCGAATTATCAAACAATAGGAAATAACCTACATAAGAGGGGAAGGATTCTGATTATGGATGCAGTATATTGAAAAGTGGAATCTACTGTCATTCTATCACTACATAATAAAATGATAAAATGATCTTTGCATGTTCATATGAGCTTTTATTATATATTTCATAACTGAGACATTAAAATATATCATTGAGAGAAAAATTATATCACCACAATGGTGATACCACTTTTATCGCCATAGTGGCAATATCACTTTCGGAACTACTTTCTTTACCATTTAGGAAAAATATCTGCCCTTATGCACGTTATTCAAACCTGTATTTCTTTATTTAGGCCTATTTTATTTTTCTTCTTCTACTCCCACTCTCTCTCTCAATCAGGATGAACAGATCTTAAAATATATGTCATGACTGTAGAACCCAGTATACATTATGTAATCAATGAGGAAGCACCATAAAGAAATGACAAAAAACGAACTCCAAACAACAAAAAAGTTGACATCAAGTCTTATCTTTTTGTATAATTAGTTTTTTACATGAATCATGCAAATTGTCAGTGACTGAATTTACATGACCTGTTACTATTCGATATTCTGTGATACCCATGCAGTAGCCCATCGTATACCTGTTAACCTCTACAACAAACATTATACATTTTTGGGCAAAACTCTTGATTAAATATAGTCATAAAATTGTTGAAGTATTTAACTCTCATCACAACCATAATCATGTTTGAAAATGGTGGAGAAATCAGAGATAGACGATTGTTCCTTGCAAACCGCAATCAAGCGATAATCAAAATTTGGGTGCAGTGTCTGTTACTGAACTAAACTGCAAGCTTACCAAGGCCAAAAGTTCATGTCTGAACGTAGAAATAAACAAATTAAGAAATCAAAACTCACAATCATTAAAATCTTTTGTTTGAAGATGTTATGCTCCGAAATTAGTTGGATGTGAACTGCTGTGAACAAGACCACCACCCCAACAATGTTCACTGTATCAATCCATGCATGAAATGTGTTAAATAAAAGTTCTTCCTTTTGCATGAAAACCGTCATTAATTTGACAAAATACACTATTTTAAGCATTATATGTATGAGCTAAATTTGTAAAAAGTCACTGTCCAAAAACTACTATAATTTTTCTGAACATTTTTTTTATTGATGCAGTAATGCAACCAATAATTGCTTTGGCTCAGAATGGAGAAAAAATATGATGCAATTGATGGTTTTTGCCCTAAAAATATACAATAAAAAGAAAATCTATGTTTTTCTTAGTAGATATAAGGAATACTTCACTCGTAAAAGGGAAACATTTTGTATTGCCACTTGTGGTTTTGCCACTCATGACAATACAATGTTTCCACTTCATTTGCAAAATATTTCCTTATATCTAGTAAAAACACATAGGTATGCTGTTTATTTTCCAAGGTGCAATAAAAATGTAAAATTTGCTTTATTGTTTATTACCCATTTTCAAGTCTGTTGACAATGTCCAAGAGGATTTCCCTTTTCTTCTGTCCAGTCAGGTTTTGCCATGAAACTATTTCCTCCAACATGATCTTGGTTTCCGAGTCTATCTGAAGTTTTTTAAAAATCCACTGCTGCAACTGTGTTAGATCCATTTTTTCTACCAGTAACATTCTTTCTTCAATTGTTAGCTGAACTTTCTCTTTTTAAGAAAAAAGGAGGAAAATGTGAAGAATATGTCAAGTCATTTGTCAATGATTTACTTTTTTCATTCCAATTTTAAATATACTTCAATCTTTAATGGCATAATGAGATGGGTGGTTCGTAACTAGTGAAAATTGCTAGCTATCAACAGAAACATGCCAACTTTGATCATCAAGTAGATGGCATCGTACAATTGACTAAATTACAAATCTGCAAATAAACCACCTGTCCATTATTTTGGTCAACTGCCAAGCAAAGAATCTTAGAACTCAAGTCACCAAAACCATTAGAAATGTTGGGTTTTTGCTCCAGGTTTTACTCGAGAGTTCAGCATGTGCAAGAATTAGCAGTAGCTGAATCAATATATATAAATATATATATATATATAGTTTTATATGCAACTTTATCTGAATAAGTCACTTTGACAATATGTTGTCAATATAGAGCACACAAACTCAACGGTTAATGTATTCAACCAATAACAGTGATTACAGACTTTACTATTAAACTACGTCTCCTGCCTCCATTCTGAGACCCAAACAATATTTATATCCATTAGGCTTAGTTAGCTAAAGCTTCAAAATCTATCTATGTTACTATTCACAAGAATGGTGAAGTCATTCTTTTTGTGGTTTCAATTATATATAAAATTCCTAGATAAAGAAAAAGACAGCAAAATGCATGACTTTTCCAAGCAACCATAATAGGATTGGGATCAGAAGAAATACATATACTATTAGTAGCAACATACAATTATATCATACAATGTTTTATCTGGCATTCTTCTTAAACAATTTCACAATCTCATAAAACTTATGTACATGTGAAAGAGTTATGAAAATAAAAAATCTTTTTTCTCATTTTAATATTCTTTGGTATTTAATGTAATTAAATGATGTTTACACAAAGAATGGATTCCAGCCAAAGCCTATTATGCAAGGTCATTTCAGCAGACATGCCCACACTGTTGGTATCAACTATCAGCCAATCAAAGACGGGGTATGTGCGCAGAGTTGGCCAAATAGCATCGTGTAAATCAGTTGCTTTTGCATAAAACTTTGTTCTAAGTATCCTATAGTTCCTTGATTTTAACTTGGTAATGTACTTTATCTTATTTGTATTATTATTAAATAGTTTATTCTTCCTCTCTTGATCTAGTAAGTATTTATGTCAGGTGTATTATGTCACTGATTGGAGGTAATGATGAGAGCACAGATTGCCCATCATACAATTCTTTTGTTCATCCATGGACTTCAAATAAAAAAAGTGTTATAGCTAAAGGATGAAAACTGATTGCATCTTTTATCAATCCTACAAATATCCAATCACTTTCTGTGTACTCGAATCAAAATTATATTTCATTCTTTTGTACCTTTCTTAACAGCTCCCCCAAAGTCAAGATATATGTGAATTTCGTCTTGATCTGCAAGGAAAATGTAATTGGTAAATAATTTCAACTTCAATCTATTTCTATCTTACATGTTCCATCATCAGGAAGTAAACATATTTTACATATGCTTATGCCACAGAATAAAAATCACATTTGGATATTAAACCCGATTTGATGCTTACATTTCTAGGTTAAAATCAAATGGAAAAACTGCTTTTTCTCTGTTCAAACCAGGATGTAATCAATGATAAAGATGGCTGCCTGTGCAAACTGAAACTTTATAAGTCTAAAACTGCCACTGCAAAGATGAATTATGATGCAGAAAATAAATTCAGACTAAAGTGACCTTTCACATGTTGGCCACTGTGATCGTGCATAAAAATCATAAAACAGTAACAAAAAACATTTTTTGTCCAACTATATTAAAGCAGAGGTACTATAATGTGTTAGCACAAACCAAATGGATTTTTGTTTTCTTTCTTAAACCATTGTTTAAAAAAAATCTGTTTCAGATGCTTTTATCATTCCTCTACCCTAGAATCCAGATTTGGCTGGTAAAATTAATGGGCTTCGAGAAACATCACCACTAAGACCAGGAAGTTGTATGCATGGGTAATCACCTTGACCTATAACTATAACTGACGCTTTACAAGCAAACATGTGCTACACTATTGTAGTGTGTGTGTGTTTAGTCCCTACCCTTTCTCATGTACAACAATAGTAGACCTGTTGAGATTATTGTATCACAATATATAATGGACAGTAATTACTATGGACAATTTACCACTGAATAAAGATATTTACTCCTGCATTGAAATGTACTGGTCAGAAAGAATCTTCAAGATCGGACAACATATTGTATATTGTCATGAGCTAATTATAATAATTGTTTAAAGCCAGTAAAGCAAAACTTATGTAGGTCACAATAAGGTTCTTTCATTGCAAGGGTAGTATTAACAGTGGTACATTAAATTATAATGGGCAGTACATGAAAAATGTGTTTAAAATCCTAATTCAACTGAAGTCACTTAAATATAAACTATATGCCACAGACACCTGTTTGTGGCAAGAGTGTAGAGTATAGAGTAGAGTACCTATCTAGGTGCATTGCCTCACCAAGTTTCATGATTCTAGGTACACCAGTATGCATAGAACATGCAGAAAACTAAATGGCCATAATCTAAATGCAAAAAAATAAACCAAGGGTGAAGTTACGTTTGTACAAATTACACCAAGCTGACACCTCTGCTGTAGATAGATACCATGAAACCCATTCCATGCTGTCAATAGGGATGTAGGAGAAATTACAAGTTGAAATGTAGTGAGACTGTATATGGTTTGACATATCTGGATGCCAATGCAAATGCCAACACTGATGCCGATACATTGGGTAGTACTGTAAATAGCTCTCTTCTATATGGAAGAGATCAGATAAAATCATTAACCCTTTAGCTACAACTGCCGCATCTATGCATCACTTGTAAATAGCTCAGCCCCAGTGCGGCACATATGCTGTGCCGATAACATAGCTCCTGAATCCCACTGACGCATATATGCATACAGTTCAGCAGTACTCGAAATCCCAGTGTCGCATATATGCGTATATTACCCCTATGTTAACTGAACGTTGATTGGTTGAAAGTACAGAAGTTTACATATATTTGATTATCACAATCACAATCATGTCTGAAAATGATGGAGAAATCAGGCATCGACTAGTGTCAACTGTAAACTGAAATTAAGTGACAATCAAAATTTCGGAGCTGCATCTGTTACCGAAATAGATTGCAAGCCTACCAACACACACAATTCACATCTGAATGCAAAAAGAAACAAAAATAGCAACCAAAATTCTTACAAGTAAACTCACAATCATTAAAATCTGTTGTTTAATGATGTTACGCTTGGAAGTCTGTTGGAGTGTTCTGTCATGTTGCTATAGCACCCCCACCCCAGCAATGTTAACTGTATCAATCTGCTCAAGAAATGTGTTAAAGGAAAATAAAAATCTCTTTATTTTTGCATGAAAACATTCATTAATTTGACAAAATTTGGAGCAATATATGTACAATCTAATTTGTAAAAAGTCACTGTTCTAAAAGTACCGTAAAATTTTGAAACTTCTTTTAATTAACATAGTATATAATAAAAAGAAAATCTACATTTGTTGAGTAGATATAAGGAAATATTTCACTAATGAAGTGGAAAAATTTTATACTGTCACTTGTGGCGTCGCCACTCGTGACAATACAATGTTTCCACTTCACTCATGAAAAATTTCCTTATATCTACTAAAAAAAAACCAGATATCCTCTATGTCATTTTTAACTGGTAATAACTATGGCAATAAATGTACATGTACTTAACTTTCTGATTCTTGAATTTCCCCAAAATGTGCTTTCGGAGTTACTTCTTCAAATCACAATTACACTGCAATCTAGACTACATTTACAACAGAAATCACATTCCAAAGGAGAATTTACAGCACCAAAAAATGAAATGAATTTGACCTTCCCTAACAAAAATATTTAATCCTGCATCTTCTTGAGAATTTAAATTAAAAGAATTTCATATTCCCCAGCATATGAATTCCAAACTATCAATGGCAGAACAGAAATGCGTGCAGCTTGGTGTCAAGGCCAGCCCCTCCAACCACATGAACATCGTACCTAATTGACCCAGCTAATAACTGCAGCCCTTCACAACTAGACAAGCCAAATTTAGCTGGATCGACAGGAAAACAAAATCCCTCCATTCCAGACCAACTGGGAAAGTTGTTCCAAGGTGCAGTCATTCATAATATGACTCTTAATTTCAATTTTAAGTAGATCAAAATGAGACTTCTTTTTAAAAGAGTGAATGAGCCTGTGGAACGCTCCCATGTTCAAAGGTTGCTGGGCGGTGCTATGTGCACATGAATACTGTTATTGTGCATTTGTTTAACTACGGTTGTGTATTTACTTTGGAACGTAGCAGAAATTCAGTTACCATGGTCCCCCTCTTATAAGACCACCCCTTCTGCAGCAGTAAAGTGGCCTTATAAGAGGGGTTGCCTTTCCAGAGGGGGATCTCACAGCTGTGAGTAATAACTACATATAAAGTATAAAAGGTGTAACTAATTTTTATATGTTTAATATTTTCATTTAAAAATCACAGGAATAGCATCTGGTTATGGACTTAATGTGATAAAACAAATATCAATGTTATTTTTTTTAAAAATACATGAATATTCTTGAATCGTGGTGCAAAACCACGTTGTCGGTAAATTCTGGACACAAACATTTGGTTGCAATTATCCCTGCATATCTGTCGATTTGGTCTTCCCACTCACTGCAGCTGAATGTATATTGACGATGTTTATTTGAATCTTTCTAATATAAAATTTCTCAGTATTGATCAAAGGACTCTCCATCTTTTCGTTCTAAACTGTGAATGTCTGATGACATTTTGTGACAGCTTATTCCTTCGTGGTGATCACACGAGATACAGTGTTTACAAAGGAAGTGAGTTTGTCACGTGATCGACTTTTTTTCTTTCTCTCCCTCCAGTCTGGTACCCAGTTAAGTAGTTCATAATCTATGACAGAGAAGCCAGAAAGGCTATAACAGACCATTTTACTACCTGGAGACCGGACGTCATGCTGAGTTGAGCTGGACAATAGTGTGCTTCTCAGCAGTTTGCTTTTGTGATCTTGATAATTATCGGTGGTAATAATAGCCAGTAATTATCAAAGTGACAAAAGCTAACATGGCAGTAAGGATAATCGGACTACTTACATCTTTGTATGAATTAAAGTTACTTTATCAGCATGTTGGAACAAATGTCACTGTTTTGAGTTGAGAAATGAACAAATATTAGCGAGATTTTAATCGGTAAACAACCATTATGTGGCAGCTTGCGAGGGGTAAATATGACCGTGTTTGCACTAAAATGCTGGGCGCGTTAGAGGGGTCGCCGTCCTTGATGGGTACTTTTGAACACAAACTCGTCGGTGCCAAGGGATTGTGGCCGTATAAAGCTGGTGGCCGCTGGTCAGGGGGGCCATTCAAGAGGGGGACCACTGTACTTTGTTTCTTGTAGTGTGTTCTTTTTACTCTTGAGGTAGAAAAAGAAAACGAGTATATAATAAAAAGTCTACATTTACAAATATGAATTCTCTTGTTTTTTCCGAGCTATACTGCACTCCCAACTTCACGCAGCATGTATCAGAAAAACTAGTTCATATTTTCCCCTACAAATGCAGTAACCTATAAATATTTATTTTTTGGTTGGGTGGGGGTGAAGAAGGGGTGGCTAAACAACTCCATTTTTTTAACAATGAAGATTTTTTATTCTGTTAGTGACTTATTTGTCTGATGATGTTGTTATGACAAAGGAGTGATGTCACAGTAATTGACACCAGTCTCGCATAGTGAGGTCGGTTATGGGAGGAGCATGGGTTCTCCAAGAGAGTTAACATTTCCAGCAAATGACAATATAGCCTGGACATATACGTTTCTAGATATGTATAGACTTGAAAAGTCTCGCTTGCACTATTGACAGATTTTCCAGACATATGGACTTTTTAAAAAATTCTAACAATTCCAAAATGCTTAAAGTGTAGGTAATAAAAAAATGTTGAAAGCAAAAAAACATATCTAAATAGGACAGTTTCTTTTTCATTTTTATTCCTGCTCATTGTACCTTTTCTTACGACTGTCCTGGAGACAGAATGAACACAAGATTCAAATTTCATGAATAGTCACAATTGTATAAAGTATCAGCAATTAAATACATTTAAAGAAAATGGGCAGAATCAAAACGGCATATATTTCCTAGTAAGTGTACTTTTTCTTACCACTATCTCTGGGTGAAAGAATGAACACTGTTACATGAACTGGACCACTCCACAGGGTTTTAGTCTCGTAAAGTGCAGTCTGAAGCATCGTTCTAAGATTCCTCTCTATACTCTTTGGTTTTAAAGACTGAACTGTAAACTCCTTGTTAGTCAAAAATTTCAGAATTATTGAACCAGTGTCTACTCTGCTGTATGAAAACTCTGGAGATTCAAGTATAGCATCCAGCAATTCCTTGGGTGCTTTCGAGAACCATTGACGAACGTTATCCATAGCCGCATCATCTAAAAGTAATAAAAACAATTAAGACATGCAGTATTACGAACAAGCCAGGGAATATAAAACACAAAAAATATACGTCAATAATTGACAAGAATTCCTCAAATGCACAGACACTCTAGATGAGTAGGAATCTACAAGAAATCCATTATTATCCCCACTTTTTTGCTTTGTAAGGAAACTGTTTTAGATATCAATAAGAAGTTCCAGCATACTAAATTTGGTTATGTAAATATATATATATATATATATATATATATATATATATATATATATATATATATATATATATATATATATATATATATATATATATATATATTCATATGCTAGAGTTAACAAAATAATGTGCTGAATGAAAATCAGTTGTCTTCAACCTTTGATCTTAATGTCATGGATAGAAATATCATTGACCTCAGTACAGAAATTGGCAAGCCATACCCAAATGCTTAATTTGGTTAGTATCCATATTTATTATTTTCTTTTCTTTGTGGCTTTCACGAGTAGTAGTAGGAAAGGTAGCTATGGCACCACATTTATGATTTCTCAGTCTCTGCCTCACTTACGCTCTGCCTCACCTGAAAAACTATAAATGTGGTGCCAATACCCACGTTTCCTACTTGTACAGTGAAACCACAATAACGTGAATTCGAATATAACGCGATTGTGGCATGGCTCACAAATTTCCTCTATTCATTCGCACATGAATTATTTTGTTTTCAAAGTTCGAGAAATAGTGTATAAAACGTGTACATTATCATTTTGGGGAAGAGATCGCACATGAATTCGAGTATAATACGTCCGTGGCGTGGTTCCTCAAATTGTATATACATGTATTTTTCTCGTACACGGAAAGAAAATTTTTTTTTTTTAAGTATGAGAAATAGTGTATAAAAAGTTTATTATCAGTTTGGGGAAGAGATCACGTATGAATTAGATCATCGCATGGCTTCTGAAATTTAATAATTGCACCAATTTCTTGAAGTGTTATGCTAAAATAAACATTATCGGAAATGTTACTTATTACTGATCTATGAGTAAAGCCAGTAAGTTTTCTTTGTGTTTGACTTCAATTCATTCTGTATACAATCATTGCTCAAACAATAGCCAACATGCGTTTCTTCTTCAACTGCATACACAACCAAGCATCAGACAATGTGGTGGTTGATAAAAGATTCTAATGATTTAATAAACATCAAAACGTAATCTGCCAACACGTGCGCTGGAGTTAAATTCATCCTGTATACAATCATTGTGCAAACATTGGCCGACTTATGTTTCTTCTTTAGTTGCATACACAACCAAGCACCAGACAATGCGGTGGTTGATCAAAGATTGTCATACGTGGGTGCTTATGTGGAGACTGAGTTTGGGCTCTACAAGTAACACTTCGATCACTAAGTCTGAAATCTATTAAAGGATGCAACTGAACATGTCAATTGTGCGGCAAGATCACAGGGAGTTCAAATAACCACGCTCTGTTACTTGGCACTCATGGCTCAATCAATGTCTTGTCATGTGGGAAAGCAAAGACGGCTCGACATCAGATAGTTAACGGTGTTGATACCCTATTCATGCTATACATTCAGACATGATGGTGGTCCTCCCCAAAAAAAACTGAAAATGTGAAGGGGGGTTTGGGGGTCCTCCCCCATCGGGGTATCAAGGGGTGGTGCCCCTGATCAGGGGGTCCAGGGTGCCGAAGGCCCCCGGCCAAAAATGCATTTTAGACTCATAGAAAACATGCAAAACTACTCCTGGTGGACCATATTATCATAATATATTGCAAAGTTTTTACTTCATTCCCAAAAAATAATCATCTGAAAAAAATAACAAACTTACCAAAACTTTACAAAATACTTGAAGAATTTCACAATGTTCATTGTCACATCAACTTGTTCTCCAATAATATTAGTGCTGAAGTTATTACATGTGCATGTCAGTGTTCACACAGTAATTTGTCAATTTTTGCAGCGCATACTATATTAAACTTTTCTCTTTTCATAACAAATTTGTATATAAAAAAAAACACAACCCAAATACATCAACTATATACACATGATCACATAACTTCACTTGTCTTTTCCCCAACTGGACACAACCTGTTGATACCGATATGCTATTCTTGCTCTTTTTGCAGCCTTGGCAAAAAGTTATTTTGCTTTTCTTTTTGTCACCACTGACTTTTTTGGCTCAATGTTCAAGTTTTTCTTTTCATTCTCAACAATGGTTTTTTCCTTTCAAGCTCCTCCTTGTATTGTCGATATGCAGTGCACATATTCTGACACAGGGTTACATCTGCCCTCTTGTGTAAAAAATCTTCCTTCTTAAAGTAGTTTATTGCACTTTTTCCAGATGCCTTCAGGCCATATTTGATGTTCTGTACGGAGTTGTAGGTTTCAATGTTTTATGCTCCAAACTCTTCCAGCCGCGATTGGCGTAGTTCAAATCTTTCTTGCAAAGATCACAAAATGCCAGTCCTCTAGCATTCAGTTTTCTTATGAACTGATCAACTACATTTCCATCGACTTTCCGCTTAAGCCATTCCCATTTCCACACATTTTTCAAACCTTTATCCAAACTTCTTGTGTCCTGGTCTCTGTCAATAACTCTAGATGCCATGTTTTGCAAGCATGCTTCTTTTTTTCCATTTCCATCAGTTTTCGTTATGTGAAGATTCATTGGACGAGTAGAAACTTTTGACCAATCAGAATGCTCTTTAAAAGATCGTCTGTTAAATAATACACGGAACGAATACTTTACAAGGATCGCTGCGAAATGGGACAGGACAGACCTTTTTTTTTTTAAAAACCGGAACAGAGATATAAAAAACGGACTATATCGAAAAAGTTGGATTCAAGTCAGGAGAAAAGCAGAATTCCGCTTTAAAACGGGGAAAAATCATGTCTGTACATTAGACGCGAATATGTTTTTCTCTGAATAAAGTAAAATACAGTAAAACCCCGCAATAACGCGACCCCGCTTTTTCCGCCATCAAATTTTATGGACCCCAATTACTGCGTTATTGCGGGGTTTCACTGTATTATCATTATAATTAGCCTTTTATTTGCACACCAGCTTTGTGGAAATATTGGCGCACATGAGATAACTCAACTTGATTGCAATCTATTTTTAGGTATACATAAGTATGCAAAGTTGCCTACACCATAAACTAACAAAATATAGTACTGATATTATATATATATATATAATATAAAATGAAGTCTATGTATAAATAGCTGTTGCATGGTCTGGTGTCTCGCAGGGTTGGCCACTCTGTTGTGACATTCGGACAGAGACAGTTAGGGAGACCTCCTTAACATTCGATGTGAACACAATCAAAAGTTGCAGGAAGTTGAAAAGGTTATGGGCTAAAAACCCACCTCCGAAGCCATTCACACTAGCAACTGGGTGCAGTGGTAGTGAATTCCAATATGTTCCTTATTTGCTTAGGAACTAGAAGATTTAGCAGGGCTAGCACCCGGTCTGAGATTGGGCTTTTGCAAAAATGTTTTGTGCGCATATGGTCTCACCAGAAACAAAAAATCTGATTGTATTCATTGTCGCTTAATGTTTTTCTGCAGACGGCGTCACCAAATAGTCTTGTGCTTGATAATATTTTTGACAACTTTTTTCCTAATACCCTTAGCACGCCTTATGAAGTCGTCATCAGCAAGCTTGATACTGTACATCTTGCTTCTAAGTCAGACAAACTCTACAATGTGCGTTTTTGAAGCCTCATCTTTGAACTTGCCCACAACCTTTTTGTTGCAAACATCATAAAATTTGCTGTTCTCAGGATAATCAGAAAAGTCCAATAATTCTTTTGAGGCAAACATATCTTCATAGACATCCTCAGTTGCAATTTCAAAGCATAGTGTATCCATATCAGTAAAAATTAATTAGGCTTCTTTACCATACTTTGCTTTGACTTTGTTATAATGAAAATCATACATATGTAACTTTGAAAGATCCAATACAGCAAAACCACAGTAGATAGGCTTATTTAGTGTCAAACAAGTCTTCTTTTTATGAATTGCCACTGAATTTTCATCAAATATTTTGATCGCTGCAATAGTGGGTGCCGCAACCAATTTGTCTACTTTTGATCATCGACTAGTTCTATATTTACGTGTTTTCTGATATTTTCCATCGTCTTACCAAAGACTTTATTATTCATGAGCTTAAAGAAATCGTTTTCAAGGTCATTTGTTGCCGCAGTTCTCTTTGCTGTGCTAAAGTAGATTTAAGTTTTCAACCAGGCTTCTTGTCCGAGTTTTAATACATGATGTATTCTAATTAACTGCAAACCTAAGTCTCTAAATAACTGCAAACCCAAGTCCAGATATTGTTTTAGATTTCTGTAATGAATCACAGAGCGTGTTTTAACCATCAGATTTGGAATCGATTTTGAAACAATTAAATTGCCAACGCAAAGTTTTTCTTTGCACAACAAAATATGAGGACTTAGCATAGAATCATCCACCATTATGTTTTCTGGTGCTACCGGACAATCATTATGCGAGTCATGTAAACAATCAGGATAGGTGAGATCAACTTCTAGAATGTAGCCTGTGTCTTTGCCACTCTGCAACAACTTTTCTGTAAAATGTTTTGGATTCATCGATGAAAAATCACTCACAGGTAAGTTTTGGGACACAGCCCAGCCATAAAAACTATTGGTATCAAAATAAATGATATGTTTGGACTCCGGGGCAGGATCATAATTTGGCAGATACTTCTTGTTGGGCACAGAACATCTATTTGTAAACACGGAGATTCCGACACGAATACCTTTTTAGATAAAATGAAACATGTCGATGCCAGTGAGCAACTCCAATTTTACCTTTGTTAATTTAAGTGCAGCATCCCATGACAAACCAGGACTCGTATAATACCAGGCAGGATCCAACTTGTAACAGGACATGCAAATATCTCTGAAATTTTCAAAAACATCAGCCAGCAGCAGCACATCCATTTTCTGATACAAGTCATGATAGTCACCAAGATTCCCAATGGTGAATTTATTCCAGTCATTGCAGGCATGTTCATAACCTTCATCAAAATATTTGTTCCATTAAGTTGACTGTAAAATGGTTCTTTCTGTGAAAGACATGTGTCTTAAAATTTACCCCATGATGCCATATAGTCATATAGGTAAATTCCTTTGTGCGTGACCAAGTTAAGTTTATCATCAGGAAATTCTTCTGTATATCTGAAATCTTTTGGGTTTTTGACAAGCTCATCCAACAGAGCATTTAAGAATTGCATTCTGTTGACCAAGCAAAAATGGCCTATAGCGCTAGATATTATTGGGTAGGAGTTATTTTTTCTCGAAACTTTCCAAAGTGTTTTACAATGAGATGCAAATCCTAACTGCGAATATTATGCAATACCACTGGAATAAATTTTGGCATTTTAAAATGAAAATTGCACTTGTCATGAGCAGCGCTCTGATATCTTCCAGTAAAATGACAATGATTGCTTACTCTGTCTTGACCAAGTGGCTGTTCACAGATCCAACACAGCTCCGATTTCAGAAAGTTTTCCCTATCCTCTGGAGTATATATCATCTTTGCTGAAACGATGTGGTTCACATAATCTACTTCACCAAGCAAACTTTTTATGAAATGTTCTCCGCTGTCAGCAGTGGGATATAATTTTATTGGCTTATTTAGAGCATAATTAATGCAAACCAACTTGTACGAGTAGCTGTAAGGAACATGCTGGTGTTACTTTCTGATAAAAGTACAATCTGGTTTATTATTATTATTATTAGCTCCGTCAATTGGAACAGTGAGTGCTTCGAAATTGGCATAAATACATGTAACAAATAGAACTCTTGTCAGGGGGCACAAGTTTTTGAACGTTATGGTATTATTTTTTTGTCTGGCATGATGCCTCGCATGATATTGATACAATCTTGGCCATGCTCGTCATGCAAAACCATTCACCAATCCTGAAAAATTCTTGATCCAGCAATAGTGGCCATCTTTAGTATCTTTATGAATGTAAAGCATATCAACTTCAGCAACAATGTTGCCATCACAAGTAACTAATGAAATATGCAGCAGATAAAATTTACCACTATCCACGCCAAAGACACTGACAGAAATTTTGTTTAGTCGCTCAAACTTTGGCACGTCATTGATCTGAACAGGAAAATGGATTCCAGTAAAATGTAATGTATTCTGATATGTGGTGTAACTGCTAACTTGATTTGGCTTATCGTCTGGAGCAGGATACAATGCAGATAACAACGACCACATAAAACATTTGTTGTCATTATGCAACTTTGGCTGTTTTTAATTTTGACCCACAGTTCCAAAAACGAGCTTTCGCATAATGGATTGTACTTGGAAGTATTAACAATGCATGCTGAAACACCAAACATAACCCAGCCAGAACCCTTTTTCTGAAAATTATCAATACTATTTTGAAGATTAAAAATCCTTCTAATGTTAAAATGGTGCTGGAATGCGGGAACTGGTTTGGATATAAAATGTGGTTAAGTTTCAGTGTTATCCTCTTGTTGTAAAAAACACCACTCTCATAACAACAGAAAATTTTATACCACGTTGCAAATGCAGCTCACTGGACAGAATTTGTTTTATGCTTGGCTCAGCTAACCCAACAAAAATTGTTTTTAGCATCATCAAAAGAGTATTTTGCTTAAAGCAAGAGACGCTACGACGCATCAGCAAATCATTATTGTAGCAGATATTAATTTGGCCAAGTTAACTTAGCATGCTGCTGCTCTTCCATAAGCAACACTTGACATTTAGGATTTCAAGTGGCTTTGTCACAGCAAGATTCAACTGAAAGCCCGCATGAAGATTTCTTTATAATGTCACGATGGCATCAAGTAACACTTCTGGCTTTCCAAGTAAACGTCTGTGATATAAACAATTGTATCTGACATAATATATAAATTGATTAGACAAAAATGTATGACTGATTGATGAAAACGTACATGCGACTTGTCAAGTAAATTTTTTTATTATGGACCCAAAATGTCAAATACTGGTAACCAGCTACTTCTGCTTGCAAGATGGTATTCACTCCCTTTGCCGAAAGACGGTTCATTTCTTTGTAGGTTCTATCTGCTGCTTCTTTCTTATGGTTATGTACCCCTGCCACACGTAAATGGTGTACAGTTGCAGGGAATCTAGGCATGAGCTGACAAACTACAATATGTTCAACGTTGTATTTCCTGTGCAACAGCGCAGCAAAGGCAACTATTTAAGTGCAATTACCTCTGGTGAGATGTCCGCATTTACAATGTTATCCCCGATGAACAGAATTACAATGTCGGGGCTGTTTAGACACGCTTGTGTTCCATGTTTCAAAAGCCGAGAAACCTCCATTATGTTGAAAGACAGAGAGAGTATAGTATCCGCACCGGACCGCAAATACCGATTCAACCATTTACATAGGGAATGACCCAAAATGGTACCTGGACATTTCGCCACACATTCAGTGGATTTCTACATTTCTTAACTATCTACAACGACCTCTCCGTTTCAAACAAATATGATTACCCTTCATCATAAAGTTCAGTTTTCGTAACTGCAAAAATAAAAGTATCGCAGTATAGAAAATAATGATCACTGTAAACGATAGATTCATTTACTGATCAATCTTATTACATAAACGAAGAAAAAGGGGAAAATATTGTCAGATATAATGACCGGCTGAATGTAAATCAAAAACTGAAATGGGTAGGTAAATCAAATAGTCTAAATATAAGCCTATTCTTCTTATTTTTATTACTATCTCCTTCTGATAAGAGGCTAACTCGTCTTACTATCTTTTCTTTTCTATACTCTTCATCAATCATTTGCAGTCATTAGGTCCATACACTAGAGAGTGACGATACATGGAAAAAAACAATACATTTTCTAAAAGACTTGTTTCCAAAATAATTATAATTTCAAAGGAACACCGTTTTAAACGAACATGATTATCTCGGAAGTGTTCTTTGGGCTTAATTACAACCAGGTTGCTTGTTTGATCTTCGAAGTTAGAGAATCCACTCAATGTGGTATCAATGTATTTCAGCTGAGGCAAGGTTTTGCGCAAGTCAATCATGGAAGCTTTATTGCAAAGGAAATAAAATATTAGCACATATGTTTTGAATTTAAAAAAATATTTTAATTGAATATATTTTAATTGAATTTAAACATTTATATGTATTAAAGGATGTCAGAACATACAATGTCATGGGGCGAAATGTCCATTGAAGTGGGGCGAAATGTCTTGGGCCGAAACGTCTCTAATTCACCCAAAATGAGTGACGTTGTCATCTTTGCGGAGAAGAGAAAGGATCTGTACCAAATAAGTATATTGTTACTCATCTGATCCTCTTCAAAGTGCAAGCAAGAAACTGATCAGTGAAAGTATCAACACAAATATTTGTAGTGAAACGACAAAATTAAAAGATACAAAAAAAAAAGTTTAAAAGATATTAGCATCAATTTTACCCACCTATATTTCCGTGAATTCTTTTTGAAGTGATGCTAAGGTGACGCTCTCCAGTTTCGTACTTTAAAGAAAAAGATTTACCCAGGTTTTCATGACTGGCTGTCCTGGCTATTTAAAAAAGACCTTGTATATCTTAGGTATTGTTAAAAGAACTTTGAATTCCCTTCATTTTGGTGTATGATTGATGGGTGAAATTTGGGTTATAGAGTATACAGCTTGGTCTTACTTAAGATGTGCACCTCTAAAAAAAACTGCTAGCTCCGCTTGGTCATTTTCACTTCTTGGAGTTCAAAGGTAAATATTAAAAAAAAGAGTCGATAACTTTTTTTACTTTTTAGATATTTTGTAATTCATTCATAGTACTTTCAGAGGCTGGTATTGTCTGCTCTGGCAAAAGTCGTTTCCCTATTTTAATAACTGCTGAAAAAAGTGCACTTTTGACTAACTCAGGCTGATTTTTCGAGTACTTTGGAGCGGCCATTTTGTCTGCTGTGTGCTTAGATCATGTCCAGTTTCCGCAAGTACAATATGTAAAGAAATTTCAGCCACAGTACATGAAAGTAACATAGAAGTATGCCAACATTCTCTCCATTGTGCATGTTGCAAATGCAAAATACTTCATCTTACACCTGTCACTCTCTCAGAAGTTTGTATTATCTGGAGAGCGCCCCCTAAGACTGATACTCAATTTGTTCTTACACCTAAAAGATGTACCTCATTGGTTGAAAGAGTCATGTGACCGCATTCTGTGGTCTGATTGGCCATAGAGGGCCTGTCCTGTTTATGGCACCGAACAAGACCTTTTCACATTTCATCATAAATATCCTTGCACTAGCGCAAATAGTTTTAGGATTTCCAAGCGGCTTTGTCACAGTAAGATTCAACTGAAAGCCCCAAATGGAGATTTCTTTACAATGTCACGATGGCATCAAGCAACATTTCTGGCTTTACAATTAAACGTCTGTGATATAAACAATTGTATCTGACATAATATATAAACTGATTAGACAAAAATGTATGACTCTGATGAAAACGAAGAGACCATTGTCCGTGATTACGATGAGTACAATCTAGTCAAAAATGCGCACCTGCATTACAATATGAGGCTGCAAAAATATACCAGTAAATATCACATCAGAAACAATTTGGCGCAATTTAATCTATCATACGAAGAAATGGAGCAATTCAATGAGATCTTTTACATATTTATTATGCTAAGCCTGCCAGGAAGACAGAAATTTATAAAGTTCGATTACGTCTTGAAGAAAATATTTCTGCCAGACAAGGCAGCTATGTGCAAACCTGTAGCCAGCAAAAAATATTAGCAGAGTACGACATAATTATTACTCAGTATAAACAACACTTCTACTTAGCATACATCACACACACACACACACGCACGCACGCACACAAATGCACACACAGACTTGCAAATTAATGTCTATGGAAAGTGTAGTATCAGTTAATGAGGCACAGCCATGTGTAATTAGAGTTTGAGACACAGATAAAGGTTGACAGCTTTAAAGCTAGTAAGACCTAGGGTCAGTCTAATTAGAGTCCAATTAGTAACAGAATGCTTGTGATGTACATCATTTATTTTATACTCTCCCACCTTTATGTTCACTTGGTGTTGGTCCTTCCTTTAGTTAATAGCATTATCTGTATACAATAAAAGTAGTATAGAGAATATCTTGTGTTTGTTCCTACATACCCACACAACAGAAAGAATGGGTATGGCATGATATGATTAACTTCAACACCCATCCATACAAACGAATGAATAGGGGCAATGATAATGGTATCTTATGATGACTAACATTGTTACTTACCAAGTCACAGTAACACATACATACACACACACTTATAAAATCGTTCTTACTAACCAACACACGGTCTTATAAATTAAAGCAGAGTGGGTATGCGTTATGGTATGATGACTAACGCTCTAACTTAAAAACACTCTTACTTACAATCTATCACGTGCACTTACAAACTAATGTCTAGGCAGAGATAAGGTATGGTATTAACCAATGTGTAAGAGATATGGATTATGGTATGATCAATCAACACTCGTTCTCACAAACCAACAAACTCTTTTACAAACCAGTGCACAGGGGGTAAGTGGTATGATAACGATACCTAACACACACTCTTAACAACAACATACCACTACACGCACTTAAAAAATGAATGTCTCGCGAGAGAAGAGATATGGTTCGAAGACTAATACAACAAACTAACACGTAAACTTGCAAACCAGTGTTTAGGAATATTGGGTAAGGCCTGACAAACCAACATTAGTTCTTGCAAATCAACACACACACAAAATAACAAATATGGGAAAGAGAAGTGGGCAACACAAGTACACAAATATACACGTACACTTTTCAATGCTATCAATGTCTGTTACTCCCAGGTGTAAACATGACATTGTGTCACAATCTAGGTATTACCACTTGCAGTGTTTCCTTATGTTTCGTACTACGGATTACATGCAATCGAATGATGTCTCGAGTTAAGAATTTTAATATCCTGTGGTATTTTCTCTTGCTTTTATAAACTTATATATCTTATCATGCAATGTCTTTTTGTATGTCAACACTATTTAATAACCGTTAAAACCTTTTTTAAAAAAACGTGTAAGCAAAGTAAAAACTAATAGCCACTGTACCCAATATAAATCTATACTCATATTTTACCTGATTATCAGGGTTGTTTTTTTTTTTAAAATCACCAAATTTTAGGTTGTTCATTGCATAAATATGAGTACAAGCATATCGAATAAAAGCATCATCCAAATTATTTAAGTATTGTGTAACCAAACTTTGTTCTCTCAATGTGTTCTAAAAGTAATCAAGTGTCTTTGCTATGTTCTTAGCACACTCTATTAAAATTCTTGCAGTGATTGTTCATATTTTTCCTTGCACAATTAGAATCAATTAATTTAGCTAAATTATCTTCCGTAAATGCAATTGCATTTGTTATTGCTTCTTCAGTAATTGCTTCTGCCATCTTCAATTATATAGTGCAAAATTTTAATATTGTTGCCAGTGTTTAATTTAAATCCAGTTGTACGAAACCTTTTTTCTCTTTCTTTATGTTTTAATCCAATTAATACAACAGCATTTTCTTCAAGATAATGTGTACGCATTTTTTTATGCTGTAAGGTTTGGGTTCTGATTCTATTGTTTGCGTTCAGTGAGTAAACAAAAACTTGATTTAATACCTGTAATCCAATCTCAAAATCCAAAGAATAGTCTAACAAGTTCGACAATGTTAATTCTTTAGATATGGCGTTCATATGTAAGTTGATAAACAGTGTGCATAAGTTTGAATGTTTTTATTTCAACTAGATTATTTATTGTGTGTAATCTATGTTCAGCGCAATGTGAGGAAGCACAGTTAAATCCAATAACTTCAATCACATTTTGAGGTGTTTGTTTAAGATATAGAAACATAACAAACCTTTCATATTGTATCAGAAACTGAATCAGTTCCACTTATTCATATCCTTTCTCTCTCTCTCTCTCTCTCTCTCTCTCTCTCTCTCTCTCTCTCTCTCTCTCTCTCTCTCTCTCTCTCTCTCTCTCTGAATAACATTTCATTTTTGTTATGAACTATTACAAAGGAATAAATTAAGATACGAAAATCATAAGCAATGCACATGCAGGTTTCTCATCAAATTATCGATTTTATCTTCCAGGTTCTAATTCTACCAAACAAGGTAGTATTGTTTGTTGCCTTTTTCTGAATTTGTTTTCATTTTAGTGATACCAATTTGCCCACTTAAAACGAGAGTCTTTTAATATCCTTCAGATTTGAATGCATCTGTCTCACCTTTGTGTTTGTTGCCCTCTTCTTTTTGGTTTACATTTGTTAAATCATTCCTTCTTCTGAAATTATGATAAAGTTTTAGAAGTAGCAACTACCTTTTTGTTTCACGTTCGGTAAATTTTGTGCTAAAATAATTCATTACATTTTTATTCTCCTGATTGTCTTCTTTGATTTCTTTGTTAAATCATTTTGTAGTTACTCATATTATGATTGTAAAATTTTATATTTTTCCAGAGATTTCTTTATTTTTCCATGTTTTTTACCATCTCTGGCCGTATCCATTGCTCGATTGAATGTCAGTATTATTTAATGTTTCGTATTTCTCTTGGTCTTCTGCCTGCTTCCATTTGCTTGTTTGCTTCCTCTCTCAGTGCCTGAAATGCTTGTATTACAGAAGAAGGGGTTTTAAATCTTTATTTATACAAGTTTGGCGCATCTCATATCTTTTTCCTGTTGTCGTCAATCTGTTTTTGTAGCTCCTGCTTTTAGTGGTGCTTTCACCACTACGTTCAATCGATTGAAGTTTGCTGTCTGTTTCTTCTCGCCGTGTTCTACTATCTTTTAAATTATTATCCTCTAAAGTCTTACGTATTTGAATACCAATAGGTGTATTTACAAATTGCCTAGTAGCAACATAGTTTTCTTTTACTGCTTCGCTTAAACCAATAATGTGGTTAGGCTATTATTCATGTTTAAGTCCTTGTCTCATGCTTGATCTGTAACTGGGTTTCCTTCTGCTTTCTTTCAGTAATTTCCAGTCTATTTCAGTCGAACGTCTTAATGCTACCTCCATAGTAATTATGTAACCAGTGAACATGTGTTGTGGTCATTCCTTGAAAGTGTGTAACTTTTTGCATTTTCATCTTTTAAAAATGCCGCAAACTCCGCGAAATGGCACCCTGTGCGGTCGCCCGTATCGCCCTCCCTTTATGACGGCCCTGGGTGGTATCGTTCTCTTGGGTTTGGTATTAATGTAAACCATGAACGTATATATCTTTCTTTGTAACCTGTCTTACCTGAAAAACCACTCAAAGAACAACCTGTTCATTTGGTTACTGTACCAAAAGAACAGACAAGTCCATTTCTAGATATATTGTGAGCGAAGCGAACAAGTTCACGAAATTTCATAGTAATAAATGGTAAGTGAGACAAACAAAATAATTAAGACCGTAACCATGCAACGGTTAAGTCACTTTGAACAGATAGTTACATCATGCTTTTGAAGAAGATATGTAATATGTCAATAGGTTGACTAATGAATATGGAATTCGTGGAAATCTTAAAGTTGCTTCTTACAATTTCATGTAGCCATTTTGCAATTGACTACTTGATAGCACAATAGATACTACCAGGCAAAATAATCATGTAAATATATGGCGCAAGTAGTGTACAACGTAAACTAGAAAACGAGTGGATCTAAGGACGATAATTACATTTCCATGTTAAAAAGCAGTGTGTCTAAAATATAACACACAACTGAT
The DNA here is from genome assembly GCA_029931535.1 of Margaritifera margaritifera. Taxonomy (NCBI): domain Eukaryota; kingdom Metazoa; phylum Mollusca; class Bivalvia; order Unionida; family Margaritiferidae; genus Margaritifera; species Margaritifera margaritifera. The sequence goes on from JAQPZY010001497.1 coordinate 569,949, forward strand.
GAACATATCACTGTACAACGGAAGAGGCCTGATAAATTTATTACAAATCCTAACTCTGAGTTGTCCATTATATAACTTTAGGTGGAATACAAAATACCAAGTGCACCACCTTTGCTTGAGTTTGTGACTAAAGCTTTCATAGAAAAGCTTATATTTTTAAAACACGATGAGATAGTAACTTTTGCGTAAAGTCAATTGAACAGTGTTGATGATATGGTGAGTAAGGTAATTAGTAATAACGGAAACAAATCATGAGAAATTTCATATGATAGGCGCCGAGTATAAAATATTTCAAAGAGATAAACAATGCAATCAGAAAGAAAGTTGGTAACACAAAAATTAAAGATTTTTGAGTAGCTAAAAAAAGACTTTAGAGGTGAGAAAGAAAATAAAGCAGGAAGAAATGTTTGAGAAGGTTAGACAAAACAAGGATTTCGTAATTTCTCCAACTAACGAAACAACAACGTTGGTAGCAACACAAAAGATTAAAAATTTAAGAGAAATATATAACTGCTAATAATGGCATCCAAGAAAGTATCGATATCGAATAATTTGAACCGAATTAAAAAATTCTACACACTCAGAGTACTATTTACCGAGTACATAACCATCTACAACTCTAAATTGCTAGTATTAAGTAGTAAGAGATCTATACAAATATATAATGACTCCAATACACTTTGTAGATTTTTTTAAACCTAACATTTTTCTCGATCAGACACTGTAATACTAAAAATTACTCTAGTTGTTCCTATTCGTGTTAGTTAGAATTTCTACCTGTCAGAAATGTTTTTCTTGGTGACATTGTTTCATGCTGTGTAAATGGCCATTACAAACAATTACAAAAAGGTTCCAAACGCAGATTGAATATCAGCATTAAACATGAAGATGGAAACGTGCACATTACGTGTGTGACTCAAGTTGAAAATATTTATTGGAAAGCAGAGCAAAATTAGACGAGACACCACTAGTATAAATCTATAACAATGACTTAAACTTAAAAGAATCTGATCTGATAAAGTTCTAGAGTTGCAAAAACAGAAGTTCGAAAACAAGAAGGTCTCAGATGCACAGGATTTGCTGAGGCTGATATTTAATACTTTGTCTAATGCAATGAAAGAATACAAATCAAAAGAAAGCAAGCAAGCACGAAAACAGGTGAAACACCGAACATTCAACAATATTTGCTACTAATTGAACAAAATACAGATATAGTTACATTAGGGAATCTCATGCAGCATATAAAGAAATCTCAGAAAGAATGCAATAATTTGCAATCACAGTTTGAACAGTTAATAAAAAACTTATGCAATAAAAACAACAGCATGACTTAGTTAATGATATTAAAGGTGGTGTATCAAAGCTGGATGATAAGATAACTGCTAACACTAATACCTTGTCACAGTTGAAAATAAGACTGATCCAAGACAAATAACCAAAAAAATAGATGACAAAAAAAAGTAATAAAAAATGAGCATGAAAACATAATGAAAACGACTTATGATTTATATAAAAAAAATCAAATTGATTAAGAATCAGGCTTTACCAACTCGCAAGAATGAGCTTACTGCTGGAACTAGAAAAATCGTAGGCATGTACCAAAGAATACCTTGAAGGACTGATAAATAATGTCAGAGGGGTACATTTTGGTATTGATGAATTAGTTTGAAGGATGTAACAAATCAGAAAAGATTTAATTGATTTTGACATTTTTTGTGTGCAACGGATACAGATGCATTCAAAACTGAAGTATAAAAAAGACTCTCACAATACGTGAAAGAATTGATATATTTAAAACCGAATAGTATAAAACATACAGACATTCAAAACTGACTTGCACGCAGAAATGACATAAAGAGTATTGTATTAAATACAACAATTGATCAAATTAAAAATAGATTAAATGAATTGGATGATAAAATAAGACTTACACATGGCGTGTCGTGCATTATAATTTTTGGTTTTTGGATGCACACGTAGATATACAGAAAAGATATTATAGAATATATATATATATATATATATATATATATATATATATATATATATATATATATATATATATATATATATATATATATATATATATATATATATATATATATATATTGTTACGACTCTATGGTCTAAGAAAAATGTAACAGAAAGAAAGTGAAACCAACAAATCAAGTAAAAATCAACAAGCAATTTATTACTAGATAATTAAAATGAAAAATCAAAAAGTCACTTACAGTAATGTGTTTTGAAATCCTAATAATCCAATAAGAATGATTGTTCTAATCACAAGTCCTAAATATAGAATGTTCCGAATTCACGGCTGTGTCCTTGAATGTTATGATGTGCTAATGGTCTCCAAAGTCCTGATGTACTAGAAATCTTGATGTGCTGAAGTCAAAATGAAGTATTCCAAAATATCTGAATAAGTTCAGTTAAATTCCAAAATCATCAATTAAAAATCCAAAATCCAAAAGTTTATGAGCACTGTTATAATCCAATGAATATTTAAAATAATTCCTCTCTTAGAATTTGGAATGAATTTTCACAACTGTAATAGCTCTTTACAAGACTGATGGTAATGTCAAAACTGAATAAATGTCCACCAAACATGATATATATAAAGATTGGTCACATGACAGAATGTTCTAGATTGGTCACATGACAGAATGTTCTAGAATGTGTGTCATCTTAATGGAATTTTTACTTGTAAACAAAAATCAACCTTGACCTTCAAATTGAGAAAACATATTGATCAAAACAACCTAATTCAAGGACAGTAGTTAAACATGTTTTTCCTGATAACATTAAGATTTAAGCAAATATTAAAGTGAAGAAACATTTATAATTTCCCAAAATATTTATAATATTATATAAACATCATACATAACAATATATATATATATATATATATATATATATATATATATATATATATATATATATATATATATATATTGTATCTGACGCTCAAGTAGATAATATAAATAATCAGGTTATTCGATACTGTTTGAAACATTACCATTTCAATAAATAGATAATTACACTTATGTAAGTAATAATAGCAATTGATGATTTTGAGATTTTAGATGATGAGATTTCTGGACTGATGTTTGGTGAGTGTCATAAATGTAAGAAATATTGTACATTTAAGCAACAAAGTATAAAACTGTGTGTGATAAGTGAGATATATAATTATGTTTTACTTCAAAGATATGCCTCGGTGTATCCTTGCAAAAGGTACGTAGCTGCCATTTCCTTGGTATGACACATCCACCAATTTGTTAAAAATACTTAGCTCCCATTTCGTGGCATGATACATCCAATAATTTGTTAAAAGTGCCGCTAAAACCAAGAAAAATATATTCTTGAAACAGAAGGTACTAAAAAAATAAGAATTCTATGGAAAATATATTACAGGAAACCAATGTTGTACCATTGATGACGATATATGTGTGTGGAACTAAAATGTTTCTTATCTTTGTTCGTGAGTAGAATTTTAGTAGAGTTTCTATAGCTAAGTTTTTTGTATGTAGTTTCCGCAATATATGTTACAAATGATCGTAGAATATTTTGTATGCAACCTGTTTCCCTGGTTACTATAGACTCATCATTTTTGGGTACTGATTAAATGCAAAGACAAAAGCCTGATAGTATATATTTAGCTGTTTGTAATGTCCTTGATTTATTAGAGTCGTTTTGCAAGTTGATACTGGCTCCACGATGCATTCAAATTTGCAAGATAGAACATAAGGCACTTTTAGTTCATGAAGATAGTTTTTTGATTTAGCAACAAAATCATCTTTAGGAATTATGTTTATTGTGTTATCTACTTGATTGTATAATCTGTTGTGTTTCTTTAATTTTATTTCAGAATAAATATGATTTAGACACTTCTTGATAAATCATTTTTATTGGCGTGCTTGTTCACTTTGAAATGACACCAATCGTGACATGTGACTAACATAAACACTTTTGTCAACAATGTCTGCCTGTCACTGGTCATCCATGTGACTAACATAAACACTTTTGGACGGACATCTTAGTCTCGCTTGCTTGTGTAATGTGTGCAAATTCTTCGGTTATATTTTCCAGTTCAAGCACCATTAAAGGTATTATTCCATATTTGGAACTGCATATAACTTTGAGTGTGAATGTCATGAATATAAGTAGTTCTTTTATTCTGCCCAGTGGGTCGAACAAGATATATCATATATATTAAAGATATGATAAGGGTATTATTTCACATTCGACACCAATACACTTTTATATTCTTTATCAGATTTTGTATTTTTACAGCCTCACCTTTTGGAGACCTTTATAAAACGACTCTACAAAAACAGAAACTGAATTTACCGAAAGCACACATGGATTTAAAACGGCCTCGGGAACTTCAATTTATGAACTTAATAAATTAAATTCAACGTTAGAAAAGCAAAAAAAGAGTATATCTATTAAATATTGTGTGGAACTAAGAGAACTAACAAAACTATGTACAAAATTGAATGTTAAATATCCAATTTTAACTGCTTCCCCTGTTGGTCTGTTAGTATCACTTCAAAGTGATCTGTTAAATATTAAAAATTCATTTCATGTATTTATTCAATTTGATCGTCAAGCTACAAATTAGTGTATAGATAGAGAGAAACACCAATATTTCAGACATCAAACTCAACAATTATAAACCAATAGTGTAGATTATTTTTGTTATTTCAACTTTCAACAAAACATGTATCTGTATCGATCATCAAAACACAGGAGCCAATCTTGCTTCCATCGCTGCGGCCTGCAGCTTCAAATTCAAGGTCTGAATGGATTTGTTTAGAATTGGAAACAAACTCTCTGTGTTTGTAAATTATTCTGTCATTAGATGATAATAAAACAGTATAAAAAAATTACGTAAATTCTTATTCCTGTACGCTGTTCCGACTAAATAGCAAGATAACTTTCGTTAAATAAAGGAATTTCACATTCTCTTGTTGTGTAGCCATTTTCTAGTTATATATTACCCACAATGTACCAGAACGTTAGCTGACGTTTATATGTTTATTTTTACAAAACATAAATTTAATTTTACAAATATTCAAACTATATAAAGAGAGGAGCGATACAAAATAAATATTTATTTCAGTTTTCTTTGGTTTGTGTATATTTTCGTAACCTTACGGATTGTAACGGAAATTTTGGGTTAACTTAAATCTTCAAACTGAGCCATACGGAACAACATGCACCGAAAAGGTAGCATTAGTTACCTAGGCTCTAAAGATTCATCATCCAACTCACTTTTCATTGTATTTGCCTTCCAGCGTTGCCTCCAAAATAGAAGTTAACAATAATCACAACCAGCATGATCAATATTAATCACTAATAAATAAATTAATAAATAAGTCAAAATAAGTAAATAAATAGTTTCATCACTGTAGACTAATTAGTAAATTATTTAATTTATACTGTTAATTATAAGAGGGACTTCGCCACATATTTGTCTTCAATAAATGTAAATTTTATGACTCACTATAAAACCAACCAAAGTGGTCAGTATATTTACTACTCAAAAAGCATTACTAAGCCAGTTAGACTTGGGGATATTGTTTCACAAATTAAAAAATTACAAAGCCAGTCACGAGGGTATTGTCTCACAAAAAATACTACAACCAGTCAGACTATGATGACAACTAGCGAAGCAGTTTTTCCTTCAGCTGAGCAAATCAAATGTCATCTGCTAGTACCCAATATAAATCAAATGTCATATAGGATACAGGTAAAAATTCATAATCTATTTTTTTTACAGTGTTAGCAACTAAAGCTGCTTAGTCTAAGGGTAATGCATAACATTACAGACCCAAAGGTCTGTGGTTCAAAACTTGGCGGAGATGATATCTTTTCTATATAAAAATGCTTGAAAATTGTGTACTGCAAACGTTTTTTTTTTTTTTGAGAAAAGATGAATGCCGTTCAAGATTTTCGCTAAACTACACATTCAACAGGGACGTATTTTATGATTCATTCAACCGTCAAACGATGACGTATGTGTACATGTGTACACGTAAATCAGTGATGTAAAATGCCAGAACATACATACACATGTATTAAAGCTAAACGATAATTGAAATATTTCCATTTAAAAAAAAGAAAAAATCAAAAGAAATAAAGAAACAAATTTCAAAAACTATAAAAGAATTAAGGTGGATGAAGAAACAGCATTTAAAAAGAGTCATAACAGAAAGTTTTAGAGATTTATTTTGTAAGTATTTTAATGAGTACAGAATTTAATGAATTTTTCCATGCCATTCAGCCATATTTGAAGAGGGTTACCAGTAGTAAAAATTAACCATTTGATTCTGTTACATTAACATACCAAATCTGTGCAGAAAATTAGCGAACAGATGATTTTTTCATGGGATTATCATAGATTCTACGTCATAGAAGGAACGTTTGCTATTTGCATTTCGAACGTTAAGAAATGTATTTTTATCTTTCACCCATTTTAGTCATTCAATGTATGATGTATGATCTTCCTCTCAATCACTGAGGTCTGACTGACTGAATTTGAATTATAGACGTGTGCGACGAATCTCGTCATGTACGTCTGATCACTGAGGTAGTGTGTATACATGTATATATATATATATATATATATATATATATATATATATATATATATATATATACATACATATATATATATATATATATATATATATATATATATATATATATATATATATATATATATATATTGTAGCATAAGTACAATTTTCGTCCAATATTTTACTCATTTTCACATATAATTGATACTCAACGGATTTATTTGAATATTTCAATGACATTGAACCATACATGTAAAAGGTATCATTCTTAAAATTAGACAATTTGCTTCTGTAAAAGTTGGGCTTGACTTAACGATCAGACTTATGAAGACACCCGCCAAAGAGGGGAAAGCAAGCTGAGTATAGAGAAGTTTACTACAAAACAAGAGATATGAACACGATGAACAGTGGTGAAAAGGATGATGTCACGTAATGTTTATTTGATATTTTACACACCATATTCAGACAGGAAATAAAAGAAAATGCCAGTGGATGCTGGACAGGTTTGACCATGTAACGTAGGACATATGAATGGAACTTTTGCATTTAGCCAATTGGCCATCAGCAAGTATATACATATACATTTAAGTTTGTTACAAACATTGATAGTGACACGTTTAATACATACAGTAAAACAAATCTATCGAATGTACAAACATTCAATAAATACTAAAGATACATACTTATGCATACATACATACATTCCCAAGCACACTCATACATGCATATATGCACTTACATATTATATATGTATATACATATGACCATACACATGCATATATATATATATATATATATATATATATATATATATATATATATATATATATATATACACACACACACATACATACAAATACGCATATATAGACATACACATGCACATAAACATATATAACTACATTCATGTACACATGGAATATGATACGAAGTATACAACATGTTAATGTGTAACCTGTAAAATACACCAGAGTATTTTTGTTCAATCATATGCGTGCGCTTAAACACAAGCTCTTGCGGGAGAAGACACAAAAAGTGTCATCAATAAAGAAGCAGTATTCAAAATGCTTTTCTTAATAGTATCATAAGAATGTTATACATGAAATATGAGAGATAGTAATGCATGTATTAAGCAATGAAATAGAGATGAGATGAAAGTAACAGTGAACTTAAGAAAAAATAATTATAATAATTAATAACGAATTAACTAAATCATGCAATCTTCGAGTAGTATTCATCATTTTCTTACATTCAATTAGTGCTCTATGAATGTAATTTCACAGATTGCTAACCTCGCTAGATTTTGTAGACTTTAGTAATGTAATAAATTTCAACAAACAAGAGTTTATATTCTTCTTTCTTAGCGGCAAATAACGTTGGCATTCTAATACAAAGTGATACTCATCTTCCAGGATGTTGCAAAAAATAAAAATTCTTTAATCTATTGGGGTGCAATGTGATTTCTTCCATCTCCCTGATTCAATTTGTAAAGTATGGGTAAACATACTTAATTTTTAAAGGGATTTTCAAAATTTTGTCACTGTTACTTTATCCAAATACTTCTTATAGCCAAAATGTGGTGACACATTTCTGTATAATCTAGCTCTTAAAGATTCTCTGATTCTTGATTGCCAATTTTGGATAAATTGCTTTGACAGACGTAGTTTGACCAAAGATAAGAAAACCTTTATGTTCGCAACAGCTTGATTTATCCACACTTCCCCCAGACCAAAACTATTTAATAAATTCTAGACTAATGGTGCCCAATTTTTCTTTCCAGGACGGATTTCTATGTCAGTAAGCATTAGATTGTATATTACAAATATATATTTTCTATTATTTGAGGAAATAAGCTTAGTCCAGTATTTCAAAATGCGGTAATATATATTGATCTGTAAGGGTGTCTTCCCCAATTCACCATATACAAAATAATTTTGAATATATTTTTTAACCTCAAGAAGATTTTTGCAAACATTTAAGTGCAAACGTTCAACAGCATTTCTTTGAATGAATCCCCATACTTCTGATCCATAATTAAGAATTGGTGAAATTAGTGTGTCACAAATTTCACATTTTACCTTTGGGGGCACATGTCCAAACTTGTACAAATTTATATCCATTGCAAATAACGCTTTTGAAGCTTGTGCACTTAAAGTTTGTTGAGCAAGTGTGAAAGAAACCCCTTTCGTAAAAATAATTCCAAGAAATACAAATTCGTTAGCAACCTCTAACTCTAAGCCTTTATAAAAAAATAAAGAATCATCTGCTATTTTCCTCCCTTATGGCAAATCATATTTTTTGTTTTGTTTGTATTAACTATAAGGCGATACTTATGACAATGTGTACTAAAAACCATTTTGCAGACCTTGTTTTGACTCAGAAAATATAACTAGATCATTTGCGTATAAAATCATAAACAGTTGTTGCATACCTAAGTCAGCACCTTGAACACCACTGTTAATAAATTTTTTTTCAATGTCATTAATAAACATGGAAAAAAAGAAGGGCGACAAGCATTCCCCTTGACGCACACCAGTTACACATACAAATTCTTCCGACAAGGTATTATTTAATCTCACACTACTTTTGACATTTCATTCACTGAATGTACAATATTAAATATTTTACCTCTTATTCCTAACTTCAGTAATTAATACCATAAAATATCCCTTATACCTGAATTAATATAGTGATTTATCAACCCATGTAATGTAAACATGTTATTAGTTGTGGACATATTTTTCCTAAGACCAGCCTGAGCTTCGACAGATACCTGATGATCCTCCGCCCAATTAAAAAGTCTGTTATTTAAAATCCTAGTAAACAATTTACCCATGATGCTCAAAAGGGTGATACCTCTGTAATTGTCTACGTTATTTACATAACCTTCTTATGAAGAGGTATAACTATACCCTCCGACCAAATGTCTGCGAAGCAACCAGTATTGAAAATAACATTAAAAAAAAGAGTAGATATGGCTGGAGGATATCCTTGCCATACACCAAAAATTCATTAAATAGATTATCATGGCCACTGCTTTTACCATTTTTTAACTCTTTAATTGCTGTCTTCAATTCTCCTATCAAAATAGCAATATTTAATTCATCAAACAAAATTTGTAAGTGGCCCTGTACATAATAATTATAGAAATCTATTTCTTCATCATCTGTAATAAAAAAGTGGGTCATTAGGCATATGAGTACACTTAAAAAAAGCTTCAAATTCATTTATTGATATAACAGGTATTTGTTTAGTAACACATCCCCTCAAAAGTTGCTAATATTCCTTAACATTTCGCTTATGAGCTTCTATTAGTTTATTCGTTCGGCCATCTATAAATCTCCCCCGACATTTTTTAATATGTGCCTTATAGGATAATCGCATCTCGACCAAACATTTTATATTTTCTTCGGACTCATTTTTCCTGCATACCCTTCGACATTGATAAAAGTCTCTTCGTTTGCTTTTACATTCACCGTCAAACCAAGATGGACTCAAAATTGAATGTCTACACTTATGAATATATTCAGGCATTTGAAGTTTTCGACGTAGGCAATTTTCTACCGAACTAAATACCTCTGAGAATTCTGTAATCGATTCATTAATACTTTTATGATTTACATTAATATTAGAATTTTTTCAGTATTTCATTGAAATTCTCTCGGAGTGGTGGGAGCTTAATTTATAAATAAATGCATTAATTACATCATGCTTCCAATTATGATTTGAATCAAAAGTACTAGTGCATTTCTCAGAAGTAATAATGTTACAAAAATAATTATTTAGTTTCATACTAAAATTTATTGCACAATGATAAGAATAAGAACTCGGATGGCTTACAAGACAAGAATTAAACCAAGATAACAATGACTGATTACACAATACATAATCGACTACGCTTCTACCTCTCGTGTTTACAAAAATTAATTCACCTATATTTGAATCCTGGCGTACTCCCCCGTCAGTTATTCTAAGTGATGTTTTCTTACAGAGCTCTAAAAGTGTATGACTCCGTGTGTTTACTTGACCATAGTTCCTTGAGGCTCGATGCATGAAATGATCGGGTGTATAGTCGTCTGGTAACGGTTTACCGGTAAATTTTTTATTGTTTGCTACAAAATCAAGCATTGTGTTAGTCCTAGCATTAAAGTCCATGCATAATAGATACCAGCAATTGCTTCTCGTTGCACTATCAATATGTGATATGTGATCATTCAGTCTTTCTAATACACTAATATCAATCATGTCTTGATGACATGAGCTTTCGGGAACAGCGTAACAAAAAAACAAATATATATCTTTATAAATTTTGTTTTTAAATCGGATCTTAACTTAACACATAATAAATCATCAGAATCGAAATGAATTAATTATATACCTTCTGCAATCGAATTCTGAAGTAAAATAGTAATCCTCCAGAATCCGTCTTCACTAACTTTTTCTTTGAACTCGATGCAATGCAAAAATAAGTGTCTCAGAGGAAACTCAATCGTAGATTTGACTCAATGAACAAAAATAGCTCGTGTCAATGAATTGTTTTTACTGACAGCCAATCTCTTTTTTCTTTTTTCTTTATTTCTATGCAGTCAGTAAGCTTCAAATACTCCTCCATAAAATTCCAATAAACCACATCAAAATAGAAATTAAAACAATTAAATTGAATTTGATATATCTGTAAATGTGTAGTGGTATGAAAAGAAATTACATTCAGCCTGTTAAAATAATTGACACAGGTAAAGCCAAGGATGGTATTTAACAATACGTTGGAGTAAAAGATTTATCAAAATTGGTGTCATCAAAAATAAACAAATGATGGGAAGAAATATAGATGTAAAAAATGCTTGAATTTTTCTATAGACCAGAAACGTTATCAAAACACAAAAGACTATGTTACAGTGCCCAGCTGTTACATTTAAAAATTATCAGCATCAATTGAAACCACCGTATGTTGTTTATTTTTATTTTGAAAGCATCACCCTAACATATAAGAAAGTGTACGTGCTGCGCACCTCAAAGATATAACAGTGTTATTCAACAGTGAAATATATCATGGAAAATGCAATCATCTACACATATTCCATCATGGTTGTTGTTTGTATCTAATATCATTTCATAAATATTACAGATCAATCATTTATAGGGTTTTTGTTTTTTTCTTTTTACGACTGGGTGGAATGGGTTGCAAAAATAATGCATTTTAGGTCAACAACTTCATGTCATAATTGTAAGAAAAAATATTTAAAGACAAAGTTTGCAATAAGTATCAGTCGACTGGAATGTATAGAGGCACTGATCATAACGAATGTAATTTGGTGTTTAGATATCAAAAGTGCATTCTATTATTCATTCATAACTTGTGCGGTTATGACAGCCGTCTATTTATCAAGACATTTGCAAAAATAATCTGGATTAAGAGATAACAATAATACCTAATAACGACCCGAAATATATTTCATTTGCCAAGGACTTCGTAGTTCATATGTTCATTAAGGATAGTATTAAAAAAGCTATAGAACATCCAGTAAGGTGTTATATAGTTATCGGTTTATAGCAGAATCATTAGAATAGCTGGCAACATATTTGTGATATAACATTTTCAGAAACAATCAAATGTTTAATTTGTTATGACTCTATGGCCTAAAAAATGTAAGAAAAAGAAAGTGAAACCAACAAATCAAGTAAAAATCAACAAGCACGTGACAATAATACCATTTCTGTAGTTTAATTTAAATTACAATCAAATGAAAATTCTGTGAAAACTAAATATTCAAAATTTGCATATATACACACTGTGAAAAGTATAATAATTTTACCTCATTACAATGTTGAAACAATTCTTCCTACATCAACTGATTTTGTGGTAATTACTCGTCATTGAAGGCTTTATGGACGAGTTAAAATTGTTCAAGGAAACATGCATAGCTGATTCAGCATTTGTGTGAAGCACTGCTATACCTTCTTTGAATGAAATTTGACAGAAGTTTAAATATCCACATGATTGTATGGACATCAATGTCATTTTCATTACCTTTCACCTTGTTCAAAATCTCAAAGACCAGCTTGTAGACTTTATATTGTTTTTGTTGTTCTCTCTTTCTGAAATGTAGTTTGAATCCACTTGAAATTTTTCAAAGTTATCTCTTTTCATTTCTTCTGTCCAACATTGTAGTTGCCTTATCATGATTTCCCATTTACTATTTTATTGTTTAGCTGTCTTGTTCTTACACGAACTTTCTTTCTTCCATCTGGTATTGTGATCAAAACACATCGGCATGATGTATGTCTTGTAAGACGTTTATATTCTAATGATCTCTATTTTCACATCTGTTACATTTATTAAAATTGTTAAGGGATGTTTTCTTAAATTGCATTTAGTTCACAAAAAAGCATCTTATTTTTTTCCATTTTCTTTGATTTTTTTTTTCTTTTGCACATTAAAACCTTATGCCAATATTTAAAGTTACCAAAAATGATATGTATAATAGGTTTGGTTTGATTTTGGGGGGTCTAAAGCCATTTTTCAACACATGATAGGTTATTCATGGCAGCCAGTATATTTAGTGGAAGAAGAACTCAAAAAGAACCACCAACCCACGGCAAGCTATTGGCAAGCTTTATCACATACCAATGTTGGGCGAGCCAAAACTGGAACTCATGCGGACAGAGGTGAGATGTGTGTGTCATCTGTAAAGGCGAGCACCTTAGACATTGAGCCATCCAGGGCACCTATATCTAATAGGACATGTTGTCATATTCAATACCTTGCCTCATCCATTTGTCTTTAAAAGTCAGTCATTTTCTGTAATTAGGAAGCGTATTTATCGGTCAAGATAAATTTGGGTCTGTCACAATATTGGTCTGTTACAATGTATTATTTTTCTATCCAAGGACATCTGTATCCCCATATTGTCACCCTAATTTTAAATTATCATTTCCTCCATAAATCCGCCCTGGTCCATTCTTCTTTCCGCCATAGTGACATCCTAATTTTAAATTCCCCTTTCTCCCCATAGTGACATCCTAATGTTAAATTCTCCTTTTCTGCCCATAGTGACATCCTAATACAGTATTAACCAAACCCCACCCCACCCCATAGTGACATCCAGTTATAATATTAAATTCACATTTTCCCAAACCAACCCCCTTAACTAGTACTTTGGAATTGCCTATTATCGGGAACATCTGCCACTAGTATAGGGCTCACATTATGACTTTGTACATGAGCCTAGATGCACTCCCCACTCTCCTCCCCAAGACCCAGCCAGGTCAATTCACACCTCCTTTCTCAAAACTCTGGCTAATGGCTTGGAGTTCCAGACATTCATGCACTACCTGAAAGGATTTACTCCATAGTGTAATTTACATGTAGTTAAATGTCTTCTTTTCAAGCACTCACATCGTTTAACCTAAACTCTTGGTGCATAAATCCATAAGATTTCCATCAAGCAAAATTGCTTAGAGTATTTTGAGAGTTTGGTTTAAAGAGACTTAATATGTCGGGAAAAAATCGATTTTCCTCTATTATGAATCATAAACAAATAAAATAATATCTCACACATTAGAGGGACATGATTCTGGTCTTAGATTATTTGATTTTTCAGTTTCTTTTACATTCAAACACATTACTATCTTAAATTGTTTCATCAGCTTAAATTTGGCTGGCATGGGCTAGTAATGTCCAAAAAGAGCACATGTTGGCTCGAAAGTAACTAACACAGTGGATGCAAATACATTGTATTTCAAGGATTTTAAGAAGCCTTCAGAATTCAGAAAATAAACAAGTGGTGTTATTGTGTTTTATTACTTGTTTCCAATGGCATGCTTTCAAAACGTGTGTTTGAATGTTCATGTCTGTCTTCAACTCCCTTGGCCTCTTCTCATTTTCTTTGATTAACTTTATGATATCTTTATGTTGTGTTTTTTCTCTTTTTTGCTGCCGACCTTTTAGCTGACTACGTTGTCCTGGACATGGTTCTCCCAACGTGGAGGAGATCCACTGAGACACGTATGCTGCACAGAATCTGAATGCAACAGCAAATCCTTGTCTATCAGTCTATCACGTGCATACAAACTGTGGCAGTACTGCAGGGCCAGTGACAAGTACCCTATTACAAGCATCTTCAGTCCCACAGGTAAGGTATCATTAATAATGACAATCAATTTTTGTCGTAAATTTAGCACAGAAAATACAATAAAATCAAAATAAAGAAAGAAAAAAAGGATAGATAAATAGACAGATGTAAATCAAACATTAAAGTTCCTTTAGACGCAAAAATCATCTCAGAAGAATGAACGCTGAGGGTCAAGATATTACCACCTTTCAACACCCCCACTGATATGCAATTGTAAGGCTGCACTTTATGTTGTAAAAAGAGACTTTCTTTGATGAAGTTTCTTTAAAACACATCTCAAATACTTTCTTGTCAGGTCAAACTAGAACTGCAGGTGGTGGAAGCTGGATTCATGTTCCTCGGTATCCTGCATGCAAATATGTCAAGTCAATGTTCTATGATGCTTGGGGAGTGGCTAATCTTCATACCGGTATTGCATCTCTGCTACTACTTTTGTCCTTACTTATTTTGTTTCTCCTTTTGTTTTGCTTTTGAATTCAAATATCTTGCTGATGATTAGGTTTGAAATTTGCAGAAAAGTTTTAATCTCTTGTTGTTATTTGGAATCTTATATTTGACTCTATACATCACATTTAAAAACCTGTAATTTATTAGATGATTCTCGAATCTCCATGTAAAGCTAGTTACATGTGACTCAGTGGATCAGATTTTGTAATAGAAATGGAACATCGATTGATTTTGGCAAGTCGCATAGTAAGTACCTTACTCTCATTCCCATGTTTCGACGTAACCATACATATTAATGAGATGTTTTGTGCCGGTTCTTATCAACCTGTACACTGTAATTCTGAAAAAATTTGTTTGACCTCAATACATTGACTTATACTAGTATCAACTAAATCTTAAACAGGCTTGGTAATGATTTAAATCACTACCATTGAACATAGATTTTATATCTGATTTATTTCATAAAGGATCTGGTTATGATTAGATTTGCATATAGCTTGTTATGTTAGCTACATATTCTGATTAAATTTGAATTTTTCATTTCAAATTGTTATGGAATATACCTCTTTTTCCTTTTTATAATGATTTAATTTACTAGTTTATGATCTCTGTTCTTAGTCTAAACCGTGGTTACCATATGAGTATACATACGACAACCTTTCGATCGATAAATGGTCACATGACTAATTGCGCGCGAAAAAGATGTCGACCTAGTTCCTGTACCTTTAGAAATTAACATTGCAAGGTCACATTCCCATTCTGAATCAACATGATGTTTACTGGTTAAGAGTTTAAGAGTGTGAGAACGTAAACATTATGACGCATAACCTAGTTCCTGATTGGTTCGTAGAGGGTTGCATTATTTTGTAATACCATGTTATTAAAGACAGAGAAAGGGTTTTTCAATTTGATTCTGTGCACTTGTTATGTATATAAAGCAAGTAATCCTGTGATAAATTATTCTGTTACAGTTACATAGAGAAGAGAGGTCATATTTGAATTTGTAGTACAGTGTGGGATATATCTATATTTATTTGGAGATTCATCTATTATCTATACAGTACATTTAGGAATTTAGTACTGTCTTCATCTGAAATATTATACAGTTCCGTGGAATTATCAGGAACATTTCTAATACTTGTGAGATTCCAGACTTACAAGGATTATTTTTGGATTTTACTCAGAACTTATCAACGTCAGCACAGTGCAGACTTTTCATTCGGAATACTACATCCGGATTACTTGGATTAACTTTCGGAAGTGAACTTTAAAACATTTTAGGACTTTATAGGATATTCTATACTGTAAGTTATTTTTAATTCTTTCACTTTGATTGTTTGTTGAATTATTTTAATTCTTTTAATACTTTAGGAAATTAAAGATTTCCATTTTAATCTTGAAAGCTTGTTTTTGTCTTTTATCTTGTTACATTACCCCTAGAGTCGTAACAAAATTCAATGTATATGTAGTAGGGTATGGTTGACTCTGGAGATTATTGACCAGTGGGTTTCGATGATCTCAACTCTTGGGTAAGGTATGCAGTCTTGTACTAAAAACTTAAAATGCAGAAACCACTAATTTTGTATCAGACTTTCTATGACCATGACCTCTCACCTTTAGACCCCAGAATCAATATGTTTCTTTATTACCCTAATTGCAAGCCATCAACAAAGTTTGGTCAGGGAACTTGCTCTACAACAAAAGTTGTAATGTTATTGTGCAGAAATCATTCTTATTCTTTGAGTCTGTGACTGTGACCTTTGACCTAGAAATTGACAGGCTTCTTTCTTACCACAAGTGCAAGTCATCCACAAAGTTTGGTAACTCTTGATGGTTGAGAACTCGATTTATGGTGTGGAAACCATTTGTCTTCTTTCAGCAACAATGACTTTGACCTTTGACCTTTTTACCCCAAAATTGACAGGTTTAGTGCAATCTGTCCACAAAGTTTGGTAATTATAGATGTCGAAGAATTCAAATTATTGTGCATAAACCATTTGTATTCCTTTACAACCTTCACCTTTGACCTTATGACCATGAAATCGATATTTTTTTTTCTTACACTAAGTGCTAGCCATCCACAAAGTTTGGTAGCTGCAGATTGTGAAGAACTCAAGTTATTGAGAGGAAACAAAATTATTAACAGATGAAAAGATGGATGGACAACATAATATAATACCCTTCACCTTTTGGAAGACTAACAAAAGGAACAAAATTTCATGAAGAAACTTGTTCAGAACAGTCCTCTTTCTTCACAAAAAAGATAACATATTTTCATGGATCAAACATTTGTACTTTTTTCATGAAAAGAATCACATCTTTCATGCAAATTCTCCTTTATTCACAATTTTATTTTCTGTGACAAATTTGCATCGTTGGTAAGTTTTTAATGAAGAAAGTTACATTCTTCATTAAAATTGCACTTTTTTATAAAAAAATTAAAAGATTCACGAAAAACAATTCTTGGAAAGATCACTTTTTATGAAAATTTTGCAATTAATCTAATCCAACCCCTGCCAACAGTATGGCTATGTAATCTGACCCTATCTACTGTCTCCCACCTAATCCTTTTTTCCAATCTTAGTGGCTTACCCACAGGTTCAAGTGTACTACATGAAGAAAGTCAATAAATGAACATCAGTGAATGTACATTAGCAATCCAAGGTGTTAGCGGACTTTAGGTGATGGCAGATATCCAACAGGGTATTAGACCCAGGTGGCCCATTTTATCTTACCTAATTATTAATGAGGTAACCAATCTTTTATTGTTCCCTTATCTTACAAGTAAGTGACATCTCCCTTCAAAGTGTTGAACAACATGAGCAACCACAATTACAATCTTCAGGAAGAAAAGTAACAAACTTTATTAAGAGTGGTTATTTTCTTTTTCTTTGTTTTTTTTAAAAAAAGAGCACTCAACTGAGCAAATGTCTTCATGAAATTAATTTATTTGTGACCTGTTCAGTCAGGGTATACACTTTTTTATGTAAAAAAAGTGATACCTTTTTCATTAAGATTTTGAGATTAAATGCTAAATGAATCTTCATTAAAAGCTTCTTCATAAAAAAATGACTTTGTTGTGAAAAAGTCACCTTTCTCGTGAAAGCTTTTCTTTGTTAAAAAAAATCACCTTTATTATGAAAGCTTTTCTTTTTGAAAAAATCACTGTGTTCATGGCATGAAAGGCCCTTGATAAACATATGAGAAACTGGAATTATGGAATCATGCAATGTGCATTGTAGTTGCTGATATACAATTGTATGTGGGCAAGGCAGTTAACTCCCTTTTGATAGTCTTTCAATGGCTGTTTATCTGTTGAACACCAATCAATCAACCCTCCTTTTGAGCAATAATAATGAATACTCTTCACAAATTTCATTAAGATCAACATTTAAATAATACTTAATTTTATTACGATCCAGAATATACAAAGTAAAAGTAAGAATTTGCAGTTTTCTTTATTGAAACCAAATTGCATTCAATTCACAAAATAGATTATTCAATTGATTACCGTATATACCCGCTTATAAGACAGATCCAACTGCAGAGAGACAGCTCTACTGTCACATAATGCGGCATCAGATCTGGGTCTAAGCTGTTTGCTAGGACTAAATCAGTAAAACAAACAACACTGACCATTATCTGCTGGCGCATTATGCAATGGCAGATCAGGGTCTATGTTGTTTGCAGTTGGACTCAACTTATAAGTGAGTATAGATCGTATATATTATGGTACCCTGACTTTTATTGCTAGTCTAAAACAAAATGTGCTCTGTGAACACTTTTTCATAATAGAAATCCAAAGATTCTTGCAGCATGGTATTTCAATGACTATATAAATACAGTAATCAAAGTATTAAGAATACTGATGATTCGAAGGGTTCACATAATACTACATTAAACAAGACCAAAAGGATGAAAATAACTTGCAAGATATTGATAATCATGTTCCTTTTTCTATGATCATAAGCAAATACCAATATCTCCTTAAACACATGTAATCTTAAATATACAAATGTATGAAGTCTTTTCTTCTCTTTATCTATTAACAGAAATCTGATAAAAATTTAAATTATTTTGAAAAAAGATATTTAAGCAGTTACTTTTTATGTGCATTTTCTATGAAAATAGTTATGAACTGTTTGAAGTGCTACGCTGAAGCTGCTAAATTATATTAAGGGATGTAACCACTCTAAGTCATCTCATAGGATTGGGATTTGAGTTATGTCCCTTTCCATTGCTCGGCTATGGCTTTACAAGGTCAAAAGGCCAGATGAGCTAAATATAGAAAGTGCCTTATTAGGAAAAATCAAACTATTTTTAGTAACAGTGAGTAGACTGTATGCCATTGACTTTGGAGGAATTGAATTCCCTCCAAGACCCCCAAACCAAAAGTAATTAAATACAGAATCGCTAACCTAGAGCAGTACACTAAATGAGGCAGGTAAATAACATGTCTGTAAAATGTATTAAAAGGCTGTACAAAAACAAAACTCATCAATGACAAACATACTTTCTTGGCAAGTCCATTTTTATTGAAAATGTAACATTACATATATTCTTTGATACATATCTTTTCTATCTTGAGCAATACATAATAACAACAATATCTGAAAGACCAAGTCTGACACAGAAACAAAACAGGGTTAGTTAAGTATAACTGCATCTTGATTTTGTATTTTTCTTGATGCAAATCTATTTATAAGTGGTACCAGTAAGTCTTTATTGGAGATAATATATTTAAAACTAAACTGTGTAAGGAAAAATATAAATAAAAAAAAAAACTCCCACACTAACACTTGCACCTGTAAATAATGCACAACACACTGTCCAAAATTGTGTTTCTGTTGTAAAGTCCTTTTTACCATGTGACAAAGCATCTCAAAGAATTACATTTTATTTTTACTGCAAAATTTTCCATTTATTTAAAATGGGATAAGAGTGTTGTGCTTAAGGATTTGAGGAGATTATTCTTGGATTTTACTGTCTCTCAAATATCCACTGATGTGTTGCTGGTAAACTAATTTTGCTACAGTAAGACTACCATTACCATCTTTAAATCCTCAATTACATGACTGTTATTCCCAAAGTAATATTTATTTGAGGGTTGGTATATTCACTTTTTGATATTTCTGATGATATTAGGTTTTTAAGAATCCTTTTGGCTTAAAGAGGACACATCCAAAGATCTTAAACAACATACGCAGAAGAAATGTTAAAAAAATCTATAAATAATACCAAAAATTATAACCATTACATCATAAATTCTGGTTTGAAAATCAAATTACTACTTAGTGGCAATACACATTTATTGTGATGGTAAATCAGAGATTAAAATTTTTTCTTAACAATCATAAACATATCTGTAAATGCAGCCTAGTAACTAGTTACTCGATGTCTGTAAGAAGGAAAGAAACACATAAAAGGTTCCGGTACAAATACCATTATGACATTTATATCACAATCATATCTATGACTTTGAATGTACTTTGCAATAAATCTAGGGAAATTAGTTACAAATGTATAAATGAATATGGTAATCTTACTCCACAATGTAACCTACATTTATTCCACACTATTGACATGTGACACTAAAACACTTATCCTTGATAAAAGTACACTGAAATATTTTACAAAGCTGGTGGAAACAATTACCTGGCGCAAATTCAGACCCTATTTTGCAAGATTTTGATATTTTTCAGGCATGAACATCTTGTATAGCTATGATGGATAGCATAATGAGAAAAACGCTGACAATCATCACATAGTATAAAAAATCACTTCTAATGAATGACATAAATGTGCAAGTATTATACGGTGTTATATACAGTATAGTGCAATGTACATTAGGACATTATTTGTTCTTGTAACAGTCAGCATAACATTAAAACTTAACTGGATATTAAATAACAAATAAAAAACAACCTGAACAATTGCAATCCTTGTCCCAGAAAACATTAGCAATTTCCATAGTCTATATCTGTGTCAATGTTATCAATAACTTTCTTCTCCGATAGTATAACATGGACTGATACAGAATGTGCTGAGACAGCAATTTCTGTTGTATATATTACTGTGTCAATGATATCAATAACTTTCTTGTCAGACATCAGACAGCATGCATAAAATGGGCAGACACAGAATGTGTTAAGATGGCAATTTCTATGGTATATATTACTATATAAATAACTTTCTTCTCTGACAGTATAACATGAGCAGATACAGAATATGCTGAGACAGCAATTTCCATGGTATGTATTACTGTGTCAATGTTATCAATAACTTTCTTGTCAAACAGTATAACATGGGCAGATACAAAATATGCTGAGACAGCAATTTCAATAGTGTATATTACTGCACTAATATTATTGATAACTAGCAGTATAACATGGGTAGATACAGAAAATGCTGAGACTGTAATTTCAATAGTGTATATTACTGCACTAATGTTATGAATAACTTGCAGTATAACATGGGTAGATACAAAATATGCTGAGACAGATCCTACCAAAAAGAATGTAACTGGTTTCATGTCACTCTCAGACATATGAAACCAGGTCAGTGCAAATAATCATATTTCATTTTTAAATTTACAAAAAATGAAATACAAAGTGAGTTCATGCTCATTTTATTCTGCCTTACATTTATAGAATTGAAATGTGAACCAAAAAAGTGATTTGTTTTATACATTATTCTACACCGGGCATCGTAGCATGAAATTAGCACCTTCATCTTAACTGTCATTCAGATGACTAGACATCGGGCAACATGTACTGGGTACTTTAAAGACAGATTCTACTATTTTATACAAAACCAGCCTTACAAATGTCTCTATCAGTAGTTAGCTGCTTCAGAAGTGACATCTGTACATCAGCCACATGTGCATGACGTACTATTTCACATATAGTCACTGATATAGACTGTTCCCCTAATCATAATACAAGCTTTCAGGGGAAGGGATTTTTAGAGACAAATTCTACTGTCTTTTCCAGACCATTTCATGGCCATATGAATACAGTGGTATTATACTAAAATACATAAGAATTTATTAACAATTAAAAACAAAAATGTGAAATTTTTTATCATATCATATTATGCAAGGTCCCAATGCTTCACTGCTATGACTTGAATAACATTTAGGCTGCTCAGACATTGAGATTATATGTAGAATGGCATAATATTAAATTCAGGCATGAGACTGGAGCAGTTCTAAAAATCTGAAAATTGGAAGGTTGGTCTAGTGATTCTCTCCAAGCCAGGGTCTAAGATAGCAGTGACCCTATTTTATTTTAGGGGGGGGGGGGATGGACCCAGGAAAAAAATGATTTTTATGAAACAGAAACCATCTCAACTCCAGGCTCTACTGGCACTCTTTTCCTCTTCTTACTATTAATTTTATTTTACAGATTTTTAATACTTTGGAGTTTTTTTTTCTTTCAATGTCTACCTTACAGAAAAAAAACAAAAACAATGTCCAACCCTTAAAACAATTGGGCATAGTGGCCCCTATGGGTTGAGCCCATTGTCTTTTCTTCCCTCCTTGAATTTAACCAGTAAAATCTCACTCTCAAAATGAGAAAGAATTAAAACTTCCTAAAAAATACAAATAAATAAACCATGCATTAATTTTTGAAGTTATTCTCACCTGGCAGTCTATAGTTAGTTTTCCGGACTCAATTTTTACTTGTGAATATTCATTCCCACAAAGCTGTCTAATGTCCTTTTTCCACTTGAAACATAATTCACATCCTTCTGAGATAATGTGCATTACACTTTTCCATGAATGTTGACTTTTTGGAAAAATCATCAGACCATTTGGCTATCAATTTCCTGCTCCATCCATTTCAATACATTTTAAATACCTTAGTCAGTATCTTGGACATTTTCTTTTCTCCCTTCAACTATGCAATTTAACTCCATATTGATAATTGTTTCTTGTTCATAAGATGTGAAGAAAACAGACTCATGCTGACTATATGCAGATGCAAAATGGTTCTACAATATATTCAACTGATATATGTAACCATTTACTGACTGCACTCTACTGGTGATCCAGTGGTGTTCTGTTGGTGATCTGGCAGCACTCACCAACAGTACTTAGGATGCCCACCCACCCCATATTCTCTGTGAATTTAAGCAAATCTCAGGACCTTTCTTGATCAGACAAAATTGAAAATCTCCCGAAAACATAAAAGTCTCATGCCTGTAAATTACATATGTGTAAAAAAATATACATAGTTTTATGAAGCACTGTATCAATAATATCTTGCAATAAATTGTGTCTTTGTTTATGAACAGAATTCCCACAGGAGCGTGAAGAAATAAAGGCACATTACTAATACCCTAAGGAATGTTTTTGATGTCCTCTTCGTATAAGGAATGCCATTCAGTAAATGACAGATTAAAAATTGTCAGATGCAAATCACATCAAATAAGTACTGCATCCAGAAGACAGTCCCTAGGTATTCAGGAAATTTTATTGTCATGAGATCATATGAAAAAATATAAATAATACTATTGCCACATCATCTTGAGAACAAAGATTCTGTGGAAGGCAGTGTCTCACCTATACAATGTGCTATGGCGTACCTTCACTTTATTCTTTGGAACTCAGTGTGTCACTTGTACACTGTGTTATGGTATACACTGTATCCTTATGATGTACCTCAACATTATCCGACAGAACAAAGAACTTTAGAACAGGATCTTCATGTTGTTGACACTGATCATGCCAGAAACATCATCCTTGTTTATGTCTTGCCTTCTCATTTGCTAAAGCAGACGATATACAAATTGTCTGTCATCACAATTACAAAAAAAAAAAAAAAAAAAAAATATCTATGAAGGTAATAATCCCAAGTCAATATTTCGATTATGGCACCTTTTAACAAAATATTGCATCAATTTTAAATAGCATTTAAATCTGATCTCATGGAGATCCATGCATGATATCTTCAGTTTCATGTCATTAAAACCATATTCATCTTCTGTTGTAAAACATATTCATCTACTATGTAAAACCATATTCATCTACTGTGTAAAACCACATTCATCTACTGTGTAAAACCACATTCATCTACTGTGTAAAACCATATTCATCTACTGTGTAAAACACAAGCTGACTGTTATAATGCAATAAGCAATCCCATTTTTTCAGTACCTTGCATGTAGGAGTGTTTTACGGCACCTCAACACAAAAGTGACCATGTAGTGCCAACAAAAGGTTAAAATAATAAATTCATTGTAATATATACTTCTTCAAAATGTCCAGGATACTGCAACATGCAAAAGTAATACTCCATCCATCATTTGAATTTGTTCATCCATCCATCATTTGAAATCGCTCATTTTTACATCTGAAAATTTGATTAAGGCATCATCATTCTGCAAGGTGATGATAGCATTTATCACAACAATCCACAAGAAAAATAATTAAAAGCGAATTAGATCAATTTACTCTCAAACAGCATAGTCATTGCATCTGTATTCTGGACAATACCATGGTAACATTGTGTTTATTCTTCATAATGTAGACATCATTACACAAATGTCTTAAAGAGAACAACTTTCAGGTAATAATTAGGCTTTTTGGAAAACTCCATAACATTTTCCCATGAATAATCCCCAGGAAAAAATAATGGCATACAACTAAATAACATAATACATTGTAAGTAAGTCAATACTTTGGCATATATCATCCACTTAAATAGACCCATTTTTATGTCACTGTCCTTCAAAAACACAAATGTGTCATATGTACAAGAGTATCTATTGCCACAGTTTTGCAAAAATTAAACTTTTATCTATACTTATATTCAAAATTACACATTCTCCAAAAATGGTTTTCATAAGAATTACATTTTTCATTGAGTCTTTAAATTCATGGTTTATAGTAACCACAAAGTCAATAAATATTAGTGCCTTATGAGTAACATTGTCAAACAGATGCCAACAGTGTCCAGCGGTCAAAATGTGACGTTTATCGATGTTTGTAACATTCTAATTTTTAAACCATTGACATTGTGGCCTTGAAAAAAATTGAGTGCAATCTGTGGAGATATCTTGGCCTTTAAATATAAGTAGCTGCTATGAATCTTCAAAAATAATGTTGTTGTGTGCCATGAAATGTGGCCTTCCAAAGCATTTTCTCCAAAAATTGAGAAGGAAGGAAGAGTTTTTTTGCAAAATTGAAGCTGTGCGGCTTGCTCATTTTGTACTTTCCATAGTATAATTTCTATTTATTCATGTTACTGGGGGTAGTAGTTGTGATTTATATTGTTTTTTTGTAAGTAGGTGAAACACTAGCTTGATTATGCTATCACAAAGTAGGTTGTTGGCCATGATTTTGTACAGGCACACAAAAAACTAAGTCCAAATTTACGTTTTGTTTTGTAGTTTCTCTCCTAATTGACCAATAAAAATAAATGTGGTATCATTGTTTTCAGGAAAACAAGCTCTATCTCTTTATATGTCTTATTTTTGTCTGCTAATTATTGTTAAAAATGCCTTGGAATACCTAGTAACAGTAAATCTGTAGTATCCCAAATTCTATTGAATACCCTGAATCATAGATATCCCAAAGTCTTCTAATGAATACCCTGATCAATGATATCCCAAAGTCTTCTATCGAATACCCTGATCCATGATATCCCAAAGTCTTCTATTGAATACCCTGACCCATGATATCCCAAAGTCTTCTATTGAATAACATGATCCATGATATCCCAAAATCTTCTATTGAATACACTGATCAATGATATCCCAAAGTCTTCTATTGAATACCCTGATCAATGATATCCCAAAGTCTTCCACGGAATACCAGGATCCATTATATCCCAAAGTCCTCTATTGAATACCCTGATCAATGATATCCCAAAGTCTTTTACTGAATACCCTGATACATGAGAGCATCTGCCTTAGGACTCATAACATCTTTACACTCCAATATGTAACACCTTCATTATGCATTCACTTTTCCAAAAGTGTTGATTCTTTTCAGGATATTCAGAACTTTTATCTTTCATAAATAAAAGTCTTTAAATTCATTATCATATGAGCTAAACATATTGTTTTCTTGGATTTAGAGCATAAAAATAGATAAAGCCCCTATAACTCTACCATACAGGAAAACATGCAGCATTGTATGATACCGTAAACAGCATGTAGCCTATAATTCAAGTTAACTCTCAAAATACATATACTGTATTAATAATTTATCTGTAAGTACAAAGATTAATTTGTATATGACAAAATACTGAAAATTCTACAAATCTGTATGATGTATAAAATACTGCATTTCAAATATACCTTTTTTTCATTGGTGAAGCATTATTACTACACTGAAGCAAATCAATTATGCACAAAATACTTTATTGCTCCTGTGAGGAATCATTCTACTTTATCTTCTGCAGATCTCTCAAAAATTATTTTACGCTCCTCAAACTCTGAAAAAAAAGTTGTACACATATATACATATACATATATATATATAGGTAAGTAGGTAGGTGCAGATGGATGGATTGTTGGCTGAATGAATGGATAGATGGATGCAAATCAGTAACTACAAGTATGGATTTATGGATGGATGCATGCATGCAAGGATGAATATGTATGGATGGATGCATGCATGCAAGGATGAATCTGTATGGATGGATGCATGCATGCAAGGATGAATATGTATGTGTATAGACAAGTTTTTGCAGGTCATTTAGAATAATCTTAGATATATAAAATACTGTAACTATCAGAAATGTGGACAAAGGGACACAAATTGTTCAGCACTGATACAGAATACATGTCCAATGCTACAAAAATATATAACTCATTTATTCTTGAGGAAATGTGTAAAGGATGAGACAGACAAGCAGCTGCCATGATACAGAAAAGGTCTAACAGCATTATTTTTATCCAACGTGGCATTTCAGTATCAAATTGTTTTACACTGAAATGGCAAATGAAATAATTATTGTATGCTCTGTTTTCACCAGAAGCTAAACACAAAATTTACACATGATTTTCTACTGCACGTATACACCAAACAATTTTGTAGTTAATTTCTTTTTGAAAAAAATAGCCATATGTCCTTAGGCCACTACAAAAATAGCCATATGTCCTTAGGCCACTAAAAAAATAGCCATATGTCCTTAGGCCACTGAAAAAATAGCCATATGTCCTTAGGCCACTAAAAAAATAGCCATATGTCCTTAGGCCACTAAAAAAATAGCCATATGTCCTTAGGCCACTAAAAAAGTAGCCATATGTCCTTAGGACACAAAAAAAATAGCCATATGCCCTTAGGACACTAAAAAAATAGCCATATGTCCTTAGGCCACTGAAAAAATAGCCATATGTCCTTAGGCCACTAAAAAAATAGCCAAATGTCCTTAGGCCACTGAAAAAATAGCCATTATGTCCTTAGGCCACTGAAAAAATAGCCATATGTCCTTAGGCCACTGAAGGAGCAAAACAATGTTACTGTTCAGCAGTTTTTGAGAAGTTGTTTCAAGTTTGTTTTTTATATTTAGTTGATGATGGCAGATCAATATAATTTGTATAAATTGCCAGGATGCTTTCTTTCAAATCTGGTCAAATTCTGCTGAGCAGTTTGTTAGATGAAGTCATTTATTGTTTATTCTACTTTTCTATAATTAGTAATGGCAATCAAATTTGATGGTGGATTAGCAACATTTGTAAAATAATTGAAAGTCCTTTATGCCACAATGATTTACGTCAAATTTTGGTTAATTTCTCTTCAGTGGATTTTGTGGTGAAACTGTTTAAGGTTTATTTTTCTTTCTATTTTTATTAATGGCAGCCATATTTTATGGCGAATTGGAATTTGTATGAACTTGAAAGGCCTTCATGCCCAGATTCTGCCAAGTTTTACTGAAACTGGTTTAGTGGTCTCCAAGTAAAAACTGAAAATAGTAACTGCCGACTGGCACAAAATGCACAATAGTCACAAGGCCATACCATAAGCTCACTTGGCCTTACCACCAAATTCTAATTTGGGTACTTGGTACATCTCAATGTATGGTAAAATTGAGAGCTAGAAAATCTAATGTTTCCCGATACTTGTAGACCCATTGAGACTATACCCATTTCACAGTTACCACAGAACTGAGTGCAACATTAGGGATTTATCTTTACTCACTTGGAAAAAAAATGGGATTTTGGAAGCATATCAAAGGTCAATTGATAGATTAATTGCCTTGAATCAACATCAAATAATCCAATCAGATAATGAGATCCAATCATGGAGCTTGACTGGCATTCTGTCTCAATAAATGCAGGGGAAACAACTTGCTTTGTATACTCTTAGGAACACCATAACAAGAGTTGGAACTGGAAAATGACATACTACATATAAATCTGTAAATGAAATCTTTGATGATTAAAGGGTCGTGGTTCAGGAAATCAGTGTCATGTCATGGCACTAAGCTAGAATGACCTCTGGGAAACACTAACCTTTCTGTAATATTAGTTAGGTTTTGTAATGAAAGGTATTTGAAACAAGAATCTGCAGTGGTTTCGAATCAACACCTCTTTTTCAGTTACAAACACAAACACAACCATGCAACCACATCTCACCACTCTCACTCCTGGTCCATTAACCCCAACCTATCAGGTACATCACAATTCTATAATAAAAAATGAGCACATCAATAAAGTATCCCTGATCATAATAACATGATTTGAAGTCTCAATCTTAAATGGCATAGGTGGAATAGGAATATGGTTCACATAATTCATGCAATGGCATGATCACACTAAAATGTCAAGCTTCTTTTTAACTGCTGTTATATGAAAAAGCTAAAGAATTTCCTTGCAAATTTTCACTAATCACAAGTCCTGTCAAATTATAATCTTACACACTTGAATACACATTAACTAACTTGAAGTTTTAAGTTTACATACAGAGTTTAAAAAGATCAAAAGACTAGTGCAGATTGAAGGTTTTTTTTCAGAACCATTAAGTCATTCATTTATTAAAATTACTTAACTTGTAGGAGTATATTAAATATACTTTTTGTGAATGTGCTGGTGGAAGTGGTAGATGGATTAATTTACTACAATGCACCAAGAAAAATGAACAGGGTTCAATGGTTACCTCCCTTCCAACAATCTCTATTACTTCAAGTTACTAAAACCCTTTCCTGGATTCAAATGCCAAAAGCTCATGCCCATGCATTCAAAACACAATTTGGTCTAACCTTGAAAAACCCTCGAAGGGACTGACACTTTACTGGGCAAAGAGCATTTTCAAGGAATGCAAGATAAGACCATATCTTCCTCTTAACTGCTGAGTGTTAACCCATCGTTGATATTTTTCAGCAATAACATGATTTTCAAATTAGCTGCTGCGGTGGACATACTGTATATCAGATTGGCACCATTTTCATTTAGGTCCAAGTAGACATCATTAGAAATCTTCTAGTGAAAACCCCATGTCAATATGCCAATCATTCAGAAGAAGTAGCAACAGCAAGATTTTCAAGACAGCCATCACGGCAGTGATATTGGATGTACAATTGGCACCATTTTCATTTAGGACCAACTAGATCTCATAAAAAGTCTACTGGTGAAAACCCTATGCTGATATAGCCATCATTTGGTTGGTGCAGATATAACAATATTTTCAGTCAATTTGCACCATTTTCCTTTAGGACCAACTGGACAATGTAAAAACTCTTTTGATGAAAGCACCAAGATGGCCATATTGGACATCATATCAGCACCATTTTAATTTAGGATCAGCAAGATATAAGAAATCTTCTGGTGAAAATCTCATGTTGATATGACTTTCTGTCTTGGATAAGAAACAATAACAAGATTTTCAACATGGCTGTCATGGTGGCCATATTGGAGATCAGATGTGCACCATTTCCA